>VWZS01005652.1:1819587-1989015 GCA_013397075.1 Rhabdornis inornatus | reverse complement strand
AAAAAAAAAAAAAAAAAAAAAGCAACCAGTTTTGGGAATTCCTTCATGTGTTACTGGAAAATTAGAACAGCAAAACATACAAGCTGTGTTCCTTGGACAGACAAAAGCAGGGTCCTTTAGAATATAATGGTATCAGATAGGCTGGCAAGCTGGCATGTATGATTCCTCTATATTGGTGTTAAATCTTCAGCAGCTAGAGGTGTTATCCTCTGCTGTACAGTGCTGTACCACAATGTCTAAATCAAGCCCCAAAGAAAAGGCCATGTCTCCTCTCTTGTGAGCCACTAACAATCTGAAATACCAAGTACATCATAAGCAAAGCCTTTGAGACAGGGGGTTCTGAGGATGGATTTTTGTGCATTATCCACTGTAGTTAAATCCATTCTTCTGCCTTGGGATTGAATATGTATATACCTTATACTGAAAAGCTCAGCTTCTTCCTAGGGAGACTGAAATTCATCTTTTTCAGTTGTAACCCTGTTCAACCATCTTTCATTCACTAGGACTTTTCTGATAAGCTTGCTCAGCTTACAGAAACTTCAAAGCTGAGGCAAAGTTATTAAAAGAGGGAAAAGAACTGCGCCTCTAGTTCAGTCTTCAAACAATACAAAAATTGATTAAGAGTCAGAGATTAGCTTCGTTGTAACCCTACCCACATTCTCATGAAAATTAAATATTGCCTCTTTCCTTCCCCATTTTATTCTAAAATCTACTTAAAACTTAAGATATCAGTAACTATTAGTCTGGCAATATTAATAGCAAGCTGCATTTTGGAGCCCTGTGGCTAGAGATTAGTTGTAGAGTTGACAACAAAGTAAACAGTTAGAGAATGAAATTATTTTCAAAGCAAATACTAAAAAAACATCATCTTGAAGCTGGAAGAGTTCATTTGCTTCAATCATTCCTTAGGAGAAAAACACCAAGTCTTAGGTGGCTTCTTGAGTTGGACATTGGCCTATCTTGCCTTGGTTTCTGTGACGGTGAATGAATAATCATGTGTGGCTTTGTCATTGTGAGAGACAATTAGCGTGCGGAAAATGTCTGGACACCACCCACTAAAAGGAATTCTAAAAAGCTCATCATTATTACAAAAGTGATGGAAGTACTTTCAGGAGCAGTGGTACTAATTTGGAAGTTAGGGTGGCATAGACTTTTTAACCAGTCCTGGGGCACAGCCTAAATTAGATTGCAGCAGGAATCCAGGAGAAAGTATCCAAGGTGAGCTGTTCACACGCTAATCTTCCTGGAAAGAGCAGTGCTTTTGAGTACTGGCCCATTACTGTGTGCATAACGCTTGCAGGATGGGTGAGTCAGAGTAGGCACTTGGCCAATGGCAGCAGCTGACCCAGGAGCCAAGTCATCTGAAGGCTGTGAACAAAAAAAAAAAATATTCCCTGGCTTATGAAGAGGAGTAGAGGAAGGTAAGATGTCTCAGCTTTCTGCTTCACCTGATTCTGAAAGAAAGAGAGCAGACAACAATGACCAAGAAAAGAAGGGTGGTGGTCAAATATACTCAAGGAATTGTGCCATTAGAAAATGTAAGGAAAATATTCAGAGACCTGGATCTGGGGACTCATATTGTGAATCTGCCATTTTTCACCTAGGTTGTTTCTTTTGATCTCTTTTTCTCCCTTTCTTCCAAATACCAGGAAGTGAAGCGGTTCATTCCTTTTGCAAGATCATATTATCCAACAAGTATTGTGCTCATTCACAAGCTAAAAGGGTACTTTATCTAAGGAGTATATTTACAGGGCCCTGAACCACAGAGACTTCAAGCAAAGGTCTCAAGCCATTATGGTCCTGAAGAAGATGCAGAGTATTATCAAAAGCAGCTATCATATTTTAACTGCAGGGGTTTTGAAAATAAGATCTGTATGCAGGTTCCTGCCAGCCATAATTCTGAGCTCACTAAACCAATTCATTTGCAGAATCAGCTGAAATTCACCAGTTATTTTATAGGGAAACCAACTGATGCTGAATCAATTGATAGGCCTGTTGGTAAAAAGTGCTGTGAGCCAATCTATCAAGTTACAGCTCCATGTCCTACTCCTTCAAAATACAGCATACACAGCCTCAGTCAATTGATAGTCCTGTCCTGTCTCTCCCAGCACGTCACAAGCCTCCAGTTTCTGAAGTTAGCTCTCTGCCTGACTCTCCTCCCCTCAGAATAAGCCAGCAATTTTCAGATCCTCTAGAGAGGACATGGTGCAGTTTACTTTTTATCCTTGGAAAAGCTTCCATGACAAAGGCCCTGTTAAAGGAACTAACAGATTCAGAAAATGCTCACTCCTTCTTAAAACTGCTTTACAATAAAACCTTACCTAGTGCTGCAAGGCCCTTTAAGCACAAGTTTGGAAGTCCTAAACCCAAACACAATCTCTTGACAAATGAAGTTCAACATAAATCACAGTCACCATCAAAATCTCACAATTCTCACCAACCAGTTTCAAAAGCACACAGCTTATTGCAGCTTCCCAAGTTTGACAGTGGAATGGATACAATACCTTCAGTGAACAGGTTCAACAGTCCTAAGTATCAAACCAATAATGTTAATCCTGTTCCTAAAGCCATTCCTATAATCCCTTCAGCACTCAAGGATGAGAAGGAACACCACAGACACATGGTTGCAGCCACAGCAAGAGGTGTATTTAACAGCTATGGCACTGTACTCAGCTCCATAGGGACAGGGTATATACCACAGGGTATATTCCAGATGGACTAGAGCAAGAAATCTGTTTCAAAGTCTGCAGAGACAACACTTCCACTTCCACTTTTGGACAAAGAGAAAAGTAAAATGCTTCTCAGCCCCTCAGTAATGCCAGGGCCTCATGGATTAACATTTCTGAAATCAGTGGAGCTGTGCCATGACCCCAAAACCTGTCAGAACAAGTCCCTTCCTGGGGATCCAGACTATGTCATTGAAGGAAACTGTTTCTCAGTCCTAACTGACCATTTATAAATATAAAGTTAGCTCAGCGAATAAAAAATGGGCAACTGAGATGGACCTCACATATAAGGTGAACCACTCTATTTCAGGGCCAGTAAGAGCAGCTTGCAAGCTGAATTCAGAATTCAGAAACAATAAAATTTACCGTGTGAACCAGTTCTTTCTTCCCATTTGGGACACTTGACTTGCAGTTTTCTTTGTTCCAGTTCTTTAAGTAGATCATATGAAGATCTCATCCTAAACATGCAATGGGGCCATACGTCCAGGGACTTTGCTTCTTCTGCCATTTCTTGGTGACCTGCAGTCTCTAGTAGCAGCCTCCTCTGCCATCTATGTTGTGCATGAAGACATTGAGTAAGAATGGTGCCACTGCAGTACATTACCAAAAAGCACACAGCACTGTTCATTGTTTGCAGGTTGAAGAGGTATAGTTAGAGTGGCTGAATATATAATTAAAGCTGAGATGGCAGTCAGTTCAGTTTGTCTTCCTAGCTACTCTTGTTCCTTTCATTTAGACCCATTTTGGTTGGTCCCTGTCTTTCCTGAAGTCTGCCATTCAGACTAGTTGTATTCCTCTATAAGCTCTGCACAGAGGAACACATCATCTTTATGTTCTGCCAGGAGTAGTTGTTAATATACTCCTGAATAGCTGTCTTTGTCACAGCAATCCATCTTGTAACACATGCCTATCTTATGATCTTCTCTGGCTTCCTGATCCTTTCCTCCAAAATTGCTACTCAGTAAATTGTTCTTCATTCTTTATTTCTGCAGATAATCATCTCCTGCCTCTCTGTAATATTATCCATTTGACTTTAATGAATTCCTTCTTACAAAATCAAGCTAACTGAAATCTAAATCAGTCTTCAGAGATCTTTCAGCCTCTGTCCTTGTCTCTATCACCATCTGTACAACTGACTGTGACACAGCATGGATATAGACAGACCCAGGACAGAAGATTGTCTACAGAAATTAATTCATACATTTTCTACAGAATTCTTTTGATAAATGCTTATATTTCAATGATGAACCATTAGTACCTGTTTTGAGTAGCACCATCCAAACATTTTTTCATCCTATTTGCACCAGTTCCATCTTGGTTTTGATTCCTGCTCTGTCAATAAGTACATATTTTCTCCTCTGTATTAGTTAATCTTTCCTCTTGCATACTCTTGCTGCCTTTGTATCCCAGAATATATTCATATCAAAAAGAATGCAGTCCATTTTGGTCTCTGTGGAGTTAAAATTGTGGTAAAAATTTGTACTGGGAGAAGAGACTAAACAAATGTGCACACATGAAGACACACATCATATTTAAATGTTTCTTCCATTAAGAATAATCATCTTTTTGCTACGAGAGCAGCAGAGGGGCTATATGTGCCATCTACTGTATTATGCCAATTACATGAGATACAATGCATGTATTTTTTTAAGTTTTCTATTGATCTGTGGTTGTCTCATGATGGTTTTGCATTGCATTGGATTTGCATTTGTTTTGGGCAGGGAGGTTAGGTTAGATGAACTCCCAATGTCCTTTCAACCTCAGTTATTCTGGTTCTACATGTAATTTTTAAATTTACTTGATATTAATAAAGACATTTTTTCATGTGTATCTACATAAAGTCAAATACTTCTGTGAATTACAAGAACTACATTATCAGACTCAGTCTCTGAAAGGAGAAATGATTCCAGGACAAAGAGAACTTGAACATAAATGGCAGATTTATCTACTTTCATTTGCTTTCAGAGAAGGATTTTGCAGCTCAAAAGCGGGCCAGGTTCCAAGATATTCTTCATTATATTTACTTTTTAATGTTTGAAATAAATATGTACTAAGGATATATTTCAGATATTTTCAAAGATAAGAATATGTGTGTCAATAAATCTGGAAGCTAAGAGCTACCTAATAGAATATCTCATAATTGGTAAGAGAGCTTTAAAGAATCTTTTCAGCATGGTTTTTCTGCTATGAATTTGATTCAACATGACTGCAAATATGCTTTGTATGGCTGTTTATATTAGATAAGGAGCTCATGTTTAAATGAACGTGTGGCTGCACAATATTGCTGTTAACTGTGTTTCACTCAAAAGCTGATACGCAAATACTAATATTCTCCTTCCTTCGTGTTTTTTTACAAAAGTTTCATTTATCTGAGTGGATTTTTTTGGGAGTAGCACTATGATATTTAAGATCCATTTCATTTAATGGTGCCATTTAAATGGAGTATTTCGCATAATTGTTAAAGGGAAGACCGCTTGCTAATGCATTGCATCATATTTGATTCATAGGCAGGAATTTTAATTGGGTATTTCTGCTAAATCAAGCTGGGAACCAGCTTGAGCTGCAGGAAAAGCAGGGCTAACAGGAGTAAAATCTTTCATTTTCTCACACAGTGAAGACTAATGTTTGCTTGAGACAGTGATAAATGAAGCCTTACATCATTGCTCCTGCTCAGCTTTATGAGAGCAAGATCAAGCCGAAAAACTAGTCTCTTTTTTGACAATTATAAACATTTGTGTTGGCTTATTTTCTACTTTTACTGGCTTATTTGGTCTTGGTTTTGTTATAGGTTCAGAAGTTGTCTTTGTTCTGTTGGGGTCAAGGATTAGAGTTTGGGATTGGGGTAGGAAGTTGGTGAGAGGTAGGGGCTGGGAGCCAGGCTTGGGGTTAGTGGCCAGAGTTAGTGTAAAGGCTTAGCAAGCATGGTCTAACACCCAAAGCCCACTTATAACCACAAAATCAACCCTTCCTTGCTGACTCAGCTCTCTCGCACCCTTTGTCTGAGCTTCACATGCCAGCCTCCAGATTCTGCCTATTCAAGTGCTGAGGCATGAGGACCCCCAGGGATCCAGCTGAAGCATTCTGTCCTCCTGGACCTCTGCCCATCTCCCACCTCCTTGGCGCAGGCACCCGAGAGCTGGGGTCAGAAGAGGGGGCTGAATGTGCAGGGTCAAGAAGGAGGGCTTAGGCTTTGGGAATCTGTGTAGGGCTAGGGCTAGGGGCTTGAGTCTGCCTTTTGGGAAGGGATTAGCCTCTAGAGTTACAGAAGGGTTTTGGGTCAGGGTTTGGAATTCCATGAAGAGTTTTTGGTAAGCAGTTGGGGTGTAGGTTGGAGATGGGAGTCACAGTGAGGGCTACGATTAGGGTTAGGGACAGCAGATTAGGGCTGATCAGAACAAGGATGTGGGGTAGGGATAAGATAAAGGGTTTCAAGTTTGGGTTTTGGCCTTTGTGATAGAGCTTGGGGTTAGGGTTTAGTGAAGGGGGCTGGAGAAAAGTGTAGGGGTCAGGTTACACCGGCTTTGTGTTAGTGGCCAGAGTTGGGTAAGGGCTTACACAGTGTGGTCTTGCATTTGCTGTATCCACTACATTGCCATCACTTTCATTGTCAAGACAAATCCAAAAAAGTCCTAGAGTCAGCAGCATGCACCAGCAGCAAAGCCCCTCCTGGGCTGTCAGAAGTGTTAGCAGCAGGTCAGTGAAGGTGATCATGCCCCTCTACTCAGCACTGGTGTGGCCCCACATGGAGCACAAAGTCCAGTTCTGGGGCTCACCAATACAGGAGAGACACAGACATACTGGAGAAATTCAGTAAAGGGCCCTAAGAATAATTATGGGCCTGGAGCATCTCTCCTGTGAGGAGAGGCTCAGGGAGCACGGACTGTTCAGCCTAGGGTTAGGCTCAGTGAGATCTTAAACATTGTTTAAATGCCTGATGGGTGGGTGTAAAGAGGACAGAGCCAGACTCAAATTGAAATACAGGAAATTCCATCTGAGTATAAGAGGACACTGAGCTGAACCTACATTGAGCAGAGGAATTAAACTACATTATCTCTAGAGAATCCTGGCAACCTCAACTGTTCTATGATTTGTAAGGAAATTATTTGCATAAATTTGTATTTAATTTTTGCTAGAAGTATCAAGATCCACAATCAAGCATAACTGTGCTAGGGGCATCATTCATTCATGGTTGCATTTCAGTTTTACACACTTAGCCCTTTGGGGACTACAAGCAGAAATGGGCTAATCTTTCTGACATAGGGAGCTTAGTCATTTAATTAATCAGTGAGTGATCCTGCTATTTTATGACTGTTCTTGCATTTTATTTAAGGTACAGGCTATAACCGTTCCTTCTGAGAAGTTCTCTGCAACCATAAGATGAAAATGCTCCTAGTCCAAATTTACAGATTTTGTAGCATAAGCTGTATGTACCAAAAGAATGTGCCATGGTGGTGTTGAGTTCACCTGCTGTTTGGTGGATCTAATGTGCAATATGAGAAAAATAAATTGTCTCATTACTTACTCTTCTCAGGAGGAAAGTTACAGGATCTCTTAGATTGTGTGCTACTCAGGGTGCTCTTAAAGTGATGTTTTATACATTATTTGGATTTCATAACTCAGGATTATTTTAGCAAATCATCAGTGCTAATTTTAATTAGAGGAAAATGCTTCTATTAGCATGAGAATATGCAAAGTCATGTATTTTTGTACAAAGTTTTTCAAGGTGACACTGACAACAAAGGTTGCTCTCACAAAGGGAACATGACATTCTGCAGATTTATAGTTTTCAGAGGAGCCGTGTATCAATAAATATTTTACCTTTGGTAATATTGTCCTCTGAATCTCCTGTGATTAGGAGGTCAGCATTGTATCTGACCTGTTACCTGTTTTGTTTAGCTAACAAGCATTTATTTTTCAGCCTTGATTTTCTGTTGTTGTTATGTCAGATCATTTCCAGCACTCCAAGCCTGATCTCCCATCCCTTCCCTGCAATGCAGAGTGTAGTTTATATTCTGCCATGTCTCAGGCAAGCAGCAAGGCTGCTGAGTACATGTAAAATTTTCACTCTGACTCCTCCCTAGTCTTTCAGAGCACTCTGATCATTTAAAATAAGTCACTGGAGCCTGGAAGACAGCTGCTCTCTGCTAGATTTGTCTTTTCCATAAATCTGGAGGGGGAACAAGACTTTTGCAATATTTGTTCAATTCTCCCCCCTTTCTTTGGAAGTAACTGGGGTCAGCCAATATTGCAGAAGTCAGTGAACTTGAAGGATCTAAGAGGTTATGGGCTTCGCTTTAAGCAGGTCTCCTCTGTCCAGCCTATCTCCAAAAGGAGATAAGCCTAGCATAACAAGTTTAACATATGGACTCTCTGACTCTTGCCATGTGGGCAGTTGCATCTCCATGGAGGTCAGAAAATGAAACTGAGTAGGTGCACAGTCCTGAGAATCCTCCTGCCATGTGTTACTGAGTTGTAGGTGAGCAGCTGTGACTCAGGTTAGAAAAGCAACAGTTTAATGACTCTGAGCAACCTCAGATGAATGTCTGGAGGCAAGGTTTCTTTGAGGGCCACTAGAGAGAAGACTTGATCAGCTACTAGCCTGAAGGTGACACCTGGAGCTGTTACTTTGAAAGGATCAGCAGTAGCACAACCCAAAACCAAGTCACATTATGAACTGTTTGACTCCCACCTCCTGAGGAAGCACAAACAACTGTGCTCCAGGAGATCTGTACTCTGATGGATCAGCTGGGACTAGGATTCGTTTGACACAATTTCTTTAAACACAACTAATAATGAGCTGTATGCCTTAGATGAGCTGGGAAACTTTTATGAGAAATGTAAGAACTAGTAGTGTTCTAGTCAAAACAATAATATACTACTCATTTGTTAAGAAGGTTACTGGATGCATTTTTGCCCTTCCTATGGGAACACAGGACCAGCTTTCACTCTGCATCATATCCTTGCTCACATACTTACTGTTTTCAGGTCTTATATTGTAGTAGCTTTAGGTGATTTAAAATGTAGAACTGCAATAGAATTTGCTCTTTTCCAGTGGCTGTGTTGCTAAGAAGACAAAACACTGTAGAAACCAGGAATTAGTTAACTGAGTCAGAACATTAGTAATGTTTGCAAAATTAATTGACCTCTAAAAAATACCTGTAAAACCAACTACATGTCCACTTTTTGCATGACTAATGTGAGAGGCCCTGTTTCTAATAAATGTACTTATAGCTTCATTACCACAGCACACCTTTGGATGGTCTGGTTTAGTTATACTGATACATTAGTAGTTCAACAGATGAACACTGTTTCCATGAGATATTTGCTAACAATTGCAAATTGCAGGGGAAAAAAATCAAATACTGTATTATATTTCTACCCATTCGTGGATTAATTGTCTTTAAAGTTTTAAAAAATAATTTTTATACACCCATCACTTTTTCTGATGCTGTTCTTTTACTTGTTCTTGTTCTTTTCCCTTATGTCCTTCTCCCAGCCACTGAAGTCTGTAAAGTTAGTGTATGATTTCACTGAACCTTAGAAACGAACCAGTATTTTTTAACTGAAATATAAATATTTTTCTATGGTGCAAAATAAAGTACTGTGAAATACTGATACATATTCTCATTATTGGTATGACATCATGCACAGATTAATTATCATAACTATTCCATGTAGAGTTTTCGTGGTGATGACTTAAGAAATATTTGAACTCTAAAGTAATTACAGAATAGATGAACATTGCAGTATGACTTGAAGTGGTTTTGATGTCTGTTGGAAGAGTTGTTTTCAAAAGACACTACCAATATTTACCAATATTTTTATTTATCAAGCTAATATATTTACATCTATGTTTTTATTTAACCTTTAGTAACAGAGTGGATTATGAGGATCCCTTTTATTTATCTTAATATTAAATAAAAAAACTTCATGTTTTCATCATGGTGTTGAATATAAAAGCATGCAAAAACAATCAGTCTTTCAGACCATACCATGGGGACAAATTTCATCTTAAGTTTCAGGCAATATTATAGCACAAGTAAAAAAGCAGAAAAGAGTAGCAAATAAATTGCAATTCCTTCATGGACGCTTAAAACAGGATACTGTCTAGTTGCAATTTCCTCTGACTACCCCTGTCAGAATCTTGTTCTGTTTTGGACACAAAATAAAAACCGAGGTGGAAAAGAAAACCTACTTTTTTATGCATCCAATTTCATACTTTTTAACATTGGTAGACAGGCTCATTAATTTCAATGGGTGTTGGATCAGGCTATAGGTCTGGAAGCCTAAACTTACTTTTCCAAAAATAGATTACATTTTTATTTCTTCACTATACCCTAATTTGAAGTCCCTTGAATCAGACTATTAACAAAATATTATCCTATCTCACAAAATAATGAAGATAAAACTAAAATTCCACTCAACACTCACATAACGCTTTTCCTCTTCTCAAAGCATTTTAGCATCACTGATTAATCATAGCATTAATTAAACGACTATATTTTTTTTTTAATTCAGTCTTCCAAAAGCTCTGTTCTCTGCAGGGAGCAGGGAAGAGCATAGCAAGGAACTAAAACCAGCTCCAGTAATCAGAAAACTTAGCCTGCAGCAATTAAACTGAGGAATCACTTCCCTCGCAGAATCTTTTATACCTTGGGCTAGTGGAAAGATGAAAGGAAAGATGACAGTGCAGTCTAAACAAGAAATAAATCTGTTGGCTGTAAAGGATCTGTTTAATTGGATATATTTGCACTATCTGAATCAATAGGTAGGCTAACAACTCCTTTCCATGTGTTTTCAAGTTTGTATACCTGGCAGGAAATGCAATCAAAATTAATTAGAAAATAAATTATTTGAGTTATTGCATACATGGACTCTATCCGTTCTGGGTATAAAATCCAAACATGCAAGAATAAATTCCTTGGATCCAACAACAATTAATCCTGAGGTTGTCATATTTGTTCTCAGACAACCCTCCAGAGCTAAGACTGCAAGGGAGACAGCCAAAGCCACACCCAAATACCTTTTCAGGCCAAGAGAGAAGAAACAGCAGAAGAGTTGGAATACTTCTGATTGTTTGCCTTAAAAAATGCTGCTTTCTTCACTGCTGACGGTGACAAATAGAATCTTATTAGGGGAGATTTTTCTCCTTTTGTGGACCCAGCAGTTGTTTGGCATACCAGGTCAGCAGATAATTAGGCAGGTCAAGCTGAGTTTCAACTGACTCATTTTTATAGTTCCAGCATGGATGAGACAGTCAACAAATTAACGCTTGCACCTCCTCCCAGAGTCATCTTCATAAACCAGGTTGCAAGTCAGAGAGCACACCCTTGAGTTGGGCTGCCTGCATTTGATGGTTGCTTCATTTCTTCAGCATGAGAGAGGGAGGATTGCTTGGCTGATACATGGATGAACATTCAGAACAGAAGCCATGCACTGTGCTGGGTGAGAGGTGTTGTTACAAACAGAAAATCCATTTGGCCATGGTACACATAAATCCGTTTCAGTATTAGTCTTCTGACTGTTTTGCTGCAAACATATACGCCCCTGAAGGACATCTGGTTTCTCCAGAAATCCACATGGCAGGCAGCATGAAAATTGCCAAAAAGACAGCAGCAAAGAAGGAAGAGGCAGAGATGTTGAGCAGGGTCTCAATACAGTGCTCTGCCTTTGGCATTACCTCCGACAGAGCCAGCTGAAGAGCTTCTGCATGTGATGCAGACGTGGATCTAACCTTTAAAGCACATAGTAGAACATGAATTAGCAGGTTATGGTCAGCCAAAGAGCCCTGGAAATTCTTCAGTCTGTAGTTTTTACAATATAACTGCTGGTATAAAGTCTGAATATCTGTAATCTCACTGTGTGAGAGACAAGCAGAATATGAAGGAGTTCCATTGAGAGAGGAGTAAAATCAGTGTTGGAAGTAACAGCAGATTAAATAGCTGCCTGTGGAATTGAGATATACAGAAGAGGCAACGAGTAGAACAAGAGTAATAGCTTTTAAACACGCTGGTATTTTCGAGTAAAATCTATGCTTGCAAACTAGGTAAAATGTCCTTTCGTTCAGAACATTAAAAAGCTTGAATCTGTGGCAGGTTGGGGTGGGACTGGGAATGCAGGAGTGTGACAAAAGCAGGATCTAGCTGACCGTCAAAGTGTAGGTATTTAAACTAAAATGAGGAGAGATTGGAAAAGCTTGGCAAACAAGGGAGATGCAGAGATTTACAAGATGTGGCAAAGGACAATGAGAGCTTCACAGTTAAAACCCAAAGATTTGAGGGGATGCAGCTCAAGGAAGAAGAAGTATTCTTCATGTAGTAGAGGGGAGAGGGGGTAGCCCCAAGAAGATGAGTTGGACACAAGAAAAATAATCGGCCGGAGGGAGGCGGGAAACACATGAAATGGAAAAGTTATGTTTCTGGAAGCAGAGAGGCTGAAGGAGGAGGCTAACTGGGTTAAAATGCTGTTACAGGAAAGAAATTCTGTGAAGGATCTGAGAAAGCATATTGCTGAAAAGCAGTGATTGTATTGCACCCAGTTGTGGTATCCCATGGCATGTTCAGGTTCAAAATACCAAAATGCTTCTCTTTTGTCTTTGTCCAATGCTAATAGTTTCTATACATGCTGCTCTTTCATCCTTGTTATGGATGTGCCCTTTGTCATTCCTTGTTCTCCTCGTACCTTTCTTTTGCAAAATATAGAACCAACATCTTTAATCTTTTTCAGAAGATAAAAGCTTCCATATTGGTTACCCTTTTAGATATTTGATTCTTTTACAAGCAAATCTCAACTGACATTGCCACACAGTTACTGGTGTTCTACATGCTTTCATCATTTTGTGGTAGTTTGAGGGTTTCTTCCCTAAAACTGTAAAAGATGACTATTCCTGCTCCCTGTAGGGCTTTATATGCTACACTGCTGATGGCTGAATTTATTCTTGATAAAACAGGTTTTTAAAAAAGAGAACCAGTGACTGACACATCACATATAATGCATCAGGGAAGATACTGTTCCTCTTTGTTGTAGTCCATACCAAATACCAATCTTATATCTTGAAATCTTGCTGCCTGTCATCAGAGATGGTGAAAAACTGAAAGTGTGTATCATTTATCTGAAGTGAAGAGGGAATCTGAGACCTCCACCTGATTCTTTGTCAGTTTCAGCAGCCATGAGCAAAGTGCACCTGGATTCGTGGGGGCACAGGAGGGCATGTGCGGGTAATGGTTTGTATTCTTTCTTTATTCCCAAAAAATAATTTATCTTTACAGAGTCTTACAATTTACATTCAAAAAAACCTGCAAGGAAATGATATCTGGTATTGTTCTCTAGCTCAAAGTACCCATTATCCCAACTTAATTGGCAAGTTATGCTTAATGTGAAGCAGCTAAGACAGTGGCTTCCAGCCCATGAGGTTTGCTTACTAAAACCAGTTTAAGTTAACTCGTCACTCTTTCCTTTATAAATTACTGAGCTGAGGTGATAGTGGTTTTTTGGATAGGTATATTAGCAGAACTATAGTCAATTACCATTATGTGGTGCAATACATACTTACTTTGAAGTGCCAGAGATTATGAATGTTTGTGCATGTCACTAACATAAGAAGTAAAAGGACCTGAGTTCCTAACCAACATTTTTGGCCAAACATTGAGAATGACATCTAGGTGCCTAGAGATAAGCATTAAACTTTAAGGACCAAAGAGTATCCAATTTTGTTTACATCTGCTTTTCCAGAAACCTGTATGCCTTCCATAGGTCTGCTAACTGTGCAGGTATCTTGTGTCATGGGGAATTTGAAACCACGTTGCCCCCATCTGTTTGGACACATAATTTTTCCCCTATTTACCTGAAAATGGTTTAATTATTTTCTTTGCACTTACCATTCCAAAGTGATCCAGAATCTTCTGTTCTCTAACACTTGCTAAAAGTGGTGGGGCTCATGTTATTTGGGGCATGCTTTTCAGTCCTGCTGCTCCAGGGTTTTTCCACTTTCTTCTTCCAGTAACAAGTGACGCACAGTGGTCTTTGGAATAAGAAACAGACGTGTTGTGATAAGCAGTGTCACAGACCATGAGCCAGGCCAGGGGGGTTTGACAGTAGGTACTACCTCGGAGTATCATAAACCTGCTCTGTCCACAGCTGAAGTCATGTCAAATGAGGGGTCCCAGAGGGAGGGAAGAGAGCACTGCTGTATGCAAACTGTGGGACTTGCAGTCCTTCACATGCAATGTACCCTGCAGCTGGCACTGCTGCAGACTATCTTACGGAGCCAGGTGGAGAGCAAAGTCACTGGCTCAGTGGTTGCAGTGGAAAGCCTGTCTGGAGGCAGTCATGTCATTTAGTGGTGAGCCAGAGGGCATTAAACTTTGTGGTGCTGATGACCCTTATTTCAGGTTGTGCTGCTCTGTCTTCTTTTATAAAGCTTCTTTTAAAGGGGTCCTCTTTTATAAACCAACATGCCTTATAAGGAGGATTTTTTCTTATTCTTCACTCACCTTTTCTGCTGCTCCCCAAAGTCTGAGGAGTAGTCATTTACTCAGTGGGTCAAGTGTCTCTCAACCTCAGCAGCCTTTTTTGCTTTCAAAGACAGAGGTTTGTGTCTCCTTCCATCTGCTGCCTTTACTCCGGGCCCAGCAGTTCTAGCCTTAACCTGTTTCATATATTTGGGCTCACTCCTACTCTGTCCCACAAAAAAACAAGTGTTTTTCTCTAAGACCCAGTGTGACAGCATTTCTTATTTCTTAGCCTATTTTGCTTTTAAAATTCAGGGTACTTTTCCCCCTTGAGTCTTTCAGTGGTGAAAGAAAATCTTATTATGCAAACTAACACACCTTTACCCTCTGAAATGACATGAGGTTGACTGCTGCTCTAATGTGTACACTATAACTTGTGTTGTCCAAGTCCAGAGTCTGCTACACATTGCAATAAGCATAATCATTCTTTTTTTATGGGCTCTTTCACCCCCTCTTGCACCTCAGTATATACTAGAAAATTTCCAGTGTTCAGAGTAGTCACAGGGCTCCTCTGGAACGGCGACAGCTGGACTCTGAGGGCAGTTCCAGGTGCTACACAAGTGCCAGTAGTGGTGATATATTGCAGCTTAGAACAGTGGTATCTTACAGTGGAAGCATGGTGCAGGAATGAACCATCAAGTAGAGTAGCTGTGTCTCAGACACTGCTGTCTTTTGATGAATACACTCTAATTTATTAGACTACCAGTTGAAAAATACACTGTCTTATGACCAAAATTTGTTCCAAAAGAATTAAGTAGACAGTTTTGGCACATTTATTAAGTAATGATTGAAAGTAATAATAAAAGCTCTCCCAGTCATATTCTTTCCCTAAGTCTGTGAAATACTGAAGTTGAGTAGTATTAAAAACACAGTGGTGGTGAAAGTGCCCAAAACCACACATGTCTAAGTGGAGTACACGTGTTAGCACAAAGATAAGAAAATTCACAAATATTCTGAGATACAGGCACCAGTAGTTCTAGAATAGGATATCTGTGCGTTTACAACAAAGTATGGTGGCATTTTTATATTACAAAATTTAATTTTATAATTAAATTTTTATATTAATTAGCTACATGATGTGAATTAATGGATATCTTTGGAGGGGAGAATAGTGAACAATTACTTTTATAGAAAAAGATCTATCTCAAGGACAGGGGTCTTAGTTTGAATTAAGACCTGTTTGGGGTTTCTTGTTTCTTTACTAAGTCAGTTTTCCTAATCTTGTACTCTCTTGTACTAGGAACCATGTCACAACTATTTAAGAATTTTGCCGATGTGTCAAAGGCGTTGTTCAGAGATGAGTGAAAATGGAAGTGGATTCAATGATGTTACAACAGCAGCAAACTTGTCTCAAGGCAATAGTAGGAAAATATTTCCAGAAGTAGAACCTTATCTGTGATGATTTTTCTCTGGTTTAATCTACCAGAAGAATAGTTTGCTCTGCTGTTTAGCTCTGCAGGCAGAATCTCTCTTAGGACAGGTATTTTATCCTCTGACGTGAAAAGTTTCCTGAATTAAGTAATGGAGGCAGGTATTAAGGTGCTGAGACTTTTATCATGCAAAGGAAAAGACATTAAATCTTCATTGTTGAAATAATAAGCAGATGCTATCATCTCACAGTCAAAGACTTAGTGCGTGGTGTTAGATGAATCACCTTCTTAATATGAAAATGATGGAAGTCTTATCTTAGAAAAATAACTTTTAAACGTATAGTATTAGAAAAATGCTTTTCCAAGCACCCACAAGATAACCCCTTTCCTGTTATGTCTATTTTTTGTCTTTCTTCCTTCCTTTAAGAGTGAAATTGAACAAATAAATGCATTTTCTTTTTTCCTTGTCAAGCTGTTGGCTATGTTTAATCATATTATGTAAATCCTCTTTAAAAGGTTCAAATCAGTTTTGGGTCTTACAATGTGTAACATTGTTCAAATACGAAAAATAAAAATAAAAAATCAATTTGTTTGTAGATTAAAGTAGTTCTGCATGGACCCTAATGAAAATTAGCAAGGCTATTTATTTTTAATATAATCCTCACACACACCCACCTCTCTTCCCAGCATCCTCATCAGTTCTCACTTCTTCCATTCAGGAGGGCTTCTTGTGTTGCAAGCTGAATTGCCCAGCTCTCCTACTAGTTGTGCTAGATAATAGTAGTGCTAGATAACATTTTGCTGGCGTTCCAGCACTGGTTTCCGTTACACATTTCAGTCAGCTTTCAGAAGAGGCTATTAACATGGAAAAACATAATTCTAAGTGCAGATGCTGTGCAAAATGTAACATACACCAGTGCAGAAGTCAAGGATCACAGTTGTTGTGGGCTGATGCAACAGTGCCTGTGGTAGGACTTGACATTCACACCACTGTAGAGCAAGGTTTCTTCTATAGCTCATGCTAGAAAACATGACTCTTCTTCATGTCTGAGTAAAGCAGTAGAAATATAACTACTACTAAGAGATAAGAGAAGTTAACCAATAACTGATGGGGTTTTTTTCTGTCTATGTACTAGAGTGGTTTATTAACTACTTGTATAGTTTTAGAAGAACTTCTTGCAGTATAAAGAATAGTCCTTGATTTTCAACTTCCATGGCTTAATTCATTATAAAGCAAATTTCCTGCTTTTTCAATATATTTTCATATAGCTAACACAGTATTCGAAGTCCTCAAACCACAGAAAATGTGCTAGCAGTTACACTTACTAATAAGGTTTTAAGGCCCACATAAACAGTAGCTTGGATCAACTCTGTAGCCCAGCCACCCCCTTCTTCTTCCAGCTGATGTGCCACCTGTGTTTGGTAAACCTCTGGAAAGACATTTTGATGTCCTTGACCATGATGCCTGTTGGATTGTGGTCAGTTGCTTTATCTACATGGGTGAGCAGCTTCATTGGAAGCGGCAGTTCTGTCTTTTGCTGCCTCTTGGGGACAGGGCAGGGAGAGGGAAGCCTGTGTCCCCAACAGGCAGCTCCTGGCAGGGGGCCCTGGCATTGACATTACATTTTCTGGTAGGGGGGTCTCCAGACTGAACACCAGCTTGCACAGCTGCCACAGATGAAATACAGTGACTGGATTTTAGATCTACGAAATGTGAGTCTTCTGGCGCTTGCTATCTGAGGGCTAAATTTGATGCAAATCTTGGAGGAGAAAGAAGGGGAAGGCAATTAAAAAACCCTACCAAACCCACTCAGAATATATTTTATTTTAAATATGCATCTGATTAAGAATTGAATGGTAATATTGGGCTGGAATTACTATAACTGCTCAGAATAAGGAATGCTGTACTATCCCACTGTTACACATTATCTATAAATGCCTGTTTTGTTGTTTTGAAGTATCTAATACTGACTTGATCTTCTCATGCCTAACTGAAGGGTGTGCAGAGCAGAAATGCTAGAAGCTGCTGAGCATTGGCATGTCCAGAATGCTTATACGCTGCTTGATTGTGTCTGTTTTAGTTTTCCGACTGAGCCTTCCCTGATAGCACCAAAGCCTTTATTTATTGTAAGCAGTATCTTGTGTGTCTAGGCATGTGTACTGGTGTGAAACTACTGCCTGGAATACTAAACCAGTTCCAGGAAAGAAATCTGCTTGGGGCAGCCATCCAGATTTCCTTAAACCCAGTGCTCTGGGATGCAGTCTTTGGCTGCTAATGAAATGATCATCATGAACTGATTCCACCAGAGGACTGAGGTGCTGAGATGCTCTGTTGCAATTTAAGGGAGGTCCAGAAAGAAAAAGGAATGTTGGTCTGTTCTGGACGTGTACACAGAGTAAAGCACAAAGTCTCACTGATCTGATTTATCTACTTTTACTTACTCCCGACTACTGGTAGACACTGCTCTAGAAGAGTAAAAGCTACAGCAAATCATAGTTTATTTTTTGAAACACCAGCTTAATTTGATATGTCTTGCAAATTGGAGTAATCACTGTAAGTGATACACAGCTATTGATGTGTTCAGGTAGCACAGAACAGACAAATGCAGGTGAAAATAGCATTTCAGAGTTTTCTTCAACAAACAGTGTTTCATAAATGTGTAGGGGAAAAGATATTCAATTTGCTCAAACAAATAATTTCTGAAAGAGGTGCTAACAACTGTTCTATGTCTGATATTAATAATATTAAAATTGTAACAGTGAAAGTAAATTAAATATTAAGTTCAAAGTAATAAAAGTGTCTGTGGACAGGATTTGTATTTGTATTGCAACGCACTGGTAAGATTCAAATCCTATTGTACACATTTTGTAGGCAGTCTAATACTTTTTATAATCAGGAATGTTTTTACATAATATAGAGTGAGTATTTTCTAACACCTCACATTACCACAAAATCTATTTGATAATCTTTAACAGTTCAGTACAGAGATTAAGTTTTTATCTGTATTACGAATATTCTGTTCAAATGACTGACTGTAGTTCTACCACAGCAGACAAAATGGTGAGAAATAAAAATGGTTCCATGTCTAATAGTTAAAAGATGTGATTTTCCTCTTGCCTATTCTTTCAAATATGGATACAAACAACTGAATTTATGAATTCAGAAATAAGACTTTTAATAAGTACACATAAACACTAATTGATCACAACATTTTTAAGTTATCTACAAAATGTGATTAAATTACCATATTATATACAATAATCATACCTGATCATTCACAGAATGTGATGTAGATTAGATTACTAATTATGTTTATATTTCCCAATTTTCCTGTCCTTTTCATCCTGCGTGATACACTCATGGTGATTGCTATATGCAAATTCCTAGCACAGCTGCACTGAAGGTGATTCAGAGCTGTTTCACTGACCTCAGTAATAACTTCATCAGGCCTTCGCCTTCTCTGATCTTCTCTTCATCACATTGAAGGATTGAGCAGCCATTCACCATAACAGCAATCCTCTAGAACTCCTGTGAGGCTTCTAGTGTATCTGTGCTGGTGCCAATCCTGCCATATATGCATATATATCTATATACCTATATCATATATATGTTCTCAGAAGCTGCTTTTTTATTATTTTTACAAGCAAACATGACTTTTAGTTGCAATATTGAAAAAGAAATCTGTTTACTTAAGCATGGAAAAGAATTATAATAATCTTAGAATCATTTAGGTTGAAAAAGATCATCAAGCCCAAACATAATTGACAACATTTCTTTTTCTTTAAATGTTTGATGTGACCATTTTAAAAATTCCTTTCGTTTTAGGAGATTTTAAGTTCTGGAGGTTAGTGTTTTATTCAGTAAATCCTTGTAAAATGCAAGACTGGAATAGATGTCAGAAAGGCTCCTTTCCTGGTCAGTACCATGCATACAACTGAGGATGTGTGAAAAAGATGGTATCCTCTGGAGCAGTAGAGTCTAAGAAACACTAACACAGTTAAATTGCTGCATGTAGAATAGAATTAACCTTGTACATGAAGAAGTCTTCAGAGAAGACCTTTTCACAAACATCATTGGGTTTGCATTCACTGTTGTGGTTTTAACAATTTATGGTAACAATCTGTGAGTTGTTTGGTGGGAGCTGAGGACTTGCCAAGTTCCATGAATTGTGGTATTCAGGTTGTCTCCGTGCGTATACTTGGCCTTTACCATCATAGTTCCATTCTCTTACGGGTGTGATGTAGCCACATGAAAAGTCTCTGACTGATGGAGTATGGAAGTATTAACAGAACCCATAATGTGTGAAATGCTTGAACATGCAATCATATAAATATGACTTGCTCCAAAATAATACTAGTGTCCAATGAGATTACATGCAATGATGCAAATGGTGCTATTAGTCGTGCGTGTTTTCCCTGTACTTCTCCGTCACCCTTTATTGCTGTATCTTCTGAATTCTCCCTTCATTTTCTTTCAACAAAGGCAAGTATGCCATGAGGGATCTGGTCCACCGACTGCCAGGCGCTAACAACAGCAACAGCTCAGCGAGCAAGGCCATGTCTGATGACACCGTTACTGCCATTTGCTGCACTCTGCATGAAGTCATCACTAAAAACATGGAGAATGCCAAGGCCTTACGAGACGCAGGCGGCATTGAGAAACTGGTTGGCATATCTAAGAGTAAAGGAGACAAGTATGTTTTGCAAATCACCTTGCACCTTTTTAACCTCTCCAGTAGTTATTACTAGTCCTGAATGTGTTTGCCTTCTCTGTGCAGTCACGATTTGAATCCTTTAGTTACATCAGAAGTCACATGCCCAGTGTGAAGGGTGACAAGAAACAGACAATGCCAATACCAAAAGTCTCCCTCTGCTTTGGTTTATTTTTGATGTGCCATCAGCAGTGCAGGGAGTGCACTCCATGTGCATTTTAAGGAGAGTAATTATCTACAGTAACTCCTACCTCTAAGCAGTTGTAGAAGATCCTGATAAGCATTAGGAATCAGAGTAGTTGGATTGCACCCTGCACAAGTGTGACATGCAGGTGGAGGGATCTTTTGAAAGTTCTGGTACTGCTCCTCTTGATCTAGGAGTGAAGAATGTAAAGTCACTGTCCCTCTTCACAGCACCCTTTTCCCTGCCACCAGCTTGGTAGTAGATCATGGATTTTGACTGGTTGCTTCTGAGAGAGCCATTAGGCTGCTTGGTGAGGCAAAAAAATATCTTGCACACAACTGTGACATTTTCAGAACAGAACAGCTATAGTTTCATCTTGTCTGTTTGGCTATGTACACACTCTTCATGAGGAGTTCACTCTTTATCCTTCTTTTGCCTAAAACAGATAGCCTGGTTCTCATATTTGTCAACCTGATGAAGTATAGTGCAATGGGACTATGGCAGTTTGAAAACAAAAAGCCTTCACTGTAGTGTACAAAACCCATCAGTCCACCTACTCGGAGCTGTCATCACACAGCCTACTGCAGCATCAGAGCTCTTAAAGAGCCCCACAAAGCCAGGCCACAACCTGAAGGAAAGATTTATGCACCCTACATTTGGTATGAGAACTTATGCTCGCCTATGTGATCAGAGCATTGCCAATATAATTTAATCACATTTCTTTTCCTCTATTGTCACCCTTTTCCTTTCATACCAAATTCATTATTGAAACATTCTTGCATTCAAATTGTAAGGGGTAAAAGGTAGTGTGACCAAGTATGTGATTCCAGTTGTGGGAGCTCCCCATCCTTTGCCAATTTATTTATATTTGCATTTTCTTATTGTTAAATCTACCTAAATTTTTAATTTATATTTTCTGGATCAAATGTACTGACATTGCAAGCAGGTTCATATCCATTTCTCATAAGATGAATGTGCATTTCTTCAGAATAATGCATTTGTCTACCTGTTCATTATCTGGTAAAGAATACTAGTATCTGTTGAGTCTGGAATTTTTGAAGTATCTTGAGCAGTTTTAGGAGGATCCAAGGGCATATTACCCTGTCTGAACATCCTTCGTAACTGTGAAAGACATCTATTTCTAATTAATTTAGAGCACAGTAATTCCAAAATGCCATTACAAGTCATGATACACATCCCTTCTCTCAAGTGCTTTGACTTGCAGTCCGTGTTATTATTTTTACAGGTTATGCAGTTCTAGAGCAAGAAAACCTGTCAACACACAGTGCTGAAAATGTCCATCTTAAGTAAAAGTTCCATTTCTCAGCTTTCAGAAATGTCAGTACTGTGTGCTATTGATTTGCTTTGGTTTGGTTTCTTACAGGTTCAAACAATGAATTGTTTGAAAACCAAAATTGCTGGTTGGTTATTGGACTGATAGAAAATTCTGACATGCTCACTTTAATACAGTAAATCACTTCTGTATGAAATAATTTTGTCCAGTATGAAGCAACTGCTTCTGAATGTGCAGGATACTGAACTGGCCCGGCATCCTGGTATGTATCAGTGCCAGTAGAGTGGGGCTGGCCCTGATAGCCTTTGGAATATGCCCAGGGCTTGAATGGTCTCCCTGTATATCTGCATGAGAGAACTGGTGTTCATGAGGTTGTTTATATTGGCCAAGCCCATATCAGCTTCACATAGCTCCTGCCTCTCCCCAGTACTCATGGAGTGGTGGGCACAGTTATTTTCTTGGTTACTCCATGCTTACCAGCACCCCACTAGCCAGCACAGCTGGAAGTATAATAAAAACAATTATGCTTGAAAGGGCTTATCAAAATCCTGTTTACTCACCAATTACCCACCTACTGCTGTACTCTGGGTGAGAAATTGAATAGAAGTGGAAAAAAAGCACCAAATAAATTTCTGGGGAAATCTTGTATTAATGAATCAGTTGTGTCATAACAGCACTTTACCAGCTTGCATGTCAGTGTACCAGTGATCCTCTTCAGAACTCACAGAATGAACCAAAGCCTGGCCCCCGCCCAAAGCGGTAACTTGTGCTTGCTGCTGGTTTTCTGGTTTCTCTTTGATGTTTCAAACCGTATGCTTCTTCTGAGTAAAACATAAATCACCTCAATGACTGCCCTGAACTCCATCAATCCTCACTCTGGACTTTGGCCTTTGCAAGGTTTTCTAGCATTCTACTGCTTTATATGTATTTTTGATCCTGACAGTGTATACTTCCTTAATGGGCTGGGTTGTCTTCCTGGTCCTTTTCTATTTGACCCTTCCTCACTGAGATGAATACTGTCTGATTACATGGTTTTCAACGTGACATTGTATTGCTGTCTTTAAAGGATAGTGGTATGAGCAAAATCCTAGTCCACATTTGGATTCCTAATGAAATTTATAATAACTTTTTGTAATTTCTGCATCTTGGCTCTGCATTTCAAAACCAGTGCTCTTCACCCATCTAGAGTTTCTTTTGGCCACTGCTGAGAGGAGCTTAATGAGTTCTTCACACTGTCCTGAGCTGGAGTTGAGCAGCTTGCAGAGAAAGAAATTCTACTCTGACTCCTTGTCCTTTATGCCAAAAGTTGTAGCATATCTTAGATGTACATAATGCCAGCTGGGTCCTCAACAGTTTTGCCAATTGCTCCTATTTCTCTTACTATGCTCTCAGCAGAAATCCTTGTGTGTACTGAGATGCAGTTTTGCCCCTCACTGATTGATTAGTAGTATAGAAATAAGATATATTGCCCTTGCTTAAAAACACATTGGTCTCCAAGATGCCAAGCAAAGATCTTATGGTGTATTTGAAACACACTTTATTTGTGGGTTTAGATCCATAGTGATACATTTGAAAATTGGAATGAATGGTGTCCTTTACTGAACAGTCTCTTTCTCACTCTTTTTCTCTCTCTCTCCCTTTTTAATGTATGTATGTAACAGGCATTCGCCTAAAGTGGTGAAAGCAGCATCTCAGGTCCTCAATAGTATGTGGCAGTACAGAGACCTGAGAAGTCTCTACAAGAAGGTAAGGCTTGGGTTTTTTCTAGATTTATCATCTTTCCTACTGTTACCCAAATTTGGGGGCTGAGAGACTTTAGACCAAAATATTTGTTTATCTGACTGGAAATTCACTTGGAGTTTAAAGTTTCAGATACTTAGAGTTCTTATGTTTTCCGTCATTTCTACTTTTAACATTAAAATGCTCTTTGAAAATATATGTGGTGGTGAAAAGGGGGTGTGAATTTGATTTTAAAATAAATTCATACAAAAGATGCTGCATCTGACAGCCCTGGAGAGTGAAATCCTCTGTTTATAGAATAAACTTATGTAAGCTCTCCTACTGGAACAGTCCTTCTTATACCTCCTCACATTTTTCTGAGGAGATTTCCAGATTTCCAGCCCTTCAGCTCCCAAATTTCCTCATGAGATTGTAAACAAGAGTATCTGAAGGAGCGGTGCTTAGGGACCAGCTACGTATGGAGCTGGGCTGAAAACTGTCAGCTTTGTTTGTAATCAGCCAGCAGACAGTGGCATCATACACTTGGTTTGCAGACAGTCTGTGGAGTCCATAGTACCATGCCATTCCCACAGGCCTGCTAACCTCTTGAAAACGAATTGCAGTAGAGTAATACAACACTGTGAAACAGCATTCTGTATAGCTTTTTGAACATCAGTGTCTGCTTAGCAAATTAAAACATTTACAGTAATTCTTGCTGGATATTTCCAAACTGAATTACATTCCATGTGAATGTCAGCCTGCAGATTTAGTTCTTCAGTGTCTTCTTGCTTGGATTGTCACATCTTATCTAAGTGATTTTTGTATTTGGAATCATCAGAGAGAGTTAAGACTTCATGTGGCATCTTCAGTTCAGGCCCTAGTTAAAGCTGAGACACAAGGATGGTGAAGTAGGGAAGATTCACGGTGGTGTGGTCTGTGTTGCATGTATCCTGCACAAGAAAATAGCTTAGTAACATGAAATGTATGCACCAAATTCTCAAGCTGGCAGAAGCTGACCTTCTGTGTGAAATGCTGTTCTTTTGCATGCCTCAGCCCTGCTTGTGTCAAGTCTGAGGAAGTGAGGAAGATGATTATTGAGTCTCTCCCATTGTTCACTTCCAGTATTTTCAGTCATCCTTGGCAGCCCTAGGGATACCATATGTGAAGACGTTCCGAGTAACAAGCTGGTCCTCAATGTCCCATTAAGAGGTGGGAACAAACATGAGCTAGAGTAGGCTTTTCTTGATCCAAGGCAGTAACACACTGGAAGTGTGTGTAGCCTGACTTCTGTGTGTGTGGGTGGCTGAGCTGTTTTGCACCATAATCTCTTAGAGGTTCTTACAATATCTGGCTCATGTCCAACCTTCTGTCTGTATATATATGCTGTGATGGAAAAGCACTTTCTGGGGTTGCTCCATGCAGGAGGTAATAATGTTTGTGCTGTGTGGCTGCTGAGTTTACCACTACCTAAGGGACACTGCTGGCTGCTGGTGTGACTGCTGGTGATGGATTTACATACTAAGCATGCTCAGGTGCTAAGTACCTTGCATGCTTACAAGAGCATTTTCCATGGCCACAAATACATACTTTGTCCTGGAATTTGTCCTGGAAAACAGGACAGGCTAGCTTTAGAGGTAGCTTCCAGGACACTCATAGCAGACAGATCATCTGTATTACCAGGAAGAGAATTGTATTAATGTTTATATTACTTAATTCCTACACAAAATCTTAAAATGAAGATCAGTCTTGGCTACATATTTGTATACTAATTATATGCCATTATTTGTGCTGTAAATATGGTTTCTTTTAATCAATGTGTTCAGATAGTTAATTTTAAATACTCCTTTTTGCTGGACTACATATGTTAATCTTTATAAAATTATAATATTTAATAAACTTGCCTGTAATAGACTGACTCTTATGCTGACTGGCTGAGTTTAACCACTGTTTGGAAGGCAATGGCAATGGTTTTATGATAGGAAAATTAGAGACGTTTGCATTATACTAATAGTCAGCTACCTATGTAATATAAAGATACTGGACCAATGCAATCTTTGATTTGTCCCATTAAAATATATACGTACCAGTAAAAATGAGTGAACATACAGTGTAATATGATCAGCACTTCGCAATGTCTTGCACTTGCATAGCCTTTTTTTTGAAGTGCAGGTAAATCCCATTGCATAACCATCAGCAATTTGCTCGCATGTACCAAAGTATCTATACAATTGCTTTCAAAGAATTGGCCAACAGAGACACAATTTTATATTGTAATACAAGGAAATTGCAAGCATCCCATTATAGTTAAGTGAAAGCAGCAGCACTTATCTTCTGTTTGAGAAACAATGTAACCAAATAGCTTCAATCGTGGTATGTTTTAGAGCTACACATTCACAATAAAGTAAGAATTTATAAAAAGAATAGAAGTATTTTTTGTATTAATAGGTAAAGAAGGCAATACATGTTTACTGCTGATACAGTAGCAGTCAGTATATTTAGTCCAAGTATGACTGGATCAGCAAAAACACTAAAACCTCTTCCATTTTTCTAATTTTGCTCAGCATTGCAAGGAACATCCTAAAGCCAGCGGAAGATAAACTGAACTGACAAAAATTCAGAGTTGGAGATTGGTGTGGATGCTCTATAAGTCCACTATACCTTATGCGGTGTGTTTGCAGAGCCATGCCACAACCTGTACCCTCCACTGGCAGTGGAGGAAACACTATCCAGTGTCCGGGGATTTCCAGGTCATAGCTGTGTTGTGGCTTTAGTGGGACACACAGACTTGTTAGGCTGGGCTGGCATGGAAAAGGCGTAGCAAGTAAACAGCATTCAAATCTGTAAGTGAGGTGATAATGTTACATTGTCCTCTGTAGGCTTGTGCTTGGACGGAAAAAAATCAATTTTGCTCCCTGGTGTGGTTCACTACCCTAACAGAGTCCAACAAGGAAGAGTTGTAAAATGCATCAATATTTCTGGTCCTAAAACTGCAGAAAAAAAAGTAGACTTGACAGACAAAGAGGAAGAAATTAATTTAGTCTTGAAATTAAGGAGTTGCCAGCCACCCCAAAAGTTGCAGGTCCTTCATCATGCAAGTGCTCATAGGAAATACTGCTTAATTTACAAGCAATAGCTGGTACAGAAGTCTAGTCTGAAAAAGTCCATCAAGAGGAAAACAATGTTCAGGTTCAATCACATTTAGACAGTGATTAGATTATTTAGTGTGATTAATTTCTAGAAAGGAGGTGATCACGTTTTTCCTCAGTAGAGGAAATATGATCTCCCAAAGACAGTATCGTCATTTTCAAACTTCCTTGTTTTCTACAAGCAAGACATATATTCATAAATGATCATTTATCTGTCTCTGTTTTTATGAGTCTGTTCCAAATTACTTAAAATCTGATTTTCAAACATCCTTAATGGTCCCATGGCCCAAAGCCCCATGGGTGGGTCAGTGGCTCCTTTGGAAAAACAAGGTATTGGAGCTATCCCACAGTTTGTTCATATGCTTCAAACTCCTGGTACGCTCCTTCTCTTCAAGTGTCTTGGCAACCTGTATTTTAGAGTTAGCAGGAGAAATAAGTGCTGCTTACAGCACCCAGAAAGAGAGATCCTGCTCCATTTATGCTTAGCCTCTTATGCAAGGTGCAAGGAGCTACTACGTGACTTCTTTAAAGTCACCTATTTTTGACTCAGTATCGCTGTCCCCCACTCCAGTCTCTTGGGTATTCACTGGTTGAAGATTTGGGGACATCTGAGAAAGTATAGGTGTGACTATAAGACAGCAAATTTCCATTAGCTGGTAAACTCTTCTCTATGTCAATATTCAAGAAAATAGCCAACTACTCTTAAATACAGATAGCTTGTTAAATTACATGAGGAAATTTGAGCAAAAGGGTTGTGCTAAGTAAGCTTAACATGAAAGAAAATTTATTAGCTAAAAACAATCTTCAATTAGCATTAAATGAGTGTAGTATTAAAGAGCTGGAGGAACTGTCAGGAAGAATATGTTTTCTATTAATGGTTTGCTTTGCCTAACAACTTAGCCTCCAACAAAAAATGTTTACTTTCTCTCATTATGTTTACACTTACTCTGTCTTCTAGTGTATAAGTAGAGGTCATGATGAATTTGTAGAAAATATTTTTCTTTCCCATTTATTGTGTTAGGTTTCTGTTCTGCACGGAATATTAGAAATGTTTGTCCCATTCTTCTGCCATCTGAATAAAAACACCACCCAATGTTGGAAACCAGGGAGGCTGTTGGGGGTAGTTGTCCTTCAGTGTGTGTTGTGCCATTTACAGCAGGGATACTTTTGTGATAGGCATTTAATGGAGTCACTCTGAAGATGGCCTTGTCTGTCATTGGTTGGAAAAAATACATAGAATTGCCTGAAGTCTTCAAAACAGTTAAGGAAGTGTGGATATAGTAAAAGTATTGCTTTTCATGTGACTTTCAGAATAATAAAAGGATGACTTTATGAGAAAGTCCTTTATGACTAAATGTTCCATGAAAATTGACAGAATTTAACTTCAAAACCCTAGTCTCAAGGAGTTTTAGAATCTAAAGTCTTTTCTTAAATAAAATATACCTACTCACCTTTTAAAAATGTTAATTACAACGTCCTATCATGTAGGCTTGGGACACATCATTTGGATTTTCTTCTGGTAAGGTTATTATTATCAGTCAGACATCCCCCAAAAGGAAGCTGGTTTAGGTTAAATTTGTCTAGTGAAAAGGTCTGTGCAGAACTTAAACCCTACATTAAAGATTTGAATTCTAAATCCAGAGCTTAATAATTCCTCAAAAATAGTGGCTTAACTTGAAGGAACTATTCATGTGTTCAGATTGTTCATGAGCATATGTACTTCGCAGTGCTGATCTTTCAGCAGGGCTTAATTTATTTCTGTACAATTGGCAAAAGGTTTTTCATATTAATATGTCACCCTCTTAGAAAAAGGATTAATTAATTTAAGATAAACACCCTTCTGTAATATGAAGCTAAAGTATCATTAGAGACAAGGCATTGTCTAGAGCCCATTTTTATATGAACTATGAAAATGCAAGTTCCTGATTAATAAATGATTGACTGATTGATTGATTTATGGCAGTGGGCGTCCCCAAGCTTCAGTGTGACTGATGACAGAGGATTTTCACCAATCCACGACTCTGGGTCATGGCACGCTCAGCATACTCTCTCCCAGAGCCAAGAAACCAGAATCTATTCCCCAACCCAGGTATTCTGGCTGTCAGCTGACCAGTCTTGAATTGTTGTGTTTCATGCATACTGACATTTGTACCCAAAGCAGTTCTACAGGAGACCTTTGAATCAAAAGTAACAGAGCCTAACTGAAGAATATGCTTTTAAGCTGCACAGTTTAATTCCCTGTAACCTGCAGGTTCTAGATGGAAAGTGTCAAAATTCACTTAGGAGAGTACATGCAAGGAGGGTTTGCAGAGTTCTGCTTGCTTTGAGGACGGCATATACCAGTGAGAGGGACAAGTACATTACATGCAGTTCCCTGACAATCCTTCTAGCATTTCTCTGATCTTTTTTCTGACTGTCTGAACCTTTCAAAGAGAAATGAGGCTGCTGATAAGCACTGTGTTGCAACAGCAGCTTAAATTTATCAAGCACATTGCTTTGTTTTCTGGCACAATGGCATCTCTGAAGAAAAAAAGCAATAGCTGGACATTTCAATAAGGGATCCCAGGTAAACTGGCACATCTATAGAAAAATCAGTGTGTCCAGGAGTCAATTAAATTCTTAAAAAGCTAATTTTCAAAATCTCTGTTAAGAGCGATAATTATATTTCCTTCAGACAGAATTATAGGTGATAAGACTTAGCAGGACTGCCTTTCTTTTTCTTTTTTTCTTTTTTTCTTTTTTGGTTAGGGGCAGTCTTTAATTTGAGGTACTAAAATTCCATTTCCTTAACCAAGTATATTCTTTTTTTTTCCTTTTAATATATTTTTTTCAAAATAAAATATTACTTTGTGGCATTATGGCAAAACCAAAATACCTTCTACATATGCACAACCTCCTAGTAAGCCCATGGAGGGACTGTTTTTATGTCTGTGTATTATGCATGTTTTATATATATATATTACTATACATATACAGACAAATATGCACAGTCATACATATATGTCTGTATATTATCTCTGATAAAATACTTAGAGGAAATTGGAATTTACATGTTTTTCATGGCCCCACAGAACATAGTAGCTATGCTATTTCTTTCTTTTTTGTTGTTGTTTTTTTGCACTAAGTTTGCCTGGAAAAGAGAAGACATCAGAAAAGATCTCATTTAAATACTCCAGACATAAATATCTTTCAAGGTTAGGGTAAATCCTTTTCATCTTTAGCTAACAGGGGTGTAGTTAAAATAACATCCAGCATTTCATCATCTGATATATTACATGACTTTCTTTTTTTAATTCAGAACTAGGAAAAGTTCTAATTTGACTTTAAATACAGGAAATGTGGAAGTTTTCTGCTGAAGTAAAATACTCTCAAGCCTTTTTAAAGCGTCTTCTGTGTAATTTTCGTAGAAAGAGATTCTATAACCAATATAGCAAAAAGTTATAGTCTTCAAATGTATACTTTCTTTTTTTCTTTCTTAAGGAACATGTGATTTGCCTTTAGTTGAGCATTTTAAATGTGGCTTGCTTATCAATTGGCAGTCTTGTGAAATACTGAATCATGAAATTGTCATTGGAATCAGTAGTAGAGAAGAAGCTGGCATTACTGATTTGTGTGCGTGCATTCTTAATTCTGCATTTTATGCTGAATATTACATTCCAGTGTTCATGTAAGATAGGTTTGCCCATCCCAATGTACACACAAATATGAAGAATTTCATCATTAAAGAACAGGCATATTTTGTATTCTGCAGGAAATAATAGGTAGTTGCTGCAGAACAAAGAATGATATGGTAATCTTTTCACATTATTTCTTAGAGACACAAAAACCTCTTCAGTGAGCAATGATTTGATAGTCTTGAACTTCATTTTTACCTTGATGCTACTTTTTCAACATAATTTGCACTAGGCAGCGACACCATGTATTTAACTTACTTCCTCTTTTGATTGCATAAACCTTCCTAGGGATTGTTTTTTTAAGAATCATTCAAACCTTTTGCAGGAAAATTTTAACATTTCTGGCTTTTTGATTGCCAATTGCCTGCTTGAATAGCACCCTGTTTGTCTATACAATAGGAATTTACATATCATGGGAAAAGTCATGAATCCTAACAGGGAAATTGTGCAAATAAATTGAACTGACATATAGAGGCAAACTCTTTGGCTTATGCAGCAGTAGTCAAGAGTATTCACACAGGGAAAAAGTGATTTTAAAACTACTCTTGAATTTTTAAAAATAGAGAAAAATGTCATCATTTGGCAAAAAATATATTGTTTTCGCCTAGCTGTGCCTACCATTTGAAATCTTTTGGCTACTTTTTTAAGAAGAACAATTTTAAAAAAGACCAAAATATTACAAAGTGCCAAGTCAAACTGAATGTTGTTTTGATTTCATTTTAATACCCATAATTATCATTTTACTTGTGGTGTCAAGTGAATATGTTCTGATTTCCTCAGCTTTTTCATAATCTCAAGTAATATTTTTTGTAGTTCCTTCTAACTTTCAGTTTATTAACAATCTCAAACAGTACTAGAAAGATAGAAAGGGATTACTATTATAAAAATATATTTTGCATGGCCTAAAGAGTGTAGAAAATATTTAGCAATCTAAAATTTTAATGTTCTTACCTATATCACAATGACAACACATGGAGGAATATAAAATCATGTGTTTCGGCATCAGTTGTTGGGAGATGTCCTCAAATGTTTTATCCTTCTGGATTCCATAATTTACTATTTATTAATAGTCATTATTACTATATATTAGTAATCATCATAATCATCATGTTTCAGTATTTATATGTTTCTTTTTGAAACATTTTCCATGTCTATGATGATATTGAAAATATTAATAGTAATCTAAGATAGTCTGGGCTGAACTGAAAATTCAATACCGATGATCATTTTTCATGAAAACAGACCTGCTCTTACTTGTACTATTTCAAAAATGAATGAGATTAAAAAAAAAATCAGGTATGATAACTGAGAAAAACTAGTGGATTTTTTTTCTTTTTTTGCAAATATTTGTGTTTCTTTTGGGCAACCTATCACTTCTATGTACATACATATACATGTATACACAAACGGGCTGTGTGGATGTAAAACTTTAACACAACACAGAGTAGACTTAGAAGACCCTGCCTTTAAGTATGATGCCCACAATACCTGTAGGTTGGATATTATGTAAAGTTTCTTCACACAGAGGGTGGTTGGGCACTGGAACAGGCTCCCCAGGGAATAGTCACGGCACCAGCCTGGCAGAGTTCAAGAAGGGTTTGGACAGTGCTCTCAGGCACATGGTGTGACTCTTGGGATGGTCCTGTGCAGGAACAAGAGTTGGACGTGATGATTCTGATTGGTCCCTTCTCACTCAGGAAATTCTGTGATTCTGTAATTCTATGTCCAAACAGAGAGACCTTGGGAATGTGTAAAGAAATAAAACTTAATGGTTTTAGTTGTGAGTTTAGAAAGTATCTACAGCTATAGTTGGCTGTTTCCTTTCCCCTGAGGGCATTAAGGGCATGATAGTGCTTCCCTGGAGCATTGAGCATTGTAGCAAGCAACAATTCAACAACCAAATTTAGCAGTAATTCTTCCAGATAATCACTAAGGAGTGCATGGAAGCTGGCGCCATTTTCATCCAAAATCTAACAGACTCAAAATGAGAAAAGAATCAAAGTTTATCCAAAAAATTCTCTAGGATGAGCCATATATATGTGACACTAAAGCATCCTCAGCCTTGATGCTGGATCTCTTGGTAAGCTCTAGCTGATTCATATGGGAATGATGAGGTATTGTTCACTTAAAAGCTCAAGTCCACTCCAAGGCTGTTAAGTACAGATTTAGAAGAGAGAAATTTAATCTCTTTTACTTGTGTAAAGTCTGTCCCCAAAGTACTCCACCCTTTGAACTTCTCTGAAGAAAAGAAAATTTAAAATGCAGCCCAGGAGTCAGTATCTTTAAGTTAAAGCCTTGTTTCTGAAGGGAATTGTATAACTGAAGTTTCTGAAATATCCTTAGGGTAGAGCTATGAGGAGGCATCCAGAATCCAGGTTATACATAGGTCACATCTACAGATGTTTTTTCAAAAGTATGGTACCTCAGAATAAAATTGGATTTTAATATTTGAATAGAAAATAGAGACCTAAGAAAATTAACTACATATCTTTTGGTACTGGGAACATTTTTAGTCCATTTAAATAATGTATTAAATGTTTTAAAACTAATATAAACATTAATTAATGGCAAACAACATTTAGCTGGATTCATATGTACAATACTGAAAAAAAATTCAGAAGTCTTTCTAAAGACTTTCAAAGGTGTTTTAAAGATACATGCAAAGAGAAACTATTTTTAATTGATGTCAATATTTTTCTCCAAAGTACATTCAAGGAATATGATTTCTGCCATTCTGAACAAAATGTTGTATTTAATTAACTTGTATGCTTAATATTTGCATATCTAGGTTCAGGCACAGATCAAAGTAGATGTGCAGTAGAGTATGGGTGAGAAACTCAGTTCCTCTCAGCAGACTTGAACAGAATTGTTGGATGGTGTTGAATGGCTGCTTTTAGTTTTGCAAATGAATCAGATCAGCAGAACTTTTATTTGCAGTAATAACACACTCATGGAGCACAGAGGGGAGAGAAATCTTTTAATTCCTGTGTCAATCACAGCATATTTCTGTCTCAGAGGTAGATAGTCGAGCTGAGATAGTCGATGCATAGCAGTGGGTGTCTTTTGCTGATGCTGAGCTGTGTTGCCATCCTTGCACTATCATCATCCTCATTCTTCTGGGTTCTGTAAGGACATTAAAAGTGTTTGTTCAATATGACCAGTACATGTTAATTCAATCGAAGGTCAATGAAATACTAAGCTGCTGCATCAATATCATACTTTCAGTTCTTTGATGTTTTACATGATCTAATAATGGATGGGGGGAAAATACTAGGAAGTGCTTCTCATTTCTTCCTTCTTCTCTTCCTAAAACTGCTAACAGAATTCAAAAATGCCCTAAATATGTCTGCCGTTTCAGCCTTTGAAAAAGAAAGAAACCTTTTATTTTGAAAGGAGTCTCTTTTGTAGTATGTGTGCTTTGTTCTGAGTGTTTTACTTCCTTTACTTGCTGATACAGTTTGTCTTGATGAAAGAGCTGTAGCTACTTCTTCCTGCAAAAAGTAGAGATGAGAACTTTCACTGGAAGTTTCTTAATTAGTTTTATTGCTTTTAAATGTACAGAGTGCTTTTAGAGGAAGTTGAGGATCCTCTAAATTGAGAGTTGTAGTCTTTGGTCCAACAGCATGTTTCTCTTTGAGTTAACAATACTTCATGAGTCAGAAACTGTTAAAGGTGTATCAGTAGAAGATAATGTGCATTTCTGATTATTAATGTCCCTGTGTGCTGATGAACTACATGTTCAAAGCAGAATATCCTTAAACTCACACAGCTTAGCAGTAATCACTTGGATCTCTAACTCTCTGATTTAAGTGTATTATGCACAAACTTTTGGCCTAAAACCAAGGACCGCTAGTTTTCTGAAGGGGCACTGATTCCTATTATGTCAGACAGCTCCACATTTGAATAAAATGATCTTCTGTTTTCTTCTGCACTGCTGCTCTTTGGGAAGCACAAACTTCTAATGGCTCTTATCACAGTCAGTATCATCAGTCGTACTGTTCTTTGCCATAAGGGAGAATGGTGCAAATTTTACTCTGATAATGATGTTTTTCATGTTTTACACCCACAGGTATAATAGAAGAGTTGTACCTGGTTGGTTTTATGGTTTAATGTGTGAAAAGTAAGAGTAAGAGGTGTTGATTGGTTTCTAGCCTTTGGAAGGACAGTAGATTTAAGAAACTGACCCTGAACATAAATTAGTACTTGTCTCTCTCCTGAAATTTTGTGGCCAAGAGCCAGAGTTTGCATTTTTAGATCATATGCACATTAACATAGGTGGAATTGTATTACTGGAATGAAAATAACAATACAAATCAAAAATCATTGTACACATTTTCTTGCAAGCAAGGTTTTTTTGTACATACAGGAAAAAAGCAAGAATAGTTATTTTGTGATTCTAACAATTTAAATTATATACCTTATGCAGGAGAAAATAGAAGAACAGAAATTGTAGCTGAAGGGCCAAGTATTGCCTTCATTTACTCAAAAATATATTAAAACAATTTTATTTCTGTATAAGAGGCAAAGTGATGCTTTGAGAAATGAATTTATTTCATTTTATTGCAGTGTTTTCAAAGTTTTCTTTTTTGGCTGCATATAGCCTTAGCAAAATGAATAATGAACTCTGCCGTATCTGAAGTCTTGTCCTTCATGCTTTGCCTCACATACTATTCTCCTTTCTTGCAGCTATTTTATTCATCAGATTAGGTCTTGTCATCTTTGCAATTCACACAACAGGAAATCAATAATTAATTATGGATAGGTAAAGCAATGCCTCACTGATTGCCTAAAACATCCAAGACTTGCACTTTATAAAACCACTGGGGATAGTTTCCTTGCTGTTTCTCACTTGAATAGATTTGGCAAGTAATTAGCGCTATCTCTCCCTCATCGTGTGTCTCTTCAGAGCTAAAATCAAGTGATGAGGTGTAATATTAAAGGTACAAGATTTGTGATTAGAAGATGATAACAGTGCAGATCAAGAAGTGCATCTGAGAAAAGAGACAAGTCACCAAGGCCATCTGTGGTATTTTGAAAGAAAAAAAATGGGTGATGCTCTCAGAAGAATGTAGTACCCCTTGCACTGCAATGGAAGAGAGAAACAGGGAGAGAAAATACTGTAGATTATTTTGAGGTGGAATGCTGACAGTAGGAGAATAATGGCGTTGCTTTCAGAGAAGCTGAGATGGAGGTTGGGAGGTATGCGTCTCATTTCAAAAAAAATTTGTTTAACCACCGATTCTGAAAATGTCACTTCAAAGAGTCTACAGAAAACTTAATAATCCTCAGCCAGTGCCAGACAGTTTTGCTGCAGTTAATGACTGTCTGACTAGGAGCCCTTCTTTAAGCCTCATGCTGCCCCAAATATGTATTTCAATATGTGTTTGTCTTTCAGCTTCTTAAGCAATTGAACTTCTGCTGTGTCTGGGATGTGAAGTGGTCACTTATAAGTAAAAGCCATTTGTACATTGAAATTCAGAGTAAGATGAGAAGTGCTGAGGTCAAGCCCACTGCACCAGAGAGGAGGTAGAAGCACTGCATGTGTCACACAGCTGCACCAGCTGTGGAGCAACGAGGCAGCCCCAGCATGTGGCACTGGGACAAGGGACTGAGGGTCCCTGCGAGAGGTGGCTGCTCCAGTGGAGCTCTGCCACCTGCCCTGCCTGGCCCTGCTGCTGCTGCTCTTTGCCTTGGCTCAAGTGAGGCACTGCTTCCATGGGGCTCTCAGCAGAGTCTCCATCCTCTCCCCTCAGTGAGGTCTGTGCAGGGAGGGAGGGAGTGGCATTCCTCAGAGGCTCACACAGGAGTGGTACTCCCAGCATGACCTTTAACCAGCAAACAACTGGCTTCATCCTCATCATGAAAAGGCATCAGAAGCAAGCAGTGCTTTCCTTTAGCCACTGTGGCTAACTTCTCATCCTGTCACCAACCCCTGCTCTTTTATCCAAATCAATGTAGTATTTTTAAAGCCCCGAACTTGATTAATTTCTTTTTTAGTAACCTTTTGGCTTCCATAAGTTGTGGAAATGAGGCTATAAGCACAAATACTAAAATCTTCAAATTAAGATGAGCTTCAGTGATGCATGTCTTCACTTTGGATCTGTTGATTTTGGGTGCTTAGCTCATAACTCTTCGGGAGAGGAGGGGAAACAGGACACTTGGGGTCAGCAGCCCTTTTGAAGCCATTGAAACTACTCTAGAATGAAGGATTTAAACCAAACATATGTAAGCTGAGAGAACACCAGGATCTTCCAGGCTCAGTCCCTACTCTTCTCTTGAACAACATATCTTGATTTACCTCTTTGGAAGCAAAAGATAAAATCCTAGGAATAAAAATGTTAATACTCATTAGAAGTATAGAGTAACTGGTGGCAGTAAAATAATGTTTATTCATAATACATCATAAAGCACATCTATGCCCAGGAATTCTTTTCTGGTTTTGAATTTTTCTGGAAACAACACAAGAAAATCCAGAAAGAGCTATTCTTTCAGGAGTCATTTACTGTTAATAGGATTTGACAGTGTAAATCCAATTTGAATTTGTAAATTCAAAGAAAAAATTTAAAAACACTTTGGGTTTAAATTAGATAGTTTATCTAAAACTAGTTGGTTTATTTTTCAGGACTGTTTCTAGAGTTTTTGAAGCTGTAAGAATTTAGTTGAAATCCCTCTTCCAAAGTAAGTACTCTTCAAGTACAAAGGCAGGGGCTATTTTAGAGAACGGTTGTCTGGCCATCTCTTCCTCAGCAGCTCAGGGTGACATTTCCTTGTAATCTCCTCCAGTGGTGCACACGTCCTGTTGGTGGGGACTAGTTAGCGTGTTCCCTTGCTGCCATGGGGCTGGCTTGGTATCTTTGTTGAGAAACACTGGGAAATGTATTTATTCTTTCTCTTTTATTAAAACAAGATAGTATGATCCCTGACTGAAACCCTAATAATAAGTAAGGATAGTTGTTGGTGATTGTAAAAAACGCGTTATTTTGGAAATCCCATGTGAGAGGTCCTTGTCAGATATTTATATCTCCATGTGAGATATTGATGTGCATCACCCCACCCTTGTGACCATTTCAGATTTCTCACCACAGTCAAGTCATACACATAATTTTCATATGGCGATGTATGTAGATTATTTGATCGAGTTCTAATTTCTGCTGTGTCCTATTAGGGTTGTGACAGCAAATTCCCACTGAAGAATTGCCCAGACCTGTGTAAGTCTGATGAGCCTTGACTTAGTTCACATCAGATTTATCTTTTGCTGTAGACAGCGTCACACTGGTGCACACACCAGTCAGGATGTTTCATTTAACCTGACAGTGGTGCTTTGGCTTGTGAAGGAAGCAACACCAGCAACTCAGAGCAGTGTCTGGCTGAGTTTCAAAGCCAGTAGGTCCCAGGTTACATACTTACAGGCACTTTGCCTTGTTGCTGTGTCACCTGCTTCTAACACCACAGTGGGTCTAGTTACTGATCCCTGCAAGAGGTTGTCTATCAAAACTTCACGTTTCTACAGCTTATAACCATTATGGGAATACTTATTACTGCAATTAATATCCTGGAGCCAGTAAAAAGCTGGCTTATGGATAAGGAAGTAGGATGATGAAGCAAGTCTGGTCCTGTGTGCTTCAAGATGTCTGTAAAATATCTGTTAAATCCGGTTACAAGAGGATCAGACCTGAAGCAAGAATCACCATGCTGGAGAGGCTTAAATTTCAGGAAGGCAGGACACAGTTATCTGTAGTTCTTCAGGCTTTAGCTGGTTTTTTTTATTGGATTTGTTGCATCATTTTTATTTTTTCTCTAGCAGGAATTTTCTGTTTATAGGAAGTTGCTCTTCTCTGTTCCTGACAATGTTCAAATACCTGTGGCCAGGTGTCAGAGCAGACTGTGCTCTTCAACACTGAAAGATACTGAGCCATCATACAGCCGTCATACATCATACAGTTTTTCTAGAGCACTCAGTGCTTTTCAAGTCGGTGTCTTATAGCAGCTCATCAACATAATCAGTCAGAGGATAGGGCTTGTTTTCACTTTTGCTGCATGGCTGTTAGCACATGGACTGTTGTGGGGTTTCTTTCTGAGTGGATCCCATGAGGCATCCAGGTTAGGCACTATACCCTCCCTGACTCCTGGACATCCTTTGGCCACTTCAATCCTCTATTGTCTGTGAATTCTTCAGGCAGGAGCTCTGGTTCCCTATTGGGTCAACATGTTGTCAGTTCCCATCAGGGCGTAATTTAATTCAGTCCTCACAATGTTGCTGTACTACAAGAGAGAAAATGGTGTGTCTGACATCATCCACTTCCACAAATTACCTCCTCAAATCAAAGACTCCACTACCAGTGACTTCTGAAGATTTGAAATTCTTGCAAACACAATAGAAATCTGCTTTCCATTTTGCCCTTACATTTTAAACACAAAGAGAATATTAAGAAAAAAAGAAAAAAACAAATTATATTTTCATGAGACATATGCAATAGATGTTTGGCACAATAAGTTTAGTCACCCTGACAAAACAATTATTTTCGCATGGGACTGGTGAAAATTTCTTTTCAAAATGACTGAAAGTTGAGCAGGGAAATAAAGAACCTGTCCACCCCTTAGGCCCAGTAAAAAGTGATCAGAGACACTACAATATCACTTTCATTTTCTATAGCAATCATCCAACTCCTATCTCAATTTTAATCTTCAGCTTCTCGAAGAAGATGTTGTCAGAAACATGTCACTGCCAATCAAGCTTTAACATTTGGATTTTATGAAGTATAATTAATGTAATAGTATAAAGGATATATTCAGTATAGTAAAAATACAGACAAATGCCCAGTAGAAGATGCATTGGAAGGATTTATAATGGTATTTCTGAACTCTAGTTTTCTTGGTCCTGTAGTATGCAGTTGCCACCAATTAATTAATTACTGCCATTTAACAAACACATCCATTCTGTAACAGAATTGCATTAAATTGCTTTCCAATTTGTCAAATCTTTTTGTCTTACTCTCCATCTCCTAGATCACAGTTGTGGCTAGTAAATTGGTTTCTTAAATTCAGTCTCACATATTTAGGTCTTGAATTAGCGTTCTTCTCTGCAGGACAGTGCTGTATACTGTACCTTTAAGTATCCAAATGAATTTAATTAAATTTCATTACAGGCAGTAGACCTGAAACAAACTAATGAAAGCAGCCATCATGTCGGGTGGTATTTATCTAGCCATTAAATTGAAAATACCCCCTTTAGGCTCTTAAAAATTAGTTTCAATATTTAATACTAATAGCTTTTGGAATTGTTGATGGGGACAGTTTTAATAAATTTGTTACAAACTGTTTACCTTTACAAGGAAAGAAGCTTGCTCCTTGCAGCAGAAGGAAGCTAAAGATAAATAACTTAACAGTATTAGGGTTTTGAAATACTGTGAGGTCTAGGAGCTGCCCACAATCTGTTGAAAAACACCACGAAAGTCATCATACAGTGATAGGAGTATGCCTTGTTTAGTCAACAGCTATGCCAAGTCAGTACAAAACTTGTCTTAGAGTTTATTGTTTGCCTCACATGTCTTACTGAGCTGATTTGGCTTGCCAGCTTGTTTGTAGCAGAATGTATTTGAAGACCCCATTGTAAGCACTACTGTCACCAGGGACAAAAATGAAAATTTGCAGGGAAGAGAAGAAGGGAAAACATCCGCTGCAGGAAAGACTGCTAGTGCCAGCATTCTAAACAGCTCTCCTTGCTGCTCAGGCACCTTGCAGTGCTGTGTCTGAGGCAGCAACGTTGACAAAGTACCCCTTGATATCCTGCACAGCGAAACTGGTGCCATTCCTGCAGAGTGGGATGGTGCAGGTGTCAGGGATTTATTTCATCTGCTTCCCTTCAGAACCAGGCTGCAGGTATTAATGTATACAATGCTGATGGAATGGGCAACAGGAAGAAGGACTTAGGGGAAGACTCATCACTTTTTTCTGAATGATACACCAGGGTTTTACTTGAGGGAGGCAGGAGTGCAAAAGGAAAGCATACTTGGCCATGAATGTATCCACATCAACAAAACTGGAAGCATTTCTACCTTGCTCTATGTAAGCATGGTTGATGGCTCTTCTTTTGCAGGGAGAGGGTAATAAATAGTGCATCCCTTTTCCTTTTGTCAGGTCTAAAGTCTGTCTTCTTTATAGTTCCCCTTCTTCAGTCTGTTTAAAAGAACAGTTACTATTAACACAAATAAATCCTCATGTAGAAAACTACAACAGAATGAGATATAGTCACCTTTCTTTGTAAGAAATTCTGATCCCAGAGAAGAAGAAAGAAGGAAAACATTTTTCTTCATCAGGATAAGGGCATGGGCTTCTCACATTTGCTCATGCAGTTTTATAATAGAGAAATCAATGCACAAGTTATTGTTAACCAGAGAGAAAAAATTAAGGCTATATGTGTTACTTGTCATCTTGATGCTTGGATAAGATTATTGGACTTAAGCTATCCATTATAACTCTAGCTACGAACTATTATGCCTTCTTTAAAATACACGTATTTTATAAATATGTACATACCATAATTTCCAATTTGATTTAAGAAGTTAAGGCTTCACAGATGTTTTTCTTCCATTATCATGAACCCTCCCTCTTGCTTAGAGGATGTGTTTTGTGAAGAAAGTTCATTTTGGAGACCAGATATAGATTGGAAAGGTTATGTATAGAAAATTTTGGTTTAAGGAAGTGGTATTAAAGATCAAGTATTTATTTTTTTCAAGTTATCCTTACTATTTTTCATTAGTTAACTAGATTTCTCCGTTATATTTTCTTATATGACTGTGATTAAATATAAGGTGCAGTTTAGTGAAGTGTCCTAAACATGAGTGATAGAGGACAAAGAGTCGCTGTTGACTCCAGGGAAAGTCCTGACTGTACTGTGAAAGCCATAGCCTAGATTTCACTCTTCCTCATTTTTGTCTTTGGAATTGCAACTGAGATACACCCATTTGTACAAGCACATTGCATGAGTAGTACAGACATTCAGCACCTGTAGTTAGGTGTCACCTCTGTCTGTCCTAATTTGTTTATAGAATTTCCCTCTGCAAGAAGTATGAGTATCTTCTTTCCTCCTGCTGTGTCACAATCTTGCTGAGTTCTCTTTTCTAAGAGTCTCATGGAAAGGGGATTTTCCAGCCATCTTCTCTTCTGAGAGCCAGGTGCCCATGGTATCTGTGGGTGGAATGAAGTCAGACAGATACCTTGAGCAAAGGCAGAGCATGGGAAGGGGTGGGATTCATTGCTGGATATGTGGAGTAGCTGAGTTAGGGGGTGGGAATATTCTTTACTCCCCCAATTGTGAATTATTCTGTAAGCAAGAGGAAAATGCCAACTGGTTTTTGGTAATGTTTTATTATGTTTATTTTTATTCAGCATTTCATTACAAAACTTTTGTTTAGCACCATGCCTGGTGCTTGACTCAATTTCCACTGAGCCCAACAGAAAGTGGGCATTTTTAAAACTGTGTGAGACTGGGAAATCTCAATATTACCGATTTAGATGTAACATTAAGCACTGATAAAGACAGTTGCAATCTATCAATACTGAAGGCATTTGAAATACTGTCATTTAATAAGAACACTATCAGAAGTCAGTTTATGCTGTCATGATAGTTTCAGACTATATATAATATGTTTTTAAAAATGCGAAGTACATTATTTTGGATTATTCATTATGTTATGGTGCAGGAATAAAATATGAATTATTTAAACTTTCTTTTTTTTATTTTTTAACTAGCTGTTTCTAGTATTTGTATTACTTTGCTGCATTTTTTTAATACATCACCATCAACATAGTTTTAAATAGAGGGAATAGAATTTCATTCTGTATGCCTTGAGGAAAACTGGGGCAAGGAAAATGCATTGATTCTTTTTCTCTTGTGTGTAAGCAAAAGGGCAGTTAGTATAACTAAGCTAAATAGATGTGCAGTCTGGTAATCGTGGAACTTCCCAATCTACGTATTCCAAAACCTCCCTATAAAATAGAAAATATTTCAAGCCAGAATTCTATTTACACTGTGAAAATAGAGGTGTGGAAAAAAAAGGCAGAACTATTAAACAAATAGCCTAAAACAGTGTTAATAGTTTGAGTCTTTCTGAGATGTGGTATTTTATAGAAATTTCTACATTTATTTTTAATCTTGCTGTGTCAGTGCAATCAGCACATCCTGTCCTGCACCATTAACTATATTTACCACCCAGTGGCAGGAAGAAGACAGCAGCCTACTGGTGTATCCATAGTGGAAACACCAGACAAAAATACTCTGCTTAAAGCAGGGAACTGTGCGGCGTTTCCGCTGACGGTTGTCACGATTCTTGGTGTTGCAGGATGGATGGTCACAGTATCACTTTGTAGCCTCATCTTCAACAATAGAACGGGATCGGCAAAGACCGTACTCCTCATCCCGCACGCCCTCCATCTCTCCCGTGCGCATGTCTCCGAACAACCGCTCAGGTAAGGCCCGAACGCAGCAAAGGCAGAGGTAACCAATCCGTCACCGCCATTTTCCCTGACACACGGATTTCTGGTTAGCTCTGGTGGAAGGGCACAAAGTGTATTCTTTACTGTCACCAAATCACCTGTTGAAAACAGGATTTTAATTGTTTTCATTAGCACCTGGTAAAATTTTACAGAAGATTATACTGTAACATTTTGTCATAAATTCTCACAAAGTGTTTTCTTGATGGGGATTACCTGACTAGATCTCAGGGCAGTGGCATCCATTGGTGGTAGCACCAGGAAATTCTGTTGCTCACTTTGCTAGTTATGAAAGCCACTATGCGGTTTATGACCATTTTGCACACTTAGCAGATGTTTAAAGACCCACGTTCCTTTTTTGTCAGCTTTTATTCTGGGTATGTGTGTATACATATGTAAGTTTCACAGATTTGTCTACACGTCTTTCTGTAACATGATAGCATATTTACACCAGCTATTATCAATTCTGTGTGTTCTGCACAATGAACTTATATAAGTATCTCAAGTAATGCTGTAGTGCAAATTATTTTTTCTATCTAGAAATCAGGTAATCTTCTCCTCACTTTATTCTAAAGCAGAACGTACCTCCATTAGATAAAGCTGTTACCAGTGAAAAATTTTCAAGATAAAGAGAGTGCACTGTCAGTCTTTCAGTGGCCTTTCTGCTGCTTTTTCAATCAAATGCTGTCATTCCATAGGTACATCAAGAGTTTAGGATTAAAATTGCCAAATTTATGATTACTACTATGCCATGGTTTGTATTTTAAGAAAATTGTACTGCTAATTATCTAGAAGTCTTATTATCTAATTATCTTAGTCCTGCAGAACAGCAACTGAGGAGATGTGAAAATGTAGCCAGAAGTACAGTGAGAGCTGCTATTCTGTTTTTAAAATCTGCCATTACACAAGACCATAAAAGGCTCTTGTTGCTTTTTTTCTTCTCTAAAATCTCATCTTGACTGTAAGTGCAAGGTACTTGAAATGTCTGGCCCTGAGATCTTAGTTCTGTCTCTTGCCAGAATTATCTTCTCACTTCTATTACTCTAAATTTTGGACGAAATTTTACTGCTGTCATCAGTTATCATATGACTGGAAAAGCATAAATAATAGTGGTTGCTTCTGAAGGAAGAAGAGCCCATGTCATTACACACCAGTCAGCTAAATGTCAGTCAAGAAAATTGCTGGAACAAATAATCAGAACCCGAGCAGCTCAAAGGCAGTAGGAGCATCAGATATTACTTGACTCTAGAAGTATCTATTTCTACATAATAATGTAAGTTGCTGTGTCTCGTAGTATCCATATCAAATGCAAGCATTGATTCAATTCCAAATCAGTAAGTAAAATATCCTATGATCAGTAGGACCCTTTCATGCAACATTTTTATGGACAAGCCTAAGGCAAGCTAGCCAACAGTTCAGAAAACATCCTGTGTGGTAAATATAAAACTTACTGAAAACCATTCACAAGGAAAGGGTATTTTTTATTGCCAAAATGGCAGAATGCTATGCTTGGAGCCTAGCCTGGGTTCAGTACTCTTCAGTGGTTTTAGTAATGACCCAGATAATATGCAAAAGTTACCTATTACCTTTGTGGGTGACATAAACCTGGAGGAACTTGTGTTCTTTGAAGGGCATTATTGAAATTCAAAGTGATCCTGAGAAATTGGAGGTAATGTTCAAAGGGGAAAAAATAACCAATCCTTTAGAAATAAATTATAAGGATAATGTCTGACTAGATGAAAGTTCTTTAGAAATTGTCTGGGGATTTTTGTCAGTTGCACATATGAATTGGAAGGTGGAAAAATCAGGATATGAGAATATACTGAATGGACTGTAATTGTTTAACTCAAGTATAAGAGACATGAAATGGAGACAGTGGGAAGAGGTGCACACCAAGTCTTCAAGCATGTAACAGCCAGCCATGAAGAGGAATGGTGTGAACTTTTTCTGCTTTCATAGCAGACAAATGGAAATAATGAGCAGCAGTGAGTCAGGCTAGACATCAGGAAACTTTCCCTACCAGTGGGGAAAGAAAGCACTGGAACAGACTGCTCGGAGCAGTTATGTGATCTCTGTCATTAGAGATCTTTAGTTTCAGATTAAAATCTGTCAAAAATTATGTTGGTATACTGGATCCTACCTTGGGGTAAAGAGTTGAAGTAAATGAACACACACCGTCACATCCATCCCTAGGACTGGGTAATAACACGCTCAAACTACTGTAGAGAGCTCTGTATTCTTTTCTGTATCCTTTAAGAAAAACATTATATCAATTTTCAGTCTAATACACCAACCAAAGTTTTCATCTTTGCTTCCAGTAAAAACTCTGAAAGAGGGTGCTTCTGCATTTTAATGCTTGCCAGAAAGTAGTTTTCCTCTCATGGGAAGAGAGAGGGAATTCCCACAGGGAGCAGAGAGAGATGATTTTATCTGTATCAGTCAATTTTGCTCAAAACACCAGAGTGTTTATAACCATTACCAGAGTATGTGAAACAAAGTATGTCTCTCTGCTAGCAGCATTTTCAAGGTTTACATTCTGGCCTGCTCCCCATTAGACTCAAGCTGCCATTAGCTGATTTGGTAGTTTAACGTCATGTTTCTTTATATCTGCCGGATTATCAGCTTTAGATTTACATCACTATTGACAAACAGTTTAAAAGCAATCCCCAGTTCTAATGGCTTCGTAAGAAAGAACATCTGTCCCGCATTTGCTCTGTAAATTCTGAGGCCAGGGCCAGCAAAACCAATCGAAGCACAATTCAACATCACTCATGCTTCCCTACTCCATAGTTGAGTGCAAGTACTTCACTGTTGCTTAACTAGAAAATGTAACACAGTTTAGAGGTGCTGGAAGATGTGCCTCAAGGTCAAGCTTCACAAAGAGTTTGTATTACATTTTCATTTTTTTGTTACTTTCCTTGTTTTTGAACAAAGGCATTGTTACTGTTTTTGAGCTTCTTTTTACATATGAAATACCTGGGTGGAGGCAGGGGAGTGTGTGGGGGTAAACACCAGCACTTCAGTCATTTTTGTACCACTGTGCCCTTACGAGGCTCTGAGGGGCTCTGCCACTCACCCTGTGCTCCTTTTTCTCCCTCCACAACAGGGAAAGTGCACTTTATCTACCAACACCTAAATATATTTAAGTCAGTTTACTGACTTAGCCATTATTTTTTTCCTTTGCTTTTCTCCTTTTCCTCCTTGCAAGCTCTAAGGCTTCATAATCAGTGCCAGTGATCACCTCCGCATTCTCCAGTGTGTGAGACTTGAGTATAAAACCCAGTTCTATTTTTTGTTACCTGTACTTTCCTCATTTTAGCTGTACCATGAGTATAGGTGATGAAGGATTTGGTTTTAATAAAAATAGCTTAAAATAGCAGTTACTTTAATGGCAGTTATTCACACATGTAGATATTTAAAGACAGAGAAATTATTTGAGTTACCTTTAATTGTTAGGCATTCTTTGGTATATGTTTTCTAGAGGGAAAAAGTATCTTTTCTTCCCTTTTCCATTAGAATAATTTAATTGGTTTGTTTATTTTCAAGAGAAAAGGGAGGAAAACAATTTTATAAGGGTTTTTCCACACAGTTGAAAGTTAATAGTCTTTTCAATGGAAATAATGTAACCATTCTGAGGAAAAAATGGAAGTGCCCCTACCTGAAAGTTTTGGCAAGTTAAAGGAGCTGAAAAGCAAAAGGAGGAAAAAAAATTGTTGCCCTTTTTTTTTTAATAGCAATCATCTTAGATGCTGGATGTAAGTGAAAGGAAGTTTAAGATTCAGAAATAAAACTGTGTTTTCAATTGATTGTCCAATGAATACATTTTGACCTTGAAATAACAGCATCTCTTTCTCCATAATGTGGTAGTGTTTCTTCAGTCAACTTCATGTTAGAAAACTAACAGATATAAACTTTACTGAAATGCCTGCTCAAGAGTTAAACCCTACATTCAGTCACATATGATTTAAAAAAATCCATTTTTATTATCTAGCAAGTGCCCCAGCCTCACCTCGGGAAATGATCAGCCTAAAAGAAAGAAAAACAGACTATGAATCAACTGGAACTAATGCCACTTACCATGGAAATAAGGGAGAACACACTTCTAGGAAAGACACCATGACAGGTGAGATTTTGCTTGCATAGCATATATGAAAATCAGCTCTGATAGAACACTGATTTTATGGGATTGGCTGGGCTTGCTGCACTCTGGAAGAGTCAACCTGCTTTGGTTAATTCCCAAGTTTTAGCCACCTTGAGAAATACAACTGAAGATATATTTGAATGAATACACAATGCTATGTGAAAATTATTTGTGAACATCATGGTTTTCCACAGAAGACAGACTCTGAATCCAATTTTCCATATCTTTCTCAATTTCACATTTGTTTTCATTTCAGAAGGAAGTTGGTTGATCACTTTGAATTAACTGGTATATTTGAGCATGTGCAGTGATTCCTAACATCTGTCTTTTGCAGGGAATGCTCTCCAAGATCAGTTAACTTATTTTGTATGTCAGTATTCATAGGAAATGTGTGGCTCTTTGTAAAATTTATCCATGTTACTTTCTCAGCTGGGCTGATTTAAATGCAGAAATTTTCTCTGTATGTTGTGGCATCTGTTGCAGGTTTCTTCGAAGGCCTCTCTTCCCATTGAGCTCATTAATCTCTTAGCATTTCAGTAATTAGGAAATCTTGAGTGCTTTTGCCAGTGCTGTACCTCTTCATGAATTCTCTTGCAAAATACATGTTGGTCTCCATCACCATTGTACAGGCTTATATAACCATTATTGAACTTTTTGTCATGTTTATATAGTGCCAAGCATCACGGTCTCGTCTTCTCCAAATGCTGCCTCAGGGCAGGCAAAAAATCTCAGTGAGAAGTCTCTGTGCCTGTTGCCTTCTCCCATGCGCTCTGTTGAGGTCTTGCTCAGAGGCAGAATGGGTTGTTCACCAGGAACATGGTGACTCAGCATCAATCCATCCATAAGATCCGTCTTTCAAGACTGTATTCAGGATATGAAGATACTCACACTGTATCTACTATGTTATGTGTGATTATGTAATCAAAACCTAAAGACCAGCCTTGGAAATTGTGTGAAAATGCAATATGGAATGTTAATAAGCCTGAAGGTGAAAATCTGAAGAGAAGAATGACAGTCAAGAGCATTTGGAAACCACAAAAATTAGGAGCGTCCAGAGTGACTTCTGTGGGGTACTGCAGGAGAGTGTAGAAGATTCAGGCAAGGTACTGCATTTTATGTGTCTGTAATGTTTTGAGTGTTTATAGTCATTGCACAAGGTGGTTTTTTATAAGAATTCATTGGCCCTTACTTGGCTGATTGTGAAGGAGAGGACTGAAGTTTTTTCAGCCATTTGTCAAGGACCCATAAAGGGTAAATCTCAGGAATAAGAGCATCAGGCTGAAAAGGAAAAGACAGAAACAGTAGCATTTTGTTCTAGCTGTATCTGTAAATTCAGACTAGCAAATTATATCAGAAAGTTCACAAAGTGCATGCTGAAAATTTATGTTTCCTTGCAGATAGTCTTGTGTCTCTCCACACATTAAAAAAATGGGCTTTTCTTTTTCCTCACCTCTTTTAATGTTTTTTTACTGTGGTGTTTTTCTTCTCGCATTACTACTTCCCTTATTTCCTTTCTCTTGCAATATCATTTTCGGATTGTGAAAATTATACTGCCTCAGCAACCTTTACTTTGCTTTGATTTTTGCATTGTGTTTCCCTCTAACATTTTCTTCTATTTTGTCTATTTCTATTGATTATTTGGGTGGACTTTTACTAAGGAAACTTGAAACTCTTAGCAGCATGCTCAGCTACCAACTCTCTTTCCTGCTCCTGAGCTCAGGGAGGGGAAAAAAATCAAAACTAGTCCAAATCAAAAAGTGTAATATTTCACAATCTTACATGACCAATGTACAAATAAATATGGAATTAACAAGTAACTTTCTCTCTTTCAGATCACCAAATCTCTGCACATTTGGTCTAAGCTCAAATTAAGCACCATTATAAGAACAAAAGAAAATGACAGAAGGAGTTTTGTTCATCGACATTCAACAAGGAATTTGTGTAACATAATTGTAGCTCATTAAATAATAAATATTTGATTAAAAACCCATGTAAAATCAGTATTTGTGATTTTGTGAGACATTTGGACTTTACTTGAGTGGCCTAATACAAGTTCACGTAGCAAGTTTCTTGCGATGCCTGTGTTTCATTTTGTGCCCCAGACAGTGCATTGCAGCCAATATATCCATGAGGATGGGACTTAGATGAATGTTTTCTCAGGTTCCACCTGGCGTACAAATATTTTGATCTGCTCTTCTACTTTTGTGCCAAGCTGATGCATTACACAAAGCTTCCTCTGACTTACGGATTTTACACAGAGTGTCGAGCCACAGCTGTAGTCCCAATTTATCCATGACTGTCTCCATGCTCTTCTCCAAAGCTCTTCTCAGTTTATAGTTGAAAAATTTTATGACCTTTGGGCTGGTACTGGAATGAAGGCTTTTTGATGGATTTTCAAAATAGGAATGTTGGCTTCCTGCCATCCTAAGGATTTGTCAGGAAACCTTTGGGGAAAATGGAGAATCTATGAAGTAAACAGTTTGGCTGAAGATGATAACTTACATTGATTTCACGAGGATAGCTAAAAAAATAGAGGCACAGTATCAAAGTTCTCGTTGCCCTCTTCACAGGTTTATGATGACTTTTATATTTACCGTCCATTTTCTCCTCTCTGTAGAAAATAATAACCAATAATAAAATTTTGTCACCTAAAGTATATTTTGAAGACAAAAACTATTATATTCAGTTTAGGAAAACAAGAACTATAAGTGCATGTGATAATGTTATTTATGCCATGGTGTTTTCCTTCAGAACAGGGAAGATAAGGCTCCTGTATACTATCATGGGATTCCTTCTTTGAGGTCTCTTTTACCTTTTTGGTTCCCTCACTGAACTAATATGTGCATCATAGTCTACACACTATGTTTTCTCTTCCAGCAGCAGAAAAAACCTTCTGTTTAATTTATTTTTCATTTGGTTATAAAGAATCAATCACAAATACTTTTGTTATTTAAACTTACTGGCAAGTACACACATACTCAGAACACTAAACAAAAAACACCATCAGAGATTACAGGTGCTCAGGCTTATTATTATTACTTTCAGAAACTATAATGCACTGTAATCTTTTCTCACGCCCTTACCTCATTTTTCACTATGCAAGAAAGTGGCAGTGGTAGTGACAAGTAGTGATTTCTGTTACATAAGATTTGTGAGGTACAGAAGAATTTTCCTTTACTCTCTTGAACTAATTCTTTTTAAATGGTCTGAAAGCCAAATGTTAAACCATGAATCAAGTGATTGGGATATATGGGGATGGATTTGGTCAATGACATCTTTGTCACATAAACCACTGAGTAACACAGTTTTTAATTTTTGTCATCTTTAAAGAAAACTGCTATGGGGAACTATGTGACTTTTTTTAGCCAGTATCACCTAGAAGACTGAACAGAAGGGAGAAACAAAGGTGTTTTTCTATAATGTCCTTTATGCAATTGAACCACAAAGTACTGCAGGTTGATCATAGTATTCATTTTAGAATGCTCACAGTTTTGCCTACCAGAAATGCCTCTTCGGTATTATCACATACTAATGTTTAGAGACTGCATAAAATATGCACATAAACACACACTGATCATTCCTCTGTTAATATAATTTTCAACTAGTTCTCAGATCTCTGTGAAGAAATGTGGCTGCAGAAATATCTTCGTCTCTTACTCCTTTCACTTCTTTCCCTTCTCTTGCCATTTTTATTTTTATTTTTATTTTTAAAAAATATTTCATTGACTTCTCTTTCTATTCATTTTGCAATTTTATTATGGTGGTAAATATACAATATTATCAGGAAAAATTAGATATTAACCAGAAAATATCAGTCCATTCATCTAGCTCATTCTCTTCATTCTTTTATATTTGCCCTCTGCTTTTGGACAGCAAGAGTCAACTGCTCACTGAAGCATGGCAGAGTGGGAATAGAGTTCCCAGGGATTCCACTGCATGTTCAGAAGCAGGTACTGGAGCAGGGCTGCATTCATTGCTAGCAGCTACATTGCTTGACTTACATTTCCTCCAGAATCAGAATTACCTCAACCTCCAAGCTAGCGTAAGCCAAGATTTCTTACTCTTGAGCTCCTGGCATTTATTTTCAAATATACTATATCTCACTGGTTATTGCTTTAAGAAAAGATTAGTAAGGGTTTGAGGTTGTTTCATTTTTTTAATTTTAAGTAAGCTTCTGAATTTGTATCCCCATTACTTCAGTGAAATCAGCAACACAGAGTTTGCAACTGTTTTCTTAAGCTGAAACTATCTGTTTTCCATTGCGGAATATGTGATCCAAGAGACCATAAAACTTCAATCTGGTACGTGACATTTGTGAGCACATCAGTGCAAATGTTGCAGTAGTGCACTGGACAGCTACACACCAACTCTGAACTATTTCTAGGTTTATAATACTTATGGCTAGTAGCAGCACATATGTACCACATGTCTTTTTATGTATCAGTATGGAAAGGTCATGACCTCCCTATTAATGTCTGATTGCTGAAGAAACAACATACAAATGTGTCTGGTTTGCTGTTTTTCATCAGATTCTTCATAATACCCTCAGATGTTGCACCTTGTACCAGTCTTTTACTCTTGACATCAAACAACCATGAACTGCATTCACTTGTCTGAACTCAGTATGTTCAGTCATGTCTAACTAAAAACTCCCATACATGAAACTTCAAACCCACTTATCTTGGCACATATATTCATTTTAAAAAGTGGTTATAGGAAGTTCTTCCTCCATCTGTGGCAGACCAATACATTGAATGTCGCTTTAATGTTTTTTCAAGAACTAGGACTTCACAAAATGGTTATCTGAAACACTTAAGTATCTTTAGATTTTGAGAAGAAGAATTTGTATAACAAAGCAACTTCTGGCGTTTTGTGGGACAAGCAGGAAAATCAGAAAAACAGCATTAAAAGGATGATATCAAGGAAAGCTGTACTACTGAGAGTCATGTTGTCATGAGATGCACCATAAAGACCAATGTTGATGCGAATTTCTCTAATACTAAAGACTCATCAGGAGGGGTGTTTTCAAACACCTACAGCAGAGGCTGCAGCTGGAAAATAAAGAAACCCACTGAAATAGCAGTCAAGTCTCAAAAATCCCTTAAGTGACAAAATGTAACCTGAACAGCGAGAACCTCTGCAGATCAACTCTTTGGCTATAACACTAACCAAAGAAAACTACTCAAGCGCTACTTTCCATCATTTCACCTGTTTCTATCTGTTACAGCCTATTGGCATACAGGTAGAATTAAGAGTAGCTACCACTGGAGGAGCCCAGCCAGCATCTGTCACTAGAGTTCATATTTTTGCCACCTTAAATAAAAGGGTCATGCTGCACTTGGAGGCCTCCAGGGCTCTTCTCTGTTCTCTACACAGGACTCTGCACTTTCTTAGTTACTGCATCCAGCTCTTCAAGGAGCAAGAGGGATTTCACCCCTATCAGTTAATGGTTATGAACTGAAAAGTCTCTTTTTACAGCTGTTAGAGCTCATCAAGCCACCACATAAGCCCTGTCTTTATCCTGTTTCCACAAACATGGTGCAGATCTTTAAGAAACATCATCTGAAATCTGTAAAGCAGCAACATGGAGCAGTGCATCAAACTGACGAAAATTATACCCTCAGCATGGAACCCATGGCAGATGTGAAGATTAGAATTTATGTGTTCCAGTCAGCTTTGGCTGAAGGCCATGCCATTCCTTTCTGCAGAAAGGGTGCAGTGGTGGGAGGAAAGGTAGAGGAAGTTTTATGTGCAGAGGTTCATGCTTGCCCATTGCCAAAGGAAGAAAGAGTGCCTACATCCTCAGTAACGTGGTTCTTCCTAGTGGTGAGGCTAGCACGCGTCCCGTATCCAGGATCCCATATCCAGCTTTCAGCTCCAATGCTCGATGCTTGCTGTCACAAGTTTTGAGCTGTGGAAGTATTAAAAGCCACTCTTGGTGCCTCCAGGTTTTATACCATTGCACAGAGACCTGAAAGAAGTTGCGAGCCACATGTTCCAGTTCCACTGATGACTGTGATTCACAGCTACTCAATTTTTAGTTTCAGGCCTGTTCTTTTATAGTAAGAGTCCTCGTAATAGCATTCAATCATTGGTTAGAATGTCTGGAAAGTTAATAATGCATGAAAAAAGTGTGCAGCAGCCACACAAAATGCAATCTTCATAGTCTTTCAAATATGAGAAGTAACCACAGTCTTTCAAGTCCTACTGGCAAACTAAGCTTCAGCTACATTGCCAAATCAGAGGGATCAGTGGAGTCAGCTTTGCTTTTCATTTGGGGTTTTTTGAGAAGGGGTCGGAAATAAATTTTTGCAAGACTGTATATTATCCTCCTTCTCTTTAGAAATAATTCCAGTTTCAAACTCGTATCTCAGTTTTGTCAGTGCGTTTGAGTAGTAGGACATCTGAGAAGAAAGTAACAGCAGTGACGGCAGTCATGGATTTGAGATTATCTTGGCCAGACCTCTTCAGTATAACTACACATTACTTTTTGCTTAACTTGTTTATCAATCACATTTAATCACTTTATGCTTGAATAATTTCATGATAATGCAGAATGACATATTGTCTAACTGAAGTGAAAGAGCTGAAATGTTTCTTAATCTCAATATTTACAACTGCTGTTTGTTGCACGTTTTACATAAACCCATCTATAACTTGAAATTTATTATTGAATGCTAGCTTTATATGAAATTATTTTGTCAATGCATATAGGATGTTCACAAGATTGTTATGAACATGACAAGGAGCCTGTTGCCATTAATAAATGAGTACCAAAGAGATGTATGTACACCAAAGCAAAGATGATGACTGTTCAGTGGGAGGAAAAGTCTGCAGATGCTTTTAAAGACTTTGGTGTGTAGGAAACAGGCTTTATATGATGTATTTAATGAAAATTCACTTGGAGGCCAAAGAGGTATGTTTGGTAAACCTGCTTTTTCCTTCCTTTTCTCTCTCTGCAGCTCAGAACACTGGAATCTCCACTTTGTACAGGAATTCGTATGGTGCGCCTGCTGAAGATATCAAACATAACCAGGTAAGTACAGAGACTAAAACGTTACTGTTCCAGATGGCAAAAGACTGGTGCAACATTGTAAATGGAAATGGAAGAAAAATACCAGAAATTTTAAAATAATCACAAATAAAAAGATTGCTTCATGTAGAATTTACTCCTATATCCAAATTAAACACCTGTGTTTGAATATGGGAAATGAAATGAGGTCCTGAAGGTCAGCTAGACCTTGATAGCAGTTCTAGAAATAGAAACTAGAGGAGTTACGCTCCTTTGTGCAGTTGTGATATCGAGCTCAAACTTGTAAGACCACTTGGGGGACTGCTAAAAGTAGTGAACTTAGGCAGCCTTTTTCAATCCCTGCATAGAGTCCAACACAGATATTTGTTTTGAACAAATATCATGGAGTTTGGGCCATAGCAGTGCAACTGTTTCTGCCATCTTGAGGGGCCATTACTAACATGTGCAGAGCAGCAGGATCTACAGTGTTCTCACATTGGTGTCTGAGCATCAGTATTCCCAGTGATAACCATGTGAGGAATGGCAGGCTGCATTATTTTGCAGTCACAAAGTCTGCCCAAACTTACAGAGGTGACATGAAACAGAAGATAGTCTTCTAGGATAGTCAGCATGTGTTTATACATTTCAGATTTCAATAAAGTCCCAACTATAAAATCAGAGATTCACTAGGGATGTCTGAAAAAAAATGTGTGGCAACCTTAGGTTAGAGGACCATCTGAGATTTTTTTATCTGCTAATCATAAACATTCCAGCTTCAAGACAACTAGCTGGAATGTACCAACAACATACCACTGTCAATATGAAGTGTTGAGGTGGTGTTAAGAAGATACTTCTGCTTAACAGTAGCAGAAGAACCCATTTCAGGGCACTTTTCTCATGTCAGTGCCCTGAAGACTATAAATGGTTTCTAACTGTATGGTGTCACCTCTTCCCCTAAATCTCACTTCAGTCAAAGGCAGCTGCAAAATGTTTAGCATCTTTGGAGTGTACATTGATTACATTCAAATTCTTCAAGGCTGAATTTTGGTCAATATTTGCATTATACAGCTGCAAGTTGCACACAGATTGTAGTAAAGAAAGTGAAGTATAAGCTATGCTGCATGAACTAGTTTTAACATAAACCAGCATCTTTTGCAGCAGTACTATTAAATAATATATTTTATCATAATAATGCTAAATGTAAAGAAATAAAATTACATGGCAGAGCTGTGGAATTAATTCACTATTAAAGCAGTGCTTTGAGCAGAAGTGAAGATAATGCACAATTTTGTATTTTTAGCACGAGAAACGTTAGTGAGATTTACTCCCTCCATCATATTGCCTACAATAAGTTGTATCTAACGAGCTATGGGTATTGCTGTCTTTTAGGTTTCAACACAGCCAGTTCCACAGGAGCCCAGCAGAAAAGATTATGAACCATATCAGTCATTTCAGAATTCAACAAGAAACTATGATGAGTCCTTCTTTGAGGACCAAGTGCATCATCGTCCACCTGCAAGCGAATACAACATGCACCTGGGACTAAAGTCAACTGGCAACTATGTCGACTTCTACTCAGCTGCTCGTCCCTATAGTGAACTTAACTATGAAACAAGCCACTATCCAGCCTCTCCCGACTCCTGGGTTTGAGACTTGGGCAGATACAAAAGCTCCAGGAACTGTGCATGTGCATGCATACCACGAGACATTTTTTTTCCTGCAAATTTAGTTTGTTAAAGCCTGTTCCATAGGAAGGCACAGATAACCAGTATGGAAAAAATTAAGAGATTTTTTTAGAAGGCTAAAAGATACAAAAGCTAAACCTGGGAGTAATTAGAAAGAAATATATATATACATATATATATTTTACAGTGTGGGGCAACTTTACTGTTGGCCTGTAGAGTCTAAAGTTCAGTGCTGTATATTGAACGTGGCTGAAGGAAGGAGGAAGAACATGACAGTGGATCTGGGTCGAGAGTTAAGCACAAGTTACTGAGCAGCGAACATGCTTTATGGGGAACAGCTTCTCACACTTTGTTTAATATCCTCATTCATTGTGAATCTAGGCTTCAAGTTGCATTTGGGGTTTCCTCTGTACAGCAAGATGTTTCTTGCCTTTTGTTAATGCATTGTTGTAAAGTATTTGATGTACATTACAGATAAAAAGAAAAAGGTGCATTGTGTATATTACACCAATGCCACAGTGTTTCTTCATCTATGGTTCTAAATATTGCTTCAATTTCAAATTTTGAAAGATGTATGAATTTCCAGTTTTTTGTTTTCTTTACCCCGGTGCGTTTTAACAAAAAAAAAATCAAAAAAAAAATCAAAAAAAACAAAAAGGAATATTTAGCAGTATTGTTTGTTCTGATATGTGAATTTGTTTGTGGCAACTCAAAAAAAAAAAGGCATTCAGCAGTTTCTGACAATTAACATTCATCATTCCACACTCCTTGTCAACGAAGTGCTTTTTCACTGCCTAAAATTTTAGATGTAGATATTTGAAATAGATTTTTTTCATTTATACCAGTTTTCTTTATGATGATACAGTGTTAAAAGAAAATAAATTACAATTGATCTGTCATCCATATTTGCTAAGAATGTCTATTTCCAAGAACCTATCATACAAATACACATTCTTGCTTGTGTGCGTCCACGTATGCGTAGTATTCCGTGTGCGTGTTTGAGTGTGTGTGTTTGTGAGGCGTAAGATTTCTTCTCATCCAATGTTCTCCTTGTTGAGCTTCAATTTTTGTTTGATTTTCAGTTCTTTTAAACAGTGGAAACTCCAGTATGTGCTTTCTCTTACTCACTTCCGTAACCATCGATAGCAATTCAACATTGCTAGGCCACACGCTCACAAAAGAAGGGGTAGCTGATTTTTTATCACAACTCCATCACGCTTAGGTGCCATTTCCTTTAAAAGAGCATCTCTTGATCTCCTCTTGAGGAAATTTCATTACTCTCCAGCCACCAACCAGTAAGTGCTCAAGGAAGGCAGAATTTGATCTTGCCATCTCCCTGAGGGAATGAAAAACTAAGACCCATCAGACTTTAACCTGGACTCTCCAAACTCTTTAGGCTACAGAAGGGTCCAATTCTTGAACCATTAGGACAATCATTTATTTCAACCCATACCAAAAATAAAACTCAACACCTAGAACACATTCCTCAAATATGAAAATAAAGACCATTTCTGTGCATTTAAAGTGAAATTCTAAAAAATGTAAGGGACAGATTTTTTTTTTTATTTTTTTTTTTAATTTTAAAAGAAAAGAGCAGCTACATAGGCTAGGAGGCCAGAAGAGCTGGTATAGTCATCTTAGCTCTTGTAATGGTGGAAGGAAAAAAAAGAAGCATTTCTTCATTTCTGTGATTCAGGCAACAAACAGTTCAGCATACAATTTTCAGAGCATAAGACCCACCACTAATGGAGTAGTTGTAAATTGCTTAAATTGCCAATAAGGAATTTGTTTTAGGTTGCAAACATTTCTGTGGTTAGTCACTGTAATAGTTTTAACATCACCTGGCACACTTCTGGCTGTGTGCAGGGACAGAAGTCTCTCACAGGTCATCACCTGCTCTATAGGATGCAGCCCAAGTAGTTCATGCAGGCAGGTATTGTGATGTAGAATTGGTTTATTGGTAATCTAGGACTATAGTTTAATCTTTCTGGCAGCTTTTCCCAGTGTACGATATGTAACCTTTGCTCTTTGTAGTAAACATGGGGAAAAAAGTAGCATGCAAAAAAATTTTTAAAAAATTTCAGAAAGGGTGGGTGGGAGGGGCACAGTGGGCCAGATGTATAGTGAGGTAGATAAAAATACTATTCATAGTTTTGGACACAGGTTGTTTATATTTTATTTATTACATTGATTTTAATAAGTGACATTTGCAGTGCTCTTTTGAACAAAGCACATTTTCAGTATAAAAAACTTTTTTTTATTAAAGAATGTCACTCGCAGCTGGAAGTTCTTCTTGACTGCCTGACAAACAGCAGGCTGGTGCAGCTCTCCAGGCACAAGTTTGCCAACAGGCCAAGGGGATGCATCATTCTGTTCAAAGTTCTTAGGACAGGAGATTGTTGTAAGTTGGATATATTTCCATTCTTCAAACTACTGAAATGCCCACATTGCCCTCTTTCAGCTCCTCTTAGGAATTACTTGGAGTCAAATGTTGACCATTGCTCAAGTGAGAGATTCTGGATTGATGGCGTGGCATAAAATACCTTTTGTCTATACTTTGTGTTGGTTTGTTTCCATTTTTCTGTAGTGGCAAGTGCTCCAACTGATAACATTCACTCTTGCTGTACTGGGTTTTGAGAAGGTGTTGAATTACCTGGCTTCTTTTCCAGGCTTGGAAATACAACACTCCTGCCATACTGAGCAAGATATATATGATGCATTCTTTTTAATACTGAGGAAAGTATCATTACCTATTGCTGTTCCCTTCATTCTTGTACTAGATCACACACAGAAATAGAGAAGAAACAAAACTGTTCAAAAAAAATGTATAAAATGCAATTGATGTACTGTAAAATGTCGGATTTTTTTTTTTTTTAACAAGCTTCATATTAGAATCTTGTTCAGCTGTGTAGAGCTATATAAATCTCACTGTTTTATTAAATGCTGTTTATGGTCTGGAAGGAATGGTTAACCTATCTCAAGATTTAACAAATTTGCACTAACATGAGCAATATTGATTTGAAAAAAAATAATATTAATTCAATATTTAAAAGATAAACTATGATTTTAAAGGTATATTAACACTGAAAGTACATTTTGACAAATAACATATTTAAGCCCAAAATATAAATGGTTATGTCAGATAACACAAAAGAACTATAACAATATAGATTGAGAAAAAAAAAGTGTTTCACTGTACATGTTGTTGACATGTACAAAGACAAACTCATATTGACGTATTTTCTATTAATAAATCCTACTGTATTGTGGAGAATTGCTGGTCATAGTGCAGTATGTTTAAACTCAGAAGTTGACTCCGTAGAAGCTGCCCAGCTTCACACAGCAAACAGATCCTTGTGATTCAGTTATTTTAAATATTAATCGGACACCTAACTTTCAGCTCTCAAGTCAGTCACTGCCCCCTCCCTCTCCACAAGGTTGATGAGCACAACCCGCTCTACATCAACCAGCCAAGGGGAAAGATGTTTTCGAGAGCACCCAGTTCACCCCTAATTATGTCTGCAAAGGCTCAGCTGCCACCACTAGTGGAGAGAGTCTATCTACACCCCTAGAAAAAATCTGAAAACCTCAAGGCTGGCTGGATAGGAGCATGCTGTAAAATATATGATCTTGGCCGTGGGTTACATTGACCACAGCCAAGAAACAAAGTGCAAAACATTAATTTACTTGTGCATTGCTGGAAGACCCAGACACAGTGCATGTAAAGGCTCAGGAATAATTGTTTCTCGGGTTCCATGAGCTTGCAGAAGCGTCTCACCAGGAGACTTGCAACTCGAATCAGAAATGCTAACTTTTTTTTATACCTTGGCACAGCACAGGCTGTGCACACCAATGCATGGCAAGGGAGGCTTTCTCATCTCCTCTGTCACTGTTACTCATCCTCTCCTTCCAGCAGACAGAAAGAGCCCTGAGTTTAGAGTTATTACTTGTATCATGAGTGGGAGAGATGGAGATGGTAATCCAAACCAGGGGGAGGAAACAGAAGGGCCTAAAAATACACTCAGAGTTTGTGCATGAAGACAGATCCGCACCCATAATTACTAACAGGAATTGACCCAGTAAGAGATTTTATGCAGCAAGATCTTCAAATATTACCATCAGGTTAATGTAATGAACATTTAACAGTAGCAGTGTGATGCTGCTACTATTTGTGTGCTTTGATGCACACAAAGCTTTATGCTAGAAAAGTGGGAGGGAGCAGCAGAGAGAAGTCACAGGTCACCACAGGGCACTTCCAGCTTCAGCCAGCAGATATTGGCATGTGAGCAGAGACTGCTTACTGCTGTGTAGGAGAAGGGAGAGGGATGACTCTTGAGACAAAACTTTATGTCCAAGCCTTTCAGACTCAGTCCAAACAACATCAGCTAAAACAGAGGCCAATTTTTGCAAACCTCCCCCTTGCCCCACCATCCTCAATGGCAGAGTGATGTTCCCCCTAGCAGACACATGGACATGGTGCACATGGGGGGCAAACCTATCAAGGGCCCAGCTTGCAAAGGACCTTTTCTCTCAGCTGGAAAATACCTGGTACAGATGTGTGTCTGACAGCTGCCAGAGCCAGGGCTGAGCTTGTCGAGCAGCTGCAGCCACTTGCAATTTGAAGTCCAGCATTTTCCCTGGAGGACAGATGGGCACCAACATCTGCCAAAGAACTGTGCAGTCCTGGCTCTTTCCCAGGGAGTAGACAGTTTCTAAATAGTGGCCTAAAGCCAGTTTCAGACATTTAGGCTGAAAGGGTGAGATTTGCATTTCATCCCTAGGCAGGAGGCTGAAGCCTGTGGTTGATACCTGTAAGGAGAGGGACACCCCCACCTTCCAGGCTGTTCTAAAACATAAGTGAGAAGAGCTGTTCTGGCTGTTGCACACCTTTTGACAACCTGTGTTATGAGCACCTGCTTCTAACTCATGCTGTACTCTTCTGAGGACCAAACCAAACAGCTCCACATAACACAAACATTTCTACTTCTTCCTTCCCAGTGCTCCCCCTGGGTTTTGCACTATCTCAGCTGGGACACCTCAGTCAAAAGATCAGCACACCACAAGTCCAGCAAGGCACATGCATGGGTACTGGTGCTAGTCAGGTGCAGTGCACTAGCAGGACATCATGCCAATCCATTATTCTTAAACCTACTCTCAATCAAACTTGCTTTAGTATTTTAATACTATTTTAAAAGCAGTTTCCTTCCTCTGTGAGCATTGGTATTGCTTTGCCAGAAGAAAGAGCATGCTAAACCCTCGCAACCTGTAAATGTTTAGCTTACATCCAATTTCAAAGTCTATGGAAGTCCCTGGAAAGATTTCCATTAGCTTCACCAGGCCCAGGTGACAACAGGTGAAGAATTGGTACAACCTTCTCAAAGGATGTGCACATCAAGGTGACTTGCGAGCATATCGAAGGCTGCAACCTTCTAATAGCTAACAGGAGGAAAAAGTTATTTGCTGTACCTGTCTGTCAAAATTTACTCTAGAGCCCTTGCCTCTCTGCACTTTTACTTTCACTGCTTTCAGACAGTGACATAGATAAAAAGTACTCACAGTGACTGATAGTTGCAGTTAATTTCAGTAGTTGGATGAGTAGTTTCAGATGCTGAAATATCTTTTTTTTCCAACCAGGTAAAATCTGAAACTTGCCACTAAACCTAGGAAAACAAAATAGCAGTGGTTTGCTGATTAATCATTTTTCACAAATTCAATTAAAATAGTAAATCTGGCAATGAGGGCTGATTTTTACATTATTTATTTATTTTATATTAATGTTACATAAGCAGAAAGTGTTGATAATTAAACATCAAGGCAGTAACTTGTTTAATAACATGAAGTCTGAAGAGAAAAGTTGTGGCATAGGATTCAGGCTACTGTGTGCAGACACAATCAATTATTACCTCTGTCATCAAGGGAGAGGAGAGAAAAAAAAGCCTCTACCACCATTTGAAGCCTAACATCTTCTATAGCAAATATAAGTCCATTTTGAAAAAGACTTCTACTCTTTCCCTCAGAAAAACACCACCAAAAACAAAGAAACAAACAAACAAACAAACATCACCCCAAAACCTCTCAACTTCTTCCTTAAGCTACCCTGGATTTGACTTTTTTATTGGGGCAGCAGGAAGGGAGGAGAATTTGCACTATATGCAATATTTGAACAATATGTTGTGTTGGTTTTTGTTTCTGCCTAAGGTCTGTGCATGTGGGCAAGAGCACCACCCACTGTAATGCTGTAGCAGCATTAAGCAAATCAAAATATGTCAAATAGCAGCTGCATTGCCAAATGTGACAGCCACCACTTCCAATACCCTGGCTACCACTGCAGGCTTGTCATCATGGGAAAGAAAAAAGAGAGTGTCAACCTCCTGTTACACAGACGCACCAGCACCCAGTCAAGAGTGAAAAGAGTGAGCTTTTCAGTGCCAAAGCTGCTTGGAAAAGACAGGCTAGGCTGTCTGTGGGCTGCCCTCTGCCAGGGTGAGTGGGACACGCTGTGGCAGTGTGTGGGGCAGCCCACAGCCTGTGGCAGCACCACGGGCAGGAGGATGTGCAGGTCAAGGGCAGGCACAGTGGGCAAAATTGGGCAGAAGCATCTCAGACCTCAGCAGGGCACAAGTGCTGGGGCCAAGGAGCTGGTGCTGGCCAGGGAGTGCTGAGGGTGCTGCAGCCTCAGGAGACTCAGAGCTGACTGGGCACTGCTGCCTTACTCTGCTCCTGCAGCTCAGCCAAGAACCTTCCTGTCCAGATTTTTGATTTACTTTCAGTTAGAATGGTTTAAGAGGTGACCTGTTCAGTTGTTTGTGGCTTTTTTTGGTCATTTGTGTAGCAATGCAACACTTCATAGAATCATGGAATGGTTGAAGGAACCTTAAAAATCATTCAGTCCAAATTCCCTCTTGTGGGAAGGGACACCTTGCACTAAGCCAGGTTTCTCAGAGCCCCATCCAGCCTGCCCTTAAACCTTCCAGGGATGGGACATCCACAACTTCTCTGAGCAACCTGTTCCAGTGTCTCACCACCCTCACAGTGAAGAATTTCTTCCTAACATCTAATTTAAATCTCCTGTCTTTAGTTTAATACCACTCCACTTGTCCCATCACTCTCTGCCTTTAGTTAGAATGGTTTAAGAGCTTACCTTTTGGGTTTGTTTCGTCCTCATCAGTTCTTTGTGATAATGCAGCAGTTGTTACAATCTGCTCTGATTACCAAAGCCCAGGTGCAGAGCCAATGCTTGCATGTCAGCAGCTCAATCTGCTCTTGCAGTCACAGTTTATCTGTAATGTAGTGGAAAAAAAAAGAAAAAAAATCTCAGTTACTAGATTATATGTTCTGAACAAAATAAAGGGGTGTTTAAATATACATGGTTTGCTGATGCATTAAAGCATAGGCAGAGCTCCCAGCCCTGAGGCAGGCGCTGGCCAGGCACAGCAAGATGTTCGGGCAGGCGTGCCTGAGTGGGGACACCCTGACCACGAGTGACTCCACAGCCCCCACCGAGGAGAAAGGCTCTCTGCCAGCATATGGACATCTGTAGTGGCTTCTAAGTCATCAAGACAGGAATGTAAAGCCGGAAACCAGAGACCAGGAGATTTAACACTACAGTTGTTTACACAGTAAAGTGTGAGCTATCCTTCCCACAGCTAAGGTCTGTAGTTTGGGGGCTTGGGCTTTTTTTGTTGTTTGTTTGGTTTTTTGCTTTTATTAATATGGTTTAGGGCAATAACATTTTTGATACAACCATCTGTGGAATACATTTTGAATAAGCAAGAAGAAAAGTGATGTTAATAAATATAATTGAAAAATACGCAGCTGGAGACAAGTTGGTTTGATTTCCTGACATTTGATGTATATGTGTAGTTTAAGATAATGATTTGGTTTAACAACACTGTGATGTAAATGCAAATTATGTACTCTAATAGACTGTGAAATTCCAGGTCTATCAGCTGTGTATACGTAGCTAATTAATGACTGTTCAAATCAGCAAAATTAAGGTTAAAGAAGTGTTAAAAGACAGGAAGATTGTGGAGCTGCTTCATATAGTGACAGATGATGGTTGTCAGTCATCTTGTCTCTGACATGCCACAGTTTAAGTATGTTTGTCTGCTGTATTAACTTTGATTTTAAAAATAAAACTAGTTTTATAAACCAGAACAATTTCAGTCACAACTAAGCCTGACCTGCTGGACTGAGGGATGTAAAAAGTAGAAAATGAACTATATAGTCTTTTATTGTATTTCCAATACCATGTCCAGAGATCCTGAATTATCCCAGAAAAACTGGGAGTCTTTTACTTGCAGGGATTTACTCTGTGCCTTGCTGATGGCACTTATTGCCTCTTACAAGACCATCTGTCAAGGCACTGTTGGAACCCCACTGAAAGGCCAACAATATTTTCCTGAAATCTCAGCAAAGCAGTAGGTGCTTGGGAAGAAAACCAGCAGCTTTGCATCTTGTCACAACTGAAATCCTGATCCTTGCTCCAAGACCTTTGCCCACCCCACACAGGGCTAGAAGAGCAGAAAGGGGATGTGACTGCCCCAGCCTATTTGAAATAAATCACCATATGGGACTAGGAGCATCTAAAACTGTCTAATGGCCCCATAACTTTGTTGTTGTTGTTTTGTTGGTTTTTTGGTGTGCGTACTCCAATGGCAAAGGGAGAAATTCAGCTTGTTGCATGCAGAAAAGCTTTCAGCCTCATTTTTTTCCCCTCAGCACCTCTAGGGATGCTGAAGCCAGTGTTTTACTAGCAACTCCCTTAAATGTACCCACTGCTCCCTTTACTGCCGCTCACTTCCTTGCAGCCTCACCCAGATCCTGTAGCTGGTTCAATAAGCAAGATGTGAAATAGCGCCACCGGGAAGTGAAGTGACCTGAGGCTCAACAAAGTCAAAGCAGCTTGATGTAATGGAGGAGACTTGCAAAGATCCTAAGATGGTTTAAAGTGTCCCCTGAAGAAAGAGGTCCCCTTGTCACAGAAAGGGGTGAAAGGCAACATGCCTGCAAAAGAGGCAGGGGTGCACTGAGTCTACCAGGTGCTTGCACAACTGCCTGCTCAGCTGGACATACACGTTTTGTGCTTGTTGCATTTCATGCCTTTGCTCAGGACAAGAGGCACCAGCCACTCTTCCTTCCCCAGAGGAGATGGGACTACCAAAGGTCTTGCAGCAGCCTGTTGCTGTCCTGCTGTGGCCACTCAAACTGTGCCAGAGTTTGAGTGGCCACAGCAGGACAGCAACAGAGCTTGTCCCATGCATGGGTGGCACTGCAGAGGTGCAAGAGCTAAGGAGAGCCATGGGGAACCAAGACTCCTCTGAACTCAGACAATGGGACAGAGACACACCAAGGCCTGCAATGTTGTCAAGCAAAAATTATATTAATGGCAATCATGCATTTGTGCAGTTACGGTAAATTCTAAGATTTATAACAATAACAGAATGTTTTAAGCCTCAGACCTTGTCTGGATTTGTCTGGGCTTTAACCCATTTTAGCAGTATATGGAAAAATTGTCCTAGAAACTTTTGTAGCAGCAGCTCTGCTATCCATCTTTCTTTGGCTGTCTCAATATTTATATGTCTTAGCTGAGGTTTTGCTTAGCCTTGCACAATTATGTGGTTTCAGCAGTCTGCATGAGCAAAAATAGTCATTCAAATACCAGAGGGATAAAATATTACCAATTAAAGAGTTGCAGATTAAGGCATGAACAGCATGTGAAGAGTGAGGAAAGGAGGACATGAGCTGCATCCAAGGCCAAGCTAATGCACTTACAGAGCCAAAAACACAAACCAAGCAACCTGTAACAGGAACTGGATGTTAACTGGCTAGCAGCAGATATGCAAAGGAGATGCTGCATTTTCCTCTCAGAGTAGGGGTACCAGAAGAGGATGCTCTGGGAAGAAAGAGCTCAGGTCTGATATTTCTCAGGCCTGGAAAGCTTATGCAAGGAAAATGAGTTTAGGTCTGAATGTGTGTCTGTTCTTCACATGTGTGAGATCATGTTAAAACTACATAAGAAATCAGGAAGTGCTGCCAAAGTTGTTGGTGTGCAGCACCTAGCATCCAAGACCGGTAAATCAGTGTAGCATCAATGTCTGTCCCAGCATGAAAACCAGAAGGGGAGTTAATTTTCCCTAGAGGTCCTCAAAAATTATTTCAATAAGGCACTGTTTCAGTCAGTTCTCAGCTGTCAAAGTCACAGAATTGCTCGAATCTGGTTTTGTTTCATTTTGCTGGAAAAGAAAAAATCCCTTGGGCAAATCAAAAAATCAAAAGCTTTCAGGAGAGGAAAATGCCACCTGGCATTCCTTCCTGCTGGAATATGAGGGGAAAGTAGTATGTGGAACAGGTCTGTTGAAGCCTGTTGAAGGCTAATTACAGAAGAGGTAATCTCCACAAGACAATGAAAATGTTGTACTTGAGCAGGTGGACATTTTGCTATATCCAACCTTTCATCTTGAGCTATGTTTTCTAAAAGCAGAATGGAAAATCCTTTTCCTATGGCCTGATGATGCTGATCCTGATTAGGACAGATGCTTTAAAATATAGACAGAATTCAGTGTAGGTAGAAGCAATCAAATACTGTTGTTCTCATCTGTGTTCTTTATGCTGCTATTATTGTCCCCTGAAAGGATGATGGATGTTCTTTTTATGTGCTTGATAATTGATTTGCATTATTATTGAATTTCCTTAATGTTGATGGAGCTAAGTAGAACAATATGGATTATATTGATTTTTCTGGTAACAGACTATTTATCTGCAATTTCTATTAATTCAGTGAAGATGTTAAAGCCTTACAGTGATAATCAAATAATGCATAACTGGCTTTCTATTGCTTTCAGGAGACATCAAGAATGAAGTGTGATCAATTCATAAAGTTCAATAGGCATTGGAGTTTTCTCCTTTGTAAAACACTCTGAAGGGTCTTCATAAAAGCATAAATGAGATCCTAAAACTGGCTTTACATCAGAGGGTGCCTAGAGCTTTTTGTCATGGATCAAGTTTAGTTCCAGAATTCATTTACTCATCCAATCAAAGTCAAGAAACATTTTGTGTTGCAGGGAGCATCTCTTGTTTTGGACTCCACAGATGTGATGTAGGCTGGAGGAAAGAGAAGTTCTGAATAAGGACAAACATACAATTTAACTGAGCTTTTCATCTAGATATGTGCTTTCTGAAAAACACACGCAGAGGGACTTGTTGAAGAGGGTTTCATAAATTTCAGTAATTCAGTATTACTTTTCAGTCCTGAAGAAAAATTGCACTCATTAGAAAAATCTTCCTTGCCTGGGTTTGCATAGCAAACTCTGAAGAATCTGTATGGCCATATTGCATGTCAGGCTTCAAATCTTACGGCTCACAATCTTTTTATAGTGATGTAACCAAATTAAATTGTATTTGCCTAATCTAACACCTGTTAGCATAAGAAGACTTCTTTTGCCAAGATATTTCCCAGGTGGATTCTTGAAGTGTGTGTATGAGGGCAGGTTGGTTTACAATGTTGACTTGAGCTTGAATGTCCATTATGTCCAATAAAATAAGAAAGATAAGACTGCAGCATTTGTCAAAATGACAGTTCAGTTTCTATGTATCATCCCTCCACTAATTAGCTCCCATTTTTTGTTTATATCTTACACAAGAATAATTTCTTTTTCATGAAAAAACAATTTTCCCCTTATCTGTTCTAAAGGGTTAAGTAGCTTTTTCATCAGTCTTAGGAATATAACTGCAACCTTGAGTCTTCCATGAAAGCCTTTCTTTCTTTCAAGGGCATGCTGACTACATTCATCTAATTTTGCTGCTCTGATTTGCATATTAAAGAATTGTTTCTTCTTGCAGAAAAACAGTGTGAGCAAAATCCATGGCTTTTGATGCCAACTGTAAGCTAGATTAACGTTAGAGAAAATAATTACAGAATCCAAAATAATATATAATGTACTAGAGAACTAACAAGGCGGTAGCTAGTCACAGGGTTAACAGCTTGAAGAGAGAGCTCTGCTTCAAAGGCTTTTATCTGCCAACAGATGTCTGTAAAAGAAAATCATCATGAGAATACCATGTAGAGCAGAGCTGGGAGGGCATGGATTACCTACACACAAAACCACATTCCAAAACCAACAAGAATCCCAAAGCCAATACTTGTTGGCAGTTTGTAGAACAAATTGAGAATTTGATAAATGCTGTGGACTTTCATTTGAAAAGCCCAGCTTTTACACCCAGCTTGCTGCCTTCTTTTGCCATAAAACTGCTAAAGTAGGCGATATGATGTTTGTCTTATGAAGAATTTAACGTGCAGCCTGACTGATGGCTGTAATTAGATCAATGTGATCATAAGCTTGAACACCAAAGGTTTTGGAATAAAGCTTTTTGATGGCTTCCAAAGGCTGGTGGGAGAGCCAGACACCAACACCCTACTGTCTGTCTAGACATATTCTTTGCATATGTAGAGACTGCATTTTTCCTGTGAGAAGAAGAGGATACTGGATGTGTCTATAATACAGGTTATTTGCCTGTGTTTGAGATGCCAAATATATTTCCCCTGTGTTTTGTATTCCCAAAGGGTACAGCATTTTTATTTTTTGACTTTTTTTTTTGACATAATTTGTTTTTTGAATTATGACAGATTTTTAGAAAAGAGGCAAAAATCCTAACTGCTCTTCAGTCGAACAATTCTCCTTGGTTGAAGTCAGAGTCATTTACATGATTCTTTGCCATGCCTGTAGCCAACTATCTCCTAAAAATTTCATTGCTTCTAAATCCTTTCTGAATGTGAAGTCTATGGTCTCTCTCACAATCGTCTCTCGTCTGTTATTTTAGGACTGTCCTACTAATGCAGTCCTGAGGTGCATATATATGATCCATAGGAAGTTCTGCCTTTTTTTTTTTTTTTTTTAATTNNTTTTTTTTTTTTAAATTGCCCTGCTTGTCTGGAGCAACCTGAACTAAAGTCTTTAATGTCTTTTTTTTCCCTTTCACAGAGAAGCCAAGCATTTGATCATCTACATGGCATAATTACCAGAACTTAAAGCACACTGATTTTCTACACAATCTTTAAAGAATAGAGCCGATCTGAGCTGTACTTACACCACAGAGCTAATGTGCAGTGAAAAAATAATCAGAAAGAGGTATTAGAATTGCATCCTCTAAGGTCTTGTCCTTTGCTGTCATTTTTGGAGGATGCTTTTCACTTCCTGTCAAGGCTTCAGTCTTGCCAATGATCACCCTAACTCATGCCTAAATAAGAAAGTTGCCATAGTTAACATTCAGCTGAAATGGCATCACAAGTTTTGCATCTCAGTATGTGATAGCATGTTCTGTAGTCTCATATTTTCTCTCTTTTGAGCACCTTTTCTGGTGAAGGTGACACATATAAAGTTCTCCAAACCAGCTTGCTTGTTCTCATTCCCTTACATGTACCTTTTCCATTTCTACAAGAACCATTTCAAGAGCTGTCTTTTTTCTCTGCATTTTCAAGAAAATAAATACAGCAAGTTTTCCACTCTCTCCTGTCATGAAACTGTCTAACACATCTAAATTTCAGTCTCTCTACAGATGCATCCAGTAATCTATGCCAAGGCTTCATATTCCGCAGCACCATTTCACTTGAATAATTTGTGCTGAGCTTAACACTTTTCCACATTTAAATAGATACTCTGCAAAGCTTTTACAGCATTGGTTTAGTACTTTCTCACACTCAGGAAAGCAATCAAACATGTCTTCCATAACAAGACACCTCAGCAAATGTATTGGCACTCCATCAAGAGTCTTTCCTCACTTTGATATTCCTACCTGTTTTTATGACTTGCTCCTTCTAAATACAGCTTATCTCATTCCAGTTGGATTTATATTATTTAATTTCTCTCTTGCATTCTCTTCATGTGGTACTCTTGCAAAATAATCGCTCCAAGCATTGCTAATTAATTCAGCATTCATTTCCAATATACCTTATTTACCTCTTACATAAGCAAGTGTGTTTGTATCCTTTATCATTTGCTCTCCTGCCTTGATGAGCTTGCAAATTTTTTTTTTCCTGTGTCTTGAGTCTTCCCTCTCCCTACAGAGGTATAAAATTCACTGATAACTCCAGTTTTAGCTGACACCGCTGCTTCAGCTTCCGTTTTGGTTTGTCATATTTCACTAAATTCAAGTGATTATTCCAATCTTTTCAACTCAATAGGCTATTTTACTTGAGTTTTTTCATAAACAATCTACTTTATTATGCAATTCAGTTCTGATATTCAGTACTGGGGGCCTTTGGAAGAAAACCTACCTATAGTTCCAGCTCTGCCCCATTTATGTTGATTGAATTTAACAGACCACAGACGTCAGAGGTGCAAAATGGGGATTAAGTGTATGCAGTAGGATGCCTTCTTGCACACCCAATGGGTTTGTCTCAGTGATTTTTCTAAGGTTGTAATGGTGTTCTAAACAGCAATGAATTCCTTAGCCCCAAATATCTGTAAGAGGTAAAACACTATTACATGGATGAAGAATCAAGGTAGTGCAAAGCATATAGATAAACCTAACAAGCATTAAAAAAAAAATTATAAAATGCTTAGCACTTTAAAGCTTCAGACATAATTTTCATGGACAAATATTTTTTCAGAAGATCTCATTAGCAAGCATGAGTTCCTTTTGAAAAATTTCTCCCTGACCCTCTTCCATAAAATATGTCTTCTACCAAACAGCTGATGGGCTGCACAGTATGTTTGCAGTAATGCCAGCAAAAATGGGCACCATATTCTCACTCTTTATGTTGTGTTTCTACAACCCAAAACCCTTCCACTGTGCAACCAACCCTTGTTTTATCTGGCTGCTGTGCATAAAATTCAACAATAAAGCAGAGAGAAAAAGAAGTTGGCTTTCTGAAGAAGAAAGAGTAATCATCTCTGCAATATCTCAGAGGTGCAATGGAAAATAATATCAGTGGAGCAGCAGAAAGCTGTGTGCAAGAGCTACTTGCAGACAAGAGAGAAATGGGATAACCTCTAACCAGAAAAGCTGGTTATCTAAAGCTCTGTCATGTCACTTGAGTGTTAATTTAATTTTTTGACAAGGTTGCTTTAATTAGTTGGCAGATGATAGAAAGAAATCTGACAGGTAAGCATAACCTGACAGGTCCTGAATCCTTGCTGTCCCTCTGCCTTTTCATTTTGAGTTGAAATTTGGGCTAAGATTTGCATTGCCATGAGGCTAAATGTTGGCATGGGAGTTCCAGCACCAGATGTTTGTTTCACATTTAGGATATTTTGGATGTATACTTAAAATATTTTAACAACAACAACAATAGAAATGGAGAAGAGCTTAAATTTTAAAGAACCTAAGCCAAGACTGACCTTTTCCAGTTTTAGTCAGCAAGAAAGGACTGTGCAAGTCTTCCTAATTTGGAAACACATATTATTCTCTAAAAGAGAATGAGTGTGATAAAATATAAAAATTAAACAGTTTTCAGGGTCAGAGAGGGAAAATATAAGATGGATTTCAGGGACGGGGGGGAAGCTGTGTAAATCTGTTTTTATTTTTACTATGATCTAAACTATTTTACAATATTTAAGATCACAATTCACTGTACAATTAGGAGAGCAGGCCTTCTCATTTTAAGTCTTCTGGTGGTTAGAACTGGGCCTGAGAAATGGGAATTACAAGTACCACATCTGGGACTGCCACTTATCATTTGGGCTTGATGCTGCAGATATTTCTGCATGTGAGTACCACTGCCTTCATGACTAGACCCAAGGTTCTACACGACCCTTTGTAGGTGTTAAGCTGCACAGGACTGTGCATTATTTCCAGGATCAGAGTCCTAACTTCCCACTTGGGTTTTAAAGTACAAAATGTGCCTCCATGCTCTGAGGGTGAACAGGGCCCTCAGTTTCCTCTGTCACTTCCAGGTAAATCAGTGGAATTTCTGCTTAAAACTATTTTATTATCCCTTAAGTTGATCTGATTTTGTACACTCCCTGGAGCCAAAATGCCAGACATTATATTTAAGACCTGGAAAACTTTTGTATGACAATCCCATTTTGTAATGTTGTTCTGACTAATAGCAAGCATGAGTACGAGCAGGAGCATGAGCAGGAGATGACTTAACAATGAAAATTCAGCTTGGAATAATTCAGGGCACCATGGCTCAGCTGAGCGTATATCAGTGTAGTGGGGGCTTCCTGTGTTGCTTCTATGTTACCTTAGTTGTAATATTGGACATGGTTCCATAAAGCAGCTTGTAATTTCTCTCTTGAGGCTTTCATAGCTTTCAGGCTCACCAAGCAGGCCCTTGTCTGACATCTGATGTATATTATGTTGACAACAGGTAACATCCTCTTGGCACAAGTACTACTTGTCTGAAATTTTTAACTTCTCACATATTTGACCACAGGATGGGGTTTTATTTTATACTGGGCTCAAGAAAATATTTTGCTCCAAATTATTCACAGTTTGTGAAACTCATCTAAGTTAGGGTCAGTTGACATTCCTGTTTTCTGTGTATTATAGAAATGACTGCTCAGCTCTAGGTATGGGTCTGCTGACTTTTCCACTAGAAGCTGCTGTCAGCCACCTGAATAAAAGCTGTAAGGAACTTGTGGGGAAGGAAACTGATTCTCCCCAGTCACCCAAAGACGGTTGTTTCCTGATAAGATTTGGGTGAGCATTGTGTAATTAGCACCACTCAATAAGTTCCATTTTCTGCCTCAGCAGAGAGGTTGTTGTGGTCTGGTCTCTTGAGCAGCTGGAGGGTTCATTGCCACCTTCACTCCTGACTGGGCAACAATCATTTCAGAGCTTCTTAAGAAATAATCATGTCTTAAACCTAATGCTTTTTGGTTATAAAAACCCCACAAACATCAGAAATACTGATTTTTCATTATTAAGGGATTACATTTCAAAAAAATTAGTCAGGTTCCTCGTAAAGTCAGTCCTAAACTTGACTATATAACCAACATACAAGCATATAATTTTGTTTACTATTACTCAAAAAATTTTTTGAAATATTTAAAAGATTTAGTTCTAGTTCTCTGAGAACAGTTTCTGGTCCCTCAAATTTTATTTCCATTTTATATCATCACCTTGATGTCTATTTACAGCACTTGGCTTGGAATCTATAAATAATAACCTCACTTTCAAAGCAAAAGTTCTTTTCTAGAGAAAAAAAAAAAAGAAAGGCAGAAACAAATCAAATCCCCAAACCCAACTCGGTTAACATTACAACAAAGTTGTAGGTTTTTTTGAAATAAGAAAAGCCAAGATATTGAAATCAAAATTAAAGCTGGCATGCAGAGGTAAAGTGAAAATAAAATTAACAGAATGTTGTAAGAGTGCTATTAAAGCATTGTGCATTGTCATTCATATATATTATATATATTCATGGTTTATGTTTGTGTGTATGTGTGTGTGTAGGCATATTTGGTACCGGAGTATTTATTTCAGCATCGGGCTTAGCACAATTCTGATACTGATAATGAACCAATCTGACTTGATCTTAAAGCATGTTATCTACAGATTCATGATAACATCACAGATTGAAACCTGGACCATTAAGATTTCAAAGATCAATTCTAGAACAAGAAAATAATGGACACGGCACTTAATATAACCTACAAACCCTCTGCTATGCCCCAGTCTTGCTGGCCCAGGTTACATGCCTCTTTCCCAGCAGGGAGATGCTTCAACATCCTGCTGTCCTTCCCAAAAAAGAACCACATATAGGTAGGGGAATTTCACCATCAGTTTCTGAACAAGCTGTGATAGGAGCAATGAGAAGAGGTGAGAGGCAGGGCACACCAGAAAATGCCTTTGCTTGACAAAAGACACAGCCACAGTTTCTCTTGCTCATTTATTCTCCATAACTTAAATTTCCTAGTTATTGCAAGGTATCATATGCAAAACAGGGCAATTATCATCTCTAGTTTCTACCCTACACTCAAAACCGTTCAAACATTTCTTGACAGTAATTAAGTAAATGAAGTTCTGGAGGCTCTGATATAATTGTGAAAAGACAGAGTTCTCAGATTTCTTTTGTAATTAAATATTGTTTCATCACTTTGCAAAAGTCTCACATCATTTGCACAGAAATAGATTTTAGTAACTGCTCTGAACACACGCTCTGAAGAAATAACTACTGTGTAAAAGATAATAATTTATTATATTTTCAGAAAAAAAACTACATGGCTTTTAACTGAAAGATCCATCTGAGCAGGCTGCCAGTTTGCTGTGTCTTTTGGTACAATCATGTGGGACAACTGGGAGAAGTCACTCACTTCCTACTCTTAGTGAATTGTCTCAGACTACTTCAGATAGATGGGGTTTTTCCTTTTCTCTTTGATGAAGGGAAGAGTTTGAGTATTGCTAATTGCTCCATGCATGAGCTCAAACACTGCTGACTAAATTAAGTTCAGGAGTGCAGTTGTATTTTTGCTTATTAACTTGTACCTGTCATGAAATAGGTGGGAAGCCAGCGTTTCAGGCAAGCTTTTCCTCAGATTTTAAAATCAATTCCTCCAGGACACATTTCCTACACATACAACAATACATAAAATATTGTCCAAATGTTCACTGGTTCTGTTGGAAAGCAAATGAAAGACTTCCCTCCAAGACATTTTTCTTTATTGGAAGGAGGAGCACCAATGGGATTTCTAGCAGAGCTAATTAACTAGAAGATTATTTTGCAAACACCATTCCAGTTGCACAGGTCAATATAATGCTTTTGAGATGCTGTCTCAAGGCCAAGTGCCCCAATGCAAAATATGAAATAGACATCACTTCACAGGTGGCTTTATAGTAGTGCCTTACAGATATGACAGTGATGAACTGATAGTGGAATAACTGAGAAATCCCAGCCATTACAAGCTATTTTTCAAATCAACTACTAGGCTGCATGGGAATTGGTGAGTCCAAGTCTGAGGAAGGCATGATTTGAAGTCTGTGTACACATTGCTAAAAGGCAGGTGCAATTGCACCTCTCCATCACTGCCCTTAATAAATACCTAACTTAGTTTTATGAATTGACTCTGTAAGCACATCGTTAACCAGCACAGGGTAAATTCATCATGATGAGCAAGATAAACATAGTGAGATCCACCATGGGGAAGAGAATGTGACTAATGGGTGTGGAGGGTGGAGGAGAATTTAAAACTACAATGCAGCTACAGTACAGGGTGTTGGGCTGCCAGGAATGCTGTATTTCAAAAAGAAAAAAAGTTAAGAGCAGACAGCTGTCAGAGCCCTGTGATTTTGGAGAAGGAGTCAGAGGTGCTTCTTCGAGAAAGAACATGAAATGAAAAATAAAGAAGAGAAATTGTGTTGTCTAGGAAGATAACGTGAGTGGGGAGGTTCAGACAGGAAAATACTTGTTTATTTTCAAAACAAGAAACCCCACATGGAAATATTAGCAGTGAAATCAGAGAAAACTCTTAAGCAGAATGTATTAGCTGGTTAATTTGTGGGTTTATTTTGAAAATCTAAAATATGCATGCATATTTGCTTATGCATGCATGTGTACACAGGTACATGCATATATGAATGCAAACTTTCATATGCATTTGTGCATTTTTAGGTATTTGTATATATACAGACACACATACCCCTGTCATGATCACACACAGAGATGTCTGATTGCCATTTCCAGACCTGCTGCATGCTTTGAGTACCAGTTGCCACCTGCTTTAAGAATAAAGTGGATATTGAGCAGGAATTTAAGCAATGTGTTCCATTAATCCAAGTAAAAGGCAAGTCAAGATAAACAATTAGTAAAACCATGCCCATTGCCCCTTTTTAATCTTCAGAGTATGGCAATGAATGTAGACACAAGGCTTAGTGATTTTTCCTTTTACCAAACAGCCAACAAAGTGGGCAAAAGACAAAAAATAACACAGTAACAGCAATGCAGTTGGTTTGCACCCAAAATGTTCTATTTTAGAAATAGCTTATACAGGACAATTATGAAAACAGAAACACACCATTCCAATTGCATGATAAATTTCTCAATTTTCCAAACACTAAATATAATCCGAGGTGGAAAGGTTTTACTGTTCCTTTATTTTTATTCTCTTCCTAGGTTTTATTCTACTCAAACAATCAGAGAAACTGTAAACTGGAAAATAGCTCTGGAATGAATCACTGCAGAGAAGTTCACAATATGCTGCCTGAGAATTTTATCAAAGAAACTTCACAAGCCCTTTACAGCACCTATGTATTGCTTTTACTATCTTTTCATCAACACATTTTTCAGATTAAAAATATTTTTGAAAAGATTATCATAAGACTGAGCCTCTGCATGTCATTATCAATTTATAGTCAGAAGAAAAGTGCCATAATTACCTTATGATTTCTTTGTGGGGTTGGGAGACATAAAAAAAATGTTATGGCAGCAGAAAAAATATTCCACCCAAATACTGTTTTAGTTAGTTTTTCTCTTGTTTTAAATATAAAATGAAATATGGAAGTATAGAAGGAGATAGAAGTGAATGGAAAACTGAAAAGTTCTCATTTCCATTTGAAAATCCTTTTTTTATTCTGTCAGGAAATTGGATAGTTAAAATAATCAGCATTAAACATAACCAACAAATAATCCTCATTATGCTATATTATCTTGAAATTCCTTTTGCTAACCTTGCCTTTAAGAGCCTTAGATGAAAACTTGCATGTTACATAAGCATAACACTTGACACAGCCATGCCTATAGGCACCACAAGATGGTTTACAAAATCTTAAATTATGTATATTGTAGGTTATTCACTCCATGAATAAACTATTAAATCAGTAGTTCAAACTTCAGCAGTTATGCAAATCTGTGACTGCAGTCTGTGCTGTAGCACTGAGGTGGCAAGCTGAGGATGACGGGTTCATGAAGCTTTATCAAAAGCCAAACATCAAATGCACTAACACAACTACATTTGAGAGTGTCTGGATGAAAAACTTTCTCAGTGCTGCAATGCTCTTGGTAGACTTCAGACCAAAGATGTATTTAAAAATTACATATATCCAATGAATTATTTGCTTATGTGATTGTTGCCAAATCAGTAGAGAGAAACATCACTGCAAACTTGAATGAATATTCATATGGCACAAATAAACAATGAATACTCATCATGGCAAGCTGACAAAAATTATGCTAAAATTATGTTGAAATTGGTTTGGGAACAAATTCAAATTCATAGCCTGTTGGCAAATGCTTTGCTGGAAGAAAAAGAGCTACAATTGTCATAAAACCATTTGCATACTTCAAATGTTGCACTGAGTTATTTTATTTAGCCATAAGGACTCTGAGACTTCCAAGTCTGAAATCAGTTCCCATGGGAAATAAACAGGTTTTAGAAGATGCGCTGATTAATTGCCTTTGGTTCCCAACATTAACCCTCTTAGTAAGACAGATGAACAAGCTGGCTCTACAGATTCTCTTATTTAAACACCATTACATATCCTTGGATAACATTACTGGGAATTACAAGATATTAATTTTCAATTCCTGTTCCAATATGGAATCTAAGCTGAACTTTCATTTTCTTTCCACATCAGCTGATCATTAAGGTGGAAGTTTAGCAGGCAATCATCCTTATCCTGGCCTGACTTTTTCCTACCTTTGGTTCAAAAGTCCTTTCATTCACTGGAGCCCACTAACACCTGCTATGCCTCTCAGCCAGACTCTAACTCACTCAGCACTTGTTGGCTTTTCCATCAGCTGGCTGCTTCTGCAAACATACCCATTTTTTCTTTGGTTTCATTGTGCCCCTTCCAGCACCAGTTTATTATCTACTCTATCAAACCATTTCACTTTAAACTGTCTAGGAAGACAGCTGCATTGTCAGATGCCCAGTTTGCCTTGGAGGGATTTTTCTTCCTGAGATAGAACTTTTTGTAGGAGGGAGCTGAAGATGTAGTTAGTTTCTAGGGGGCTGTAAGTTTGTGCTCTTATTAATAACACTGAATTTCTTCAGTTTTCAAATACACCACTTGCCTTACATTGCCTGGATCAGTACTGAATAAATTAGAGAAGGCAAATAATTTTTTGTTCATGTGTTTTTAGACTAAAGGCAATTTTGAACTCACAGAAAGTGGCAACAAGATGCAAATATGTGTGTTTGGCCACTGTTGGGGCCTGATAACTAATGACAGTGTGTGCTTTATTATATAATCTGAATGGTACTTACTTGTCACCGTATCCCTGGACATCCTACTCACAGTGTCACTCTGGCCCTTAAATAAGGGATCGTACTCTACACTTAACTAAGACACCATTTTGGAGACAAATTTTCAAGTATCCACAGCCATCACAGAGTCAAAATCTGTTTCTTTTGTCAAGCCAATAATTTTGCAAATAAAAGCAAGAGGCTGAAACACTGAATTCTATTATAATTACTTCACTTACAAGATTTCCATAAAGTCAGCAAAGCTCCAACTAATTATCACACCTTACAATGTGGAGATGAAGGCTGCTTAGAGGAAGAGCTTTTTAGAAAGGCAGTATGGAATGAAGGCAGGAGTTGAAAACCCAGTCATAAAACCAACATTTCAAGCCTAATTAAAGCAACAAAATTTTGTCTATAAAAAAATCAACTATTGCTACATTGAGAAGTAGCTGGGAGAATACTCCCAACTCAATTATGACAGCTGAAATCTTATAGGTATTTGAAAAAACAGCACAAATTTGATGGAATGCTCACTAATCCTGCCAAAACTTTACCCTTCTTTATCTTCTTGGCTCTGCCTTGCCTGGGATTGCAGCCCTATCTGTAGCTTTGCGCTGTCTCCATTCACAAATGTGAGCAGTGGAGTATTGTAATGAACCTGGGTTTTTCTGAGTTTAAAAGCTGCTTGGGGAATTCACTGCAGGAAAAGGTCCAGGCAAATCCTCTTCACATTTGTACACCATCTGGAGTCCTGTCACATGCATTTTTGAGCATAAGGTGGTAAATGCTGAAGGGCCTTTGTCCCGTTAGACTTCAATTTACATGCCCTTGCTCTGTAAGAGTCTCTGGGCAGCACTGCTTCCAAGAAACATATCTGGAGGTCTCCAGCCTTTCTCTCAGGCATGCTCATCCCCCTGTCTCTCCCCAACCTTGCACTCTCATTGAAGGATAACTAAGGAGTGCACTATCTCTCTCTCACAGCATTGCCCCCAGACCATGAACAGCCCCACAACTCAGTGACCTATTCCCACTGAGTCATGACAACGCCTTCTCATTTTCTCTCTGAAACAAATCCAACAGCAGCGTTTAAGATTTAAAAATCTGTCACACTGTATTATTGAAGTATTTACATATTTGCATTACCTAGATTCTGATGGCTAATCTGTGCAGCAGGCTATTGTGAACTTCATGGTCTGTGCTTTGACATCACTACGTTTCCTAATTTCAAAACCACAGCTGTTGCTAAAATCTCATCAGGCAAAACCAGCCACCTTTACTCCCCCCCCTTTCAGGAATTTGGAGGTGACATTGTTTGTGACATTGTGAAATGGATTTGTCTGATGTGATTCTCTCACCTGTATGTGGGCTGAACCCTTGCAGTGCTTGTGCTACTTGTATGGTCTGATACTTTCCTTAGGTGATGACAGTAACTAGGATGCCAAGGTAAATTTATTTTTTTGCTGTTTGGTATTGTTGCCAGCATTGCAGAATATGTCCCTTATCCCTTAAGCCAGTCACAAATTATTTGTTTTCATCTCCTTTAGTACTCCCTGTAAACACAGACAATGCCAGTCCCATGTCAGTAAAATAGATAGCTAGTTAGCTGAAAACTAGTAAAACCATTAGAATTAAAAACTGAAGGCATCCTCTGTGTCACTCATGCTGGCAGGTGCTGCTTGCAGACCCTGAGCAGGGGGCTGCTTTCAGTCTCCCAAGTGTCCTCCTGCCTTCTGGAGCGACTCAGTTTTCCTCAGATTTTAAGTGCTTATTCATGCTTTCCAGGTGGGCTTTTCTTGTGGTGTTGCTTTGGGGTTTTTTCCCCCAAGCTGCACACTAGGTTCAGTGATCACTGGAGAGATCTGACAGAGGTGAGCTGCCCGAAATGTTTCAGCTGTACCTGAGCATTACACAGAGGAGCCATCCACCATTGCCAGGCCAGGCATGTTTACCACTTGCTTCCCTGCTCATGGGACCACAATTATGATGGACGCTTTTTTTTCTGCTGCAAATACATCGAAGGATTTGCAGCAAAGTTTCCTGTCTGCCTTTTTTTCCAGCAGGACAAAGCTAGCAGTCTGACACTGATAAAACCCCATTTATTTCCATTTAAAGAAGGTGCTACCACTCTTTTTCCTTACATTTGCAGCTACAGTCCCCTTTCTGGTCAATGCAGACAGACTTAGTGCACAGAACTGAAGTTGCTGGTGTATTGAAAGGTAGAACAGCCTCTCCTCTTGACACCTGATGGAAATAAGAGATTAATCAAACAGATCCATGGAGCATGCCTTGTATAGATGTATCTGTGGGGGTATTCTTCATAATCTTCCTCTATGCTCTGTTCTTTTCTAAAGCAAATTCATTGACAAGTGAGGAAGATTATGTCATTGAGGAACTGAAAGTTTAATTTAATTTCCCCTAGTTACTAGATAGGAATGAAAGCCAGTGTTTTATTAGTAATGCTGAAATTTGAATTTACTGCTGACCCTTACTGCTGTCAGTCAGGTCCTGAGGCACGGGTTGAACACAGACACCACAACACAAGGATGTTGTATATGCAGCTAATCCTGTAACCCAAGGCACCTGCATCTACAAAGGGCTGCAAGGACATCTGAACTGCCTTGTTGCATGATTTAGGGATGACCTGACACAAAAGCATGTCAGATTCCCAAGAATTTTGGATGCTGACTAGGGTCGGAGAGTAGATTTACAGTACAAAGTTCCATCAAAACATTTCATATAGTTGTGACTTCATGTGGAAGTAATATGTTAGGTGAGTTTTCATTCACTCCCTTTTAATTTGGAGTTTCAGCACTAGAAATAGCTGTTGGCAATATTACTCTGCAGTAACTTTTAAAGCCCACATCAAGAACCTCTCATAGTACAGTATCCATGTTAAATAAGAGGGACACAGAGAGGAGGAAAACCAGAAAGTGAAACATGTCTAAATCTTCAATGATTTATTAAATTCTAAACTCAAAGTTGATAAAAGAAAAAAGGAAAAAATGAAAAAGCAAAAAAAAAGGAAAAAAGGGAAGGGAAGGGAAGGGAAGGGAAGGGAAGGGAAGGGAAGGGAGAAAAAAAACAACCAACCAAACAAAACCCAAACCCATCCCAAATACCTCTCTTTCATGCAGTGGCTAGAAGTGCCATCTTATAACTTACCATGCCTTGTTAAATGTGACAGTAGGTGTCATCTAGAATCATAAAGAATATATCAATAAATCCCTATAACTTCTAGTAGTTTGGCTGTTGAAAGCCTGGGTTTTCTACCACGGTAAAAATTTGAAAAAATTAGTGTATTCATACAAAGCCTTACACACTGGGGTTTCATTCCTGTTTTGTAATTATAAAATATTTTTCAATCATTAGATTGAGGACTTCACACTGGAGATTTTACTGGTCGTGCTTCATTGTCTCTCAGCTGCGTGGAGCTCAGCTCTGGGTCCTCAAACTGGTCTAATACAAAAGCAAAAGAAAAATAACTCCCTATAGTGCCAGGCAATAACAAGAAAGAGCAATAGTTTGCAGACATGACCAGTGGAGAGACAGACTCAAGAAAATGTTTACATGCAGGAAGTTCATTAATATATCTGCTTTCTTTTGTGAGCCAAAATCTGTGTATTGAAGTAGCTGAACATACCAGCCTTTTCTAAGTTCTTAATTGCCATGGTTATGGAAGCAGAAGTAAAAGCACTTGCATTTATGGAAGTTACCTTCCACTGCCCCCATTTGAAGTCTTTGCCCTTGTAGAAAGTAACAGAAATGCACAGTGAATTAATTCCCTTCTACTACATGGTAAAGAGAAACACTCTGCCAGGAAACAAGCAAACCAACCCAAGTCATACTGTGATTAACAAATTATATACAGAATGAATCTCTTCCTGTCTTCAGGGATTAGCTGACAAGTACTCCTCTTGTTGTTACCCTAATTGGTGGATAGGCTCGTGTCTGAGCTGGATGACCTACTTAACTCTGTGTCACTCACAATTATTTCCATGAATTTGGAGTATTCCAGATAATTTATATTTTTTGTTTACAAATATAATTTGTTGATTATAAATGAGGTGTCTCTCTGCCTACATTTTATAGACTGGTGGTAATGAGATCTCCTAATTACCTTTACTACATTATGTATTAAGAATATATAAAATGCCTGATGGGTGCAGATTAACAGTCTCATAGAGGTGGCATATGATTGCCACTATCTACAACCCACCCTCCTCATGCTCCTCCATCAATGAGAACTGTGTGAGAGATGCCAGTGTGTGTGTGCAGCCCTGCTTGTTCTGTTTGACATGTCTGTGTGGACCTGCAGACCCTGAATTTGACTGCTGCCCTCCCCCACTGGACCTGCTGAACATGTATGCCTCCACGATAGCCCACAACAAAGACCACTGTGCTCACTACCCACAGCCCAGACAGGTTCTGTCATTTCTCCATTTTAATTCAGACTCCTAGCAGTTTCCTTGAGCATACCCAGTGCCAGTACTTCATGGGATCCAGCTACCAGTCCAGTTACATATGTAGTTCATCTTCTGCCTCTGTGATTTGTAAATCTCAGTCTTTTGCCCCATCCACCTCCTCCAATAATCACACAAGAACCACAGCCTTTTTAGCCTTATGAAGAAACCCCTACATCCCTTTGATCACTGCAGTTTTTCTTCTCTGTACCTTCTCTAAGATCACCATGCTCTTTTTGAAATGTGGCATTCCCAATACTTTTCCTGATGATGCCCGGAGCCTGGTTGACTTTTCTGGCTGCTGTTGCACAGCAGGTCAGTGAGTTTGGAAAACAGTCAACAATAGCTCCAAAATATCTTTCCTGGGTTGTAGCTGTCTGTCCTGAGTTGCAACAGTATTTTAGGTTCCCTTATTGTATCTTCACTCAATACTCTCTCCAGTAATAGCCATGACCATTTGCAACTCACTTCACATAGGCAGCAGCTCCAACTGATGATCTGCTGCCCTTCTCAAGCCAATTTATTCTGTTTCAGTTATGTCCCTTTTTAAATTAAGAATAAAGTCTGATTGGGCTATCCAAGGCAAGGAAAGCAATATGGGGCATTTCTGAAATACTTTCTATGTTGCATTGTGGCATTTCTGAAACATTTCTTCTATTGCATTCTTCATTTGCCTTTGTATACTCTGATTTCCCAGCCTGAAATTTTATTTCATATTGAAACTATGTGTTGTTTGATGTACAAAGTATAGCCTAAGCAGCTTCTTCATTTTATAGCTCAAAATCATTCCCATTTTTAAACGAATTTCAGCATATCAAGAAACTATGGAGTATTGTCTTATTTAGGTGTCACCAAATGTTAACTTTTTTATGGAATTTGAAGTTCTTCACAAGTGTTTCTAAAATGTGAAACAACATTTTACTGTGCTCTTTTACTCATCCACATTCGTCTTCCAAGCCAATCAAGACCTCAAGCAGGTCTGTCAGGAGGAGCTGCACACATCCATGTATTTCTACCTTGTTCTTTACGTATAGAAGTGGTTTTGTAGATGGTAGGGCTTCTCACAAACACTATACCACTTATCACAGCATGTATCTCTTGAAATACTTATGCTATACTTATGGAACAAGTACATGAAATTCATGAGTAGGTTTCCATAAATATTGCCCCAAGAAGCTCCAGCCTGGCCCAGCTACAACACATTTATCAAGACAGAGTAGGAATATGAAAAAGTGATTTTAAAAAAGAAAAGCGTGCCTAGCAGCAATTTTTTATCTAAGAAAGTAAGAAACATTTTAAAGGGCTAGAGAACTACAGAGATTTTCGGAACATGGAATTAAAAAGGGCTTACAAAACCACACAGAATAATGTCATGAAAATGAGAGAAGAATCTATCTGAGTCTTAGAAATCATGGTCTGTAGTGAACTTTAACTACTGTTTTCCAAGGAAGGTTGAAAGCAATAAAAAGCACTGATAAATGCTAACCTGAAAAGCAGAAAACCACATCAAAGGTGTTTGGGGTTTTGCTGGAGTTTTTTTTTTTTTTGTTGTTGTTGTTGGTTGTTTGTTTGATTGATTGGTTGGTTGGTTGGTTTGGGTTTTTTTTTGTTCTATCAAGCTTTGTAATTTCTTATCATGTATATATGGTATATCACATATTTGTGTACTATATACTGTTTATTAGCATAAATATAGTTCAAGAGCCATATTTTTGAATTATAAATTCAAAATGTAAATTTCATAAAAATTAAAAAATATATGCCAAGTCGTTCTTTAGACAGCAGTTTTGCAAGAGGTACTGCTCTTTTGTTTGAAGGAGTCTCTGAGTGGAGGCAATACTGATAGCCTTTTCCAACTAAAGAGCAAGGGCCAAAAAAAGAAGAACTCTCTGAAATTAGTTGCCAGCTGGACTTTTCTTTGGATTTGGGACTGCTCTTTGATAATAAGCAGTTGGCTTTCATTCCCTAGCTTGCCTGTGGCATCTTTAAACATCTCTCGCATTAAAGAAGTCACATCATGGAGCACACTGGGGATTGGCCTTAAGTCCCATAATCTCTTAAAGAATGGCCTGTCCTATTACAGGGACAAAGGTATTTTTACTGATATTTTACACTATTTTAGGAAGGTTTGGTGGTTTTATACTCAGTTTTCTGGGGAAGAACCAAAGAACGATATGTATTTCTGTCAAGCATAGGCCTCTTAACCATGGGCCAAATAGACACACAAATCAACGCTCTTGGCAGCTCTGTGAATGTTTGGTACCACATCTATCCACTTCCAAGGAAGCTACTTGTCTAAACTTTCATTCAGTGCCTTGAAAAAGCAAGGCAAACAGCACTGCTGTGACTCAGTGATCTTCTGCTCATTGATCACGTCTTCATTCTTAGAGACTAGACCAAGGCATGATATATGATGTTTGTTGAGATTGCAGCAGCTCCTGTACCATTAAATGCTTTTTAATAGTGTGTCTAGGGTAGCTCCTGGGCTGTGTGCCTTCCATCAACTCTCTGGCAACTGACTGGCTTCAAAGGAAGGCTTACAAATTGTAAGACCTCTGACTACCACTCTGCTTTTTCCCATCAGCTGGAGCAGCAGAATGACTCTGGTAGGTGGGCTCATTTGGATGCCACTGATGAGGAAGGCAGCTGTGGGCCTGGTGCAAATATTTCAGGAGGCAGAGCTCAGAACCAGATGTGATGGATGCCTCAGAGTACAAACTGTGTTGCTATCTCCTGAGAAATTCTCTGCTGTAGATTTGGACATATGGAACAACAGATTGGTGGACAGAGAAACTGGTTAAGTCAGTCTGTAAATTTATTCACATTAAGTCAAATCAATCTTCCTGAATAATGATTAACATACTTACAGTTGAAAGGTCTGCTTTCAAGTGAAATGTCACTGTTTTGTGGTCTTTGGACAGATTGTTATATGGGAATGGTTTTGCAGGATGCTAGTAAGCTACTGTCATTACTGCTAAGCATTTTGCCTAGATGATGTGTAGCACATTTTCTCTTTAAAGCGCTCTGTGGTTGTAGGCCTACTTGGTAAAAGATGTCACCTTTCTTGAGAAAAACAAATTAACAAAAAGTATAAAAAAGGCTTTCAGCAGTGCAAACAATATTTAGCCCCATAATGTTATGAAGAAGCAAAGAACAAAGCCCAGAACAAGATCTGCTGCTGTAGATTCCAGGACACCAAGATGTCACTAATGCATGTCTCAAACATGTCTCCTCATACCTGTTAATGTTGGAACTATGCCTACACTGTTCTTCAGAGGAAATTTTAGGACCATGTATCAAGCAGAGTAACCACCCTGCTTTAAATAGTATCAAATGTACATTTAAAGTGAATAATCAAACTCTTTCAAAACAAGAGTTTAATAAGTCTAATAAGAAAATACCTATCTTTGCCACCAATACAAAGCTGAAATGAACAGAGAAGAAGTCTTGATTAATAAATAAATAAATAATAAATCTCTCAGGATTCCTTATATAAACTTGTTTTTCCCCCACCTGGGATTTTGTCTTCCATATCTACTTGTAGCATTATCACCTTGTTTGGAAATTGCAATTCAAAATTATAAACATGTACCATTCCAGAGCTGCAATGACCAAGCAAATAACCTGGCTAACGAGAAAGGCAAATTAGGCGCGGTCTAAAAGGTACTGCAAGGAACTGTCTCATGTGCATCTGTGCCATGGAGCCACAACAAGTTATCTGCTGCTGTAAATTTAAAGGTAATTTCTCTCATGGTAGCAGAGTCATCTGCATTTGCAAAAGAGCACCTGTCTCTGCTTCTTAGTGCTGCTGGGAACTCGCTTTCACATGCAGCAGCAGCAGGCACAAAGCTGCACATATTTATACATTTATGACTTAATGCCATGCTGGGCTGGTGCACACCAAACAATGCACAGACCTTTCCTGATTTGAGTGAGATACTGGGAACTGGGTAAAAATAAGACACGTAAAGTCTAGATTAAAAGGAGTCAGAAAAAAAGGAAAGAAATGCTTTTTATGTATTTATGCATTTATGCGATGTGGTGCACGTTTGCTGTCATGCAAGATGGACAAGGATACACTTTTCATATGTACTACAGTAGACAAAATACAAATGGTCTGCTACATTTATAAAGCCAACCTATAATACTGATTTCCTTTCATCTCAAATCATGATTCCTGGCTTTTTAAAGATCAAGGATCTGGGCTCTCACTGAAAAATTCAAAGCTGCCATTGAATATGGTACACTGGAAAACAGAACAACATGTAGGGTCACAGTTCCTTCCCAACATGACTGTGTATTCAAAGTTGTTATGAAACATATTTACAGATGCAGAGGAGCATAACTGAAGGGGGTTTGAAAATAATAGAAGTCTTCAAAATAATGATCAGAGGAATTAGATATAATTATACCTGAAGAGAATCCAGAGATATGGAAACCTTGTTTATCTAGTCTTTTCTAGTTCAACTCATACATATGAAGCAGCCTACCCAGGTCCTGGATGGATTTCCTGAGAGGCAGAAAGCAAGAAGACTTCCCTTAGAACATGCAGCAACTACAACATCTGAAGATTTGATTCTCTGTATGCAGCCTACAAGCTGCTGACAGAGACCTGCTTAAACTACATGGGACAGGAAAGAAGTGCCTGGAGCCAAGAATTTTCCAGTGATCCACAAAGCAGAGAGAATGTGGATAGCATAATATCCAGCAGCAACTGGAGTATCTTTTTTATTAATGATGGAAGCTGCTGTTGGAACAATGTGTTTCAAAACTGAAACTGCCTGGTTATATTATGAATAGGCCCCATGCGACCTACCATTCGGTTATCTATACGTATGCTTTTTTTAAAATGAAAGAGTCAGTCTTGGAAAGATTATGCTGCACTTTGAGTAGTTTACCTTTCAGTAGAGATTACAGAAAATAATTTGTGGAGTCCACAGAGACTGCGTACTACACATTATTGTGCATAAGACAAAGAAATGGATATCATTTAAATCAACAAAGGAAAATGTAGAGAGCTGATCAGGAAATAACAGGAGTTTATTTTCTTTTACCCTATCTATTCCAGATTGAAGAAGAGGGAAGAAGCAAAGAGATAATTTTGAGGTATTAAATAACTGAGTGATGTGTGAAATGAAAAAGACTAAATGCCCTCGTAAATCTAAACTTTTAGTATTACTTGTAAGCCTCTAGTGTGCTAACCTGTGTATCTGTGTGAAGAATAGAGAGCAAGTTTAGATATTAACACCACTTCATAGGAATAGCAGTGTATTGGTGTGGAAGGAAAACAGGACACACAGGATGATGGACAGACTCCCCTTCTCTGAGGGGGGACAATGCAGTGCATGATCTGGTTGGAAGGTTGCAAAGTTGTCCTTTCAGCTATCCTGACATCAGAGCTGTAGGACAGAACAGTAAGACCATAGTGGCCTTTCAGAGCAAACAGGTTTTCAGATAACTTCTCTGGAGGATTTGCAAGGATTCAGGTTCACATACCCAAGAGTCAGCTGGGAAGTATATTTTGAGTTTCTTCCTGGCTTTTTTTTAACATAAGGGTCTTCTGCTGAGAGTCCTGGAGAAAGCTTTGTGAAAAATAGCTAGATGCAGCCTCAGGTTGCCCTACAGAATAGCTTGCCCTTTGTTCACAGTAGTGAGTGATCTCCTCAGCAGTACACAAGCTGGGGGCATTTAAATCAGACAGTGGGACTCTGGGAAAAAACTGCTTTTTGTGCCCTGATTGTTTAGATTTTGAGAATTAGAATCACTTCTGGGAACCAAGGCTTCCTCTTTGTATGTAAATTCTGGCTTCCAGACCTAGGTTTTAATCGTAAGCACTACAAAAGCCTGAAAATAATTAATTGGATATTTTGCAGTTGCATGCTGCAGTTCTGTAAAAAAGTGATATATCACTTGGAAAAGAGATATAAATATTAAATTGGCTTGAATGACTTCATCTTGTGCACTGGTGTGTTGAGACTACAGCCATTAATGACTATGGAATGCCCAGAAATTAAGAATTCAATTAAGAAATTGCCTGAAAGTAGGGAAACGTCAGGATAAAATAGGTCTATCCCCCTGATGAGACTGGTGGTTCACTGGCAAGACTATTTATGTTGGTTTTCTAATGTTTATGTTGGCATTTTAAGAACAATAGGCAGTTGTACTCAAAATGCCTTCACAAGAAAGGTGTTATTGTAGCTGCAAGTTCATGGCAGTCATAGTCAGCCACAGCCAGAATGTCCTGTCACCTTAGCTTGTACCACTGTGTCAATGTGTTGATCTACTGTGCAGCTGCCTGGGAACATGATTGTCCACTATGTGGGAAATTGCATGATTCTACAGAAAAAAAACCCTTCTGGATAGAAAACAACAACAAAAGTTAATGTCTGTAGAACAGAAGGGGAAGTTATAAGTATTTGATCAGAATGAAGGGAGCTTACAGCACTGTCTGTGGTTTTATGTTTTCCATATCAATATCTTCATATCTATATTCTGGGTTGTGATGCCCTGCCTTGAAAGTTTTGCTCATAGTGCCTGTGATGGAAAGGGACAAGAAAAACTAAAAAGAAGGGGGTAAAGGACAGAAGACACTCCAGACAGCAGCACCTGTGCTAGGTTGAAACTCAGTAACTCCTCCCTTTTTTACAAAGTGGGACTGTCATAACACTTTGCAGTTTCCACGGGGCAAGGGTAAAAGGCAAATGAAGAGTTAGAGCACTGTAGCAATTACTGCTTCTACTGCTCACATTAATAATCAGAGCATGTAAATGGTCTTCCCTTGCCAGATATCAGGCGATAAATGAAATTTCAAGGGTCTGATGTGCAAAAATTCCAAGGTCGCTCAACCTGAGGAGGATAAATGATAATAAGCTTCACTATAAATAGCAACTTCAGTGACCTGTTGTTGCAATTCTGGGTGAGTTATTAGTGATGCATTTTCAAGTATTTGCCATTAAGAATAATATGCATCATATTGAACTTCAGACTGTAGAGGTTGTAGCTCTTTTCCTTCTTTAAACCAAGGGATGAGACACATCCCATCAAGCTGCAGCCACTATGAAGCATTTAGTTTAAGGTAGTTATTTAGGGTTCCCCTGCAACAAAGAGGGATTCATCTTGGTATCAAACAAATTGTCTTCTGCACGTGCCTATTTTCTTTCCAGTTAACTATGAAGGGAGGTTAAACAACTGTCCTCAAACCAAGGATCTGTATTTTAGAATGATAAAGTGTGAATTCCATGATTGTGTTTAGTGATATCCAGTGCCACTGTAGTCACTAGGCATGACCTTCTATCGTACCCTACCCCAGGGTTAATAAAATGAAGGGTGATACTTGTATTAGATGCGGACGTCTGAAAAACAAATGTTGCTAAATTCATGTAGGGAGAAAAGGACAAATTATGGCAAACACCAGGCAAACACAAAGACATTCATGTGAGCATGGAAAACACCACTAAGTGTTGCAGCCACATGAGCTGGTTCTCTTTTCCTCCATCAGCAAGGGTCAAGAGGTTGTGTTTGTGTGGGACATTGTTTGTAGTGTTAAATGCAAATGGAAGTGACCCAACAGGCAGTCCTTGTTGTCCAGCAGCCTCCAAGACTTCAAAAATCGTCTTCAAAAGGAAGGTAAAAGCACAGTATAGTTTCATGATTCTGGGAGCTGAATGAGCTTTAAATATAAGATTTCCAAAGGAAGAAAAAGCAAGAAAAACCACAACAACATGAGATATGACACCCTTATCTGCTGCCTCCAATTAATCTCAGGAATGCCAAGGACTGCCCCTTCTCTCATGATAATATACATCAATGTAATTCCACTGTAGTCATCTTCATCTTTCTTCCAAAAACCTGAGGGGGTGGTTTACAAATACTGTTACAAGTATTACTCTTCTTCTAGTGATTACAAATTTTCCATCTCGGCAATAACAATTATTTCAGTGTAAATATTTCTAACTTTTTACAGTACAGGCAAGAAGAAGCTAATAAATTTGATGATTAATTCTTCATCAGTTATAAACCATTTAAGTAAGGCATATTGTCTATTGGGTTTTCAGTGATACTGAAGGAACATGAACCTGCATTGTTTAGTATCAATTTACTGCTAAACAAAGCCTCTTCTGACTTCAGTGTGGCTCATGAATAGCAAATTAATCAAATTTGGAACTGTTTGTTTGGTCTTTAAAATGATTTAATCAGACATACCTCATTTAGAAAGTAATTTAATAAGAGAGGTAAAGTAACAGTTAACACTGCTTCAGTGTTGAAGCAGATTGTTTAGATGAACTGTCTTATGAATCCAATATGCAGTATATAAAAATGCAGACCTATCACCCTGCTCTTTTTGGATCAATAACCTCAACAAGTTCCTAATAACATGTTTCATATAAAGCATTCAGACAGAAGTTTCTTATCATTCTGTTTTGTGGAAATAAATGTTTGCATTCAATACACAATTTTAATATACAATGTATCAAAAAGTCAGTGTGGGTCAGATTAATAATAATTCACAAAATCTGAATTATTGATCTCACAGGATCATTCCAGTGACTGATGCATCCCCAGACAATGTACAATAGAAGGGGGAAAAATGCAACATGAAAATCATCCTCTGTGGAGAAATGACTAGTTATGAGTAATAACTTGTCAGCACTTACTCCATAAGGAAGTTTACTCCTGTTTATGGAGCAGGACAAAAATGCCTGGAAACTCTGGTAATGTGTCACAGGAAAAGAAAGGAGAAAGATGCTAAGAAGATCCAGGTTTCCCAACAAGAGTTGTCATCACCTTCTAAAATGTATGCTTTAAGAAGTGCATTACAACTAGTACAGCAAAGGTACAAATAATGAAGAAAAGCCATTGCCTGTATGTCTACATTGAAATTATTCATTGCTCCTAAGCAAAAACCTTCATGTTTCAGCAGGCACCAAGAAAGGACTCGAGACATAATGTAGTCTCTTTTTTTCAGTTGATGATTTTTTTACATAATTTAGGATTGCATTTATCTATCTTCAGCTGAGAGATGTAAACTCTTGTTGGGTACCCAAACAGGAACTCTATAATGAGTCAATCAGGCATGCAATGAAGATTTTATTAAAATGTGTAATGGATGTCTTCTTGATATCAGACGATGTTTGCATGAGGAATCATCACCCTCTCAGCTCTCCCATACTCCCTACCAGCACTCCTGTGCTAACCTCACCCTCCCTGGCCCCTCTTCACACATTCAGCATCATATCATGCTCCTCACCCTGTCAAGAAATGCCCACAACTCTGCAGACTCTCTTCCACATCTCACTGATTCTGCCCTTCTTCCTTCAGATCTACCAGTGTCCTGTATTCTGTCAGACCCTCGTACTCAAGGAAACAGAAACTACGATGCATCCCTGCTAAAGATGTGCTTTTTAGGTGGTGTTTTTAAAAATTCAGAAGACTAAGAGGCATTGGCATTATGTACAGCTGACAGGATACTGGCTCTTGGCTCCACCTCTGTTTACAGAGACATAAAGAGGGCTGCAGTGGGGGAAGCCAAGCATCTGTCTAGTCTGGGGCCCTCAGTTCAGCAGCAGACAACAGCAAACATACATGGAAGAGGCTATAAAGAAAGATAGCATACAACAATGACAATATCTTCTTAAAATTTTCTTATAGTTGTAACCCTGTAAAAAAGATTTTTGACACTAAGAAGTAAAAGGATACAAATTTTAGCTTTGGCATCACATTGACTGGTGGCCAAGTGCCTGTTGAATCCCTGCATTTTCTTTGCTCTGGGAGTGCCCAGGGCAGGATGTTGGCACCCCTGTGTAGTTACTGTGGGACAAACAGATTCTCCAAACTTTGTCTGGGAAACAGGGAGAAGGAGGTAGGCTGTGATAAAACCCAATATAAAAATACCTCCAGAGACCCAAGCCTGAGAAGGAGATCCCTGGTCATCCTCATACTGCTCACAGCAAATACATCAGGACACTGATTACTTGTTGCAATCCCACTCCACCTTTTATGAGGGAGACTCAGCTCCTTGACCTCAGACCTGAGAGAGCCCTTGGAAGGTTCTTCAGAGCATCAGAGAAAAGAAGGTGATATTGTAAATCTTCTTGTAAACAACTTAATCTGTATTACTCATGAGGTTTCTCTATGTTAAATTTGGACTTGGAGTGTATGTTATTGAAAATGCACTAGTAATTTGGACTATTAGGCTGTTAAAATATTAGTAGGGCTGATGTTAAACCATTCCTTTATGCCAATAACAAGGCTTGGAGTGTAAATAAATTCTGAGTGTAAGCACATGCAACTAAATTGCCATCCCTCTAGGGACTTCCTGAACCAGAACAGGTATCTCTGGAGTTAGCAGCTTGTTCCTACCATGAATGGCTTGTTCCTACCATGACCTTTTCCAGTCACTTTTTAGACCAATGCAGACCATTTGTCTTGTGAAGTTGGACATACATTATATGTTATCTCATGGGAACTAGCAAGCTGAACAAGGGCTTGGGGGCACATGTATACAATACATTGTAAAATGTATTTTGCTCTGCTTCATATTATAGACAAGCAGAAACTCCCATATTCTCATTAAGTTTTGCAGAAACTTCTCCATAATTGTGAAGATGTGTGAGAACATATGACTGTGCATGTTATTACAGCATCCACACCAGCATCTTCCTAATGTCCAAAACTCTTTGTCTGTGCTGTTCTTCAGCTATGTGGGATGGTTTTGTAATGCACCTAGTACTGGCAGCTGAAGTGCTCTTACTTCAGTGCCTTGTAGGCAGCACTTCACTTCAACATGTAGAAGTGAAAAGGTCAGCTTTGAACACAATCTGAAATTCCTAAAGGAGGAAACAATATTTGAGATGTCTGGTCTTGATGTTCACCCTTGGCTGACAGGAACTACAGAACAGCACAAAAAAATCTGTCAGTTCAGCTAAACCCAAGAAACAAACCCGTTCAGGATTCACTGGGGACTCTGTCCTGTATTTGTACGCTGCAAGAGAGCTTTACATCCACAGGTTTGTTTGCTGATGATATAATTTCTCCCTCCACTTATAAATGAGTCAGGCATGACTCTGCTGTTAGAAAATCCAAACATGAATTGTGACTTCAGTAATTTGCTACTGAGTTGTGCCTCTGCCCTCAGCAATATGTATATACTCTCAAAGGCAGTAAATTAAATAAAACTGCCACAAAAACTTGTCTGCAGTTCTTTCTGAAAGAAAAACTGGGAACTTTTCTGCCTGGGCAGCAAGCAGCAGGGGCAGAGACCCAGGACACTTCATCAAAAGCAATATGAAAGTGTCTATTCTCCCTGGGAGTCTGAAGAACATGATTTTCTGAAAATTGCACTCTGTTCATTAGTGGAAAAAACAAAACCAACACCACCTTTAACAATTATTGGAAGATATTTGCATACTGGTAGTACTGACTTAGACCTTAGAGGAACATCATTTATCTAATAGCTCATCTTTCCCCATCCTTTGTAATGTTTGGTGAACCACGGCTTATGTCCCTTCCTCTGTTTTCCACTATATATGCTCCTTTTCTTTCGTTCTTTCCCTGCCCTAGGCTGTCCATTCATTATGGCAATGATTCACTCTTACTATGGGTAGCAACAGACACAGTGCTGAAAGATGTTTTGGCACTGCTAGCTGTTATCATACAAAAAACGAACAGTGCTTAGTTAATCTTGCTCAATATAACAATAACAGAAGGCAAATACTAACTTTTCTTTTTCGGGAAGGCAGAAATGTTATTATATATGTCCTTATTTCAGGAAAACACCCTTATTTTGGACATCTTGTGCCTAAAGTGTCTAAAGTAGAAGGTAAAATTGAAAAATGAACTGTTGGAACTGTTTCTTAACAGGAAAAAATGTAATATAGTTCTTCTGGGAAATTAATATTGTGCTTATACCTCCTGTGGATAGGTGATCTAGAATGGCTTTACAATTGCTAATAGTAAAAAAATTCTCGTTTGCACTAGAGGTTGGTAATCAATCAAAGCATCATGGTCACGTTGCCAGGAAGGGACCTCTAAAAGCTATTTATATCACAAGTATCAGCAATTCATTTTCAGGTCAGCTATAGCTTTGCTAGGCCAGTTCTTGAAAATCTTCAAGGTTTCCCATGTTCCCAGGTAAGTGCTGCACTGACCTTTTAGTGGAAAAGCTTTTCCTCAAATTCCATCAGAAGTTCCCAAGACACAACTGGTGCCCTTTGCACCCTGCTCTGTCATCTGTGACTGCTATGCAGAATTTGTCTCCTGATCTTTGTGACTTTCCCTGAAGTATTTTTGGCAGCTATTACATGGCTCCTTATTTTCTTCTCCTATAGACTACTCCTCAACTCCTCCTGCAGAACCTTGACCATCCCAGATAGTGAAAGGCTGTCAGCAGCACTGCTTTGTTTGGTTCTCCTAAATTAATGAAATTATCTTCTAGTGAAACCTAGAGTAGAAAAACAACAACAACCAACAAAAACAAAAACAAAAAAACACCCAGAAAACCCCACCCAACCAGAAAGCAAAGTTTTAAAATATTTTATAGAATAATCTCTCACACAAAATCAGAGGAATTTCTTGTTCTCAAATGAAATCCCTGTTATATTGAACTTTTAACCATCTCTACACAAAGAAGAACCTTCACAGTACTATCTATTTTAATAACTGAAACTGCAGTTTGCATTTTAATGGTTTTTAGTAGCATTGAAATAGTGTATCAATTGCTTTTGTCATATTAAGTGCATCCAGCAAGTCTCTGTCTAGCACAGCAGTACAGTACGGAATATATAAAGAATTCAGCATCTACATGATACATAACAAAAGACATATTTGCATGCAGGCAACCAACCACGTAGTATAGGTTAAAAAGTGATAAACTCCAAAAGAACTGTGGGATAACAGATTCAATTATGCACAGAAATGGCTGACTCAATTCCAACACTGGCTTAGTGATCTGAAGCCATCCTGATACGCTTTTTTTCTTCCCTAAAGAAGAGCACATAGAGTGCAAGCTGGCCTACTGCTCCAAGGCAGTACATAAGTAATCCATATCTCCACACTTCAGAAAGCTCTTTTGCACTAGCTACAAGTACATCATTCCAAACATCCTGATCCAGCCACAGGAACTGCAGGCCCCAGTGTGCACTGCAGGGACAGTGAAGCCAGACTGAGGGCACATCCTTGTCACCAGCTTTCAGAACACCCAGGAGAAATGGAGTGGAGCTCTTGGATGCTGTTTGCCCAGGGAAACCTCTGGCAGTACCAAGGCAAACAAGAGGGCATAGCACTCGAGTTCACTGCATCCATCCTCTACTTTTCTCTTCCCCTGGCATGAAGAAGCACTGCACTCTCTTGTCCAGTACCGCTGTCCAGTCCTGCAACATTGCTCAGCTTCCCATCCTTTAAGTAGCCAGTTATGCAGGATAGCCCCCCTTAGCCATCCTTCCAAGAATTTTGTGGCTGCTGTACTGTTATTTCACATCTATTTCCTCAAGAACAATCTTCTCTATTAAAATCTGTCTGATTACATGAAAAGCGGTGTGTTGAGGGGTTTCAAAAGCTGCTCTTTCCATTTATGTGCAATGAGCCTTGAGTAGTTTGGTTTGTCCAGTCATGAAACACGGTTCTCTACTGCTGGGAAGGGTAGAAGACATAGCTTGTTTTTTAAGGACTGCTGAATCTGCATAAAGTAAACACAAATCATCATTAAGACATAAGGAAAAAAAAAGAAAAGTTGACATTGGATAATGTATCCATTAATGATTCTGTTGAAACTAAGACACATTTTGTTCTCACTGGAGACTGCCCACTTCCTGATATGAAGGAAATACCCTGGGACATCCAACAAACGATTTCTAGAGCTTTCATCTGTTTTGAAAATTCCTTCTGAAAAAGTGAAAGAGGACTGTGAGCTGAGATTTCAGAATCCCTGTGTGATGAAACCTTATCAAAACAGTGTTTGTTCTTTAGGAGAGAAAGGAACGGAGAGAGAACCTGCTGGATGAAGTGAAAGCAGGAGCATAGACTTATATTGTGAGACTTTTGAAATTTGTTTTCAAATTCTGAATTTTGTCTGCTGTTCAAAACAAGAAGGTTATTTCCCCTTGTCTCAGTGGAATACAGAAATAATGCCCACCTGCTGCCTGCTTCTGCTCTACTTCAATGGCACCTTCTGAGAGCAACTCCCCTTCAGGAAAGCAATCTTTTATGTCTGAGTGGGGGAGAAAATAAGTTCATTAGCACATTTTCTTTGTACACTAGGGATGCTCTTCTGTGTCAGCCCAGGATGTGGTGAGAGGCACAGTTCCTGGATCTAAGGGTTGTCCAGTTTAATTTTCTTTTCCCTTGTGATTAGGAAATAATCTTAAAGAGGGGGATGCAGCAGGCCAGAAAGGGCAGAAATTATAGAAGTGGAGTTTTGTGCTCTTCCAGAGCTTTATTGCACACAAGATTTGGAGAGTACTTGTTTGCTATTAGTTTGACCTTTTTACCTTATTTGGTTTTTGTTCATGACTTTCTCATCAGCTTGACAGATCTTAATGTCATCAGGATTTTTTTCCTAATAATATTGATACCGATCCAAAAAACCTACATTGAAAAAGTATACTAATCCTAATTATAACCCAGCTAGAAAACGTTCCCTAAAAGAAAAAAAGGCATGATGAAGAAGGCTTGATAAAAACTGGAGCCTTCTGCATTTTTCGTGTATAATTTTGTTCTAAGATGGTGAAAAACAGTGGCTCATAGCAACATTCCCCTACCTCCCAATAACCATAGCAGGTCTGTGACTTCTTTAAATTGGTGTCACAGCCATCTTACCCCTTTCCCAGGCAATTAAACATCAGAGTGTTCAGTTCCTTTTCTCATAGAAGAATTTGTTGGGGGCTCTTTCTAATTTCATAAAGTTGCACTAGTCTGGCTGTAATTCAATGAATTATTGGCTAGGGGAAAATTACTGAAGCTCATCATGACAAGATTTTTCATCAAATTAAGCAGTGTTGCTGAGAGGGGAAAAAGTTGTACTTTCAAGACAATGCACCTGCAGAGAATTAGCCGATAAATGATTTACAGACACGTGGCTGAAAACATTAATGGGGAAACATATTTTTTAAATGAACTTGGGTTTTTTTTCCAACTCTTATTACCTCCTCTGTGTGATCTTAAATATTTGGCTGTTCAAAGATGCAACACTACACTTTGTGCCATGGGAAGCAAATTACTGAGACATTTTTCCCTCTTGTATGCTGTTTGATGGTTCTCCTCCCTGTTATTTTGTCACGGACACTAGCATTCACAAATAAATCATCATGGCTAGTGATTCCCTTCCATTGCCACAGAAAAAGTGGGAGCATATAACTACCTGCCCAAAAGGGGTAACCCTCTCTGTGCTTTTTATACATCCTTACTTCAAGTAGTGTTAGCTATACTCTGCAGGTTTATGATGATTATTTTATATTTATACTACAGTAACAGTAAAAGTTACCAGCATGTTACTGCCAGACCCTCAGAAGTATTATTTGGATGTGTAACTCCTGGGCTTTGGTTGCTGTGCAGCGTCTGAGGGCTGCAGATGGAAGAGGCAGTCAAGCATCAAATTACATTGTTTCCTACAGCTCCCTTGATTCCCATGTTGCAAATTTCGGGAAGTATGGGGTGAGTAAAGAAGGAGCATGAAGGAACAAAAAGCAGGTATGAGCCAGTGGAATGGTGCCATGGAGAAATGTACTTTACCCCCCAGTCTCCTTCTGGAAAATTCCTACATGATGCTCGTTACTAAATTTTCCAAAGTAATTAGTTCCTGGTACTCAAAGTCAAGCACAAAAAGGGCTGGATTTGCTGAAGTGTCAGTCTCGGAGAACACTGAGAAATCTTGGGGCTGTGCAATGAACTGCTGTGAGAAAATGATGAAACTTCCAGGTGGTTTTATAGTCATTCCTGAGCGCAGGAGAATGCAAACAGAGGACTTTGTGGAAGTGTCTGGAAAGCACTGCTGTCTAGAAAAGTCTCGGAGGCAATAAATATTTTCGACCACTTTTCTGTGTCTCTACCCCAGACCTCTAAATGGATCCAGCTAGGACTGGATCTTCTGTGCAAGATTCTCTCTTTCTCATCCCCATCCTCACCTTTTTATCTTCTGAGTGCATCCTTACTTTCCCTTAACCATCTTATTTTTTTTTCCCCTTTGCTTCCTTTCACCTACTCCCTCCTAACTCTCCTCTTTAATCTTTCTTCTGCAATGTTATTTACACTGTACTCCACACCTTTCCTCTCTCCACATCACAGATTGGAGTAGCATCAAATTCAGTAATTGTCAGGAAAGTTTTGATCATTCCCTGAGTCCCTATTATGTGCAGTCGCCTTGCTGAGATAAATCAAGCTCAATTGTCTTAAATTTTCTCCTTTCAGTGGGAACATGTAGTATGCCTGATATCCAGACATTGAACCCAAATCTTTCCTCCTGAGTTTAAACCTATTACTTTATCCCCCTGCCTATTACAGACGTAGAGAAGAGCTTATTCACTTGCTTTTAGCAGCAACATCTTTAAACATCCAAAGACTGTTATTACGTCTCTCCTTGACATTTTCCTCTCTAGATTAAATAACCTCAGCTGACTTAACTTTTCCCTGTAGGTGATGTCTTATAGTGCTCTCATTGTTCTCTCTGCAATGCCTTTTTGCTCAGCCTTTTTGAAGCATGTCATCAAAAGTGGGCATAGACATCCTGCTGAGACCCTGGCAATGCTGACTGCAGTGGAATTCTGTCTTTTAAGATATAATCCCTTCTTTCTCTACCCATATATAGAGATATAAAAAAATAAATTATCTTTCAGTATAGAGGGTTTAGTGCTGCTTTTTTTTTTAGCAATAACCTGACATTGCTGACTTATATTCTTCATTATAATTTTTTCCCCACAGAAGAATTTCTTGCCAATTCTTACTCTTGCTATATTAACATAAAGGGCTGTTCCTGGCTAAGTGTATTGCTTTTTATTCCTAATGGTAAACAGCCTTCTTTGAAGAATATTCATCCAATTCAACAAAATTATCCAGAATCCTAAGCTTGCTCTCTAAGGTCCTTCCTAGTCTGATACCATCTGCAGATTCAGTAGTCATACTTTCCCTTCTGTTGCTTCCACTGTCCCACTTTCTGTCCCCAAACTTCCCGACTCAGGTTAATAATGAAAATTTTATGAAACACTGTATGCAGATCAACCCTTACTGGAATGCTGCTTTGCATATCTCCCATTCTGACAGTGTCTTATTTTCTAGACAGTTTTTCCCCTGCATAAAATTAATTCATGTAGTAGTTCATGTTTCTTTAACTTAATTATAGACTAATGGAAGGCAATTCCTATTGAAACACAAGATATATGAACTCTGATGCTTTCTCCATATACACAAGACTTGTAATTCTGGATGGATCAAGAAGTCCATTGGGTGACATTTTGGACATCCGACTTCATTATCTTCTAGATGCTTCTGTACAGTTTGCTTGATTATTTGCTTCTCTACTTCTCTGTGAGTGAAGTCTCTGTTGCAGATGTGTTAGCATTTGTGTCCTTTGGTTATGGAATCAGTATTACTAACAGACACTGTTAGTACTTACTAGTTCTGGACCACACTGCCCATGGAAGTGTTGGGCACCATCCCTGGAGGCATTTGAAAAATGTTTTGATGTGACACTTGGTGGTCTGGTTTAACGGTGGACTTGTCAGTGCCAAATTATTGTTTGGACTTAATAATTTTAGAGGTCTTTTCCAACCTAAAAGATTCTATGAATTTATTAAGGAATGCCATTTCTTGTGCAAAGACCCACAAAACCAACAGAGACAAATGAAGGAAGTGAGTAGTTTTGGCCGTTGACATCAGCTGTGTTTGTGGTTTACTACATAATGTACATTGTATTACCCCACAGCGTTGCCCTGGCTGCTGCAGTCTGAGTCAGAAGAAACCTCAGGATGGAGCAAAAGATCACTCTTTCCCTGGAAGCCACTGAGAGAAGCCAGGGGAAGTGTAATGGGTCAAGATGGATCAAGCTCAAGGGAGGATGGCAGCAGGCAGTCAGGGAGCAAGGAGCCTGCAGCATCTTTATGACACATGTCACACCCCAAGGGTATATCAGGAACATGGGTGACATACACTTGCATATCTTCTGACCTGTTGAATTTGAAAAATTAGAAGTGTTAGGAAGACAGTAAGCTCCATGTGCAGAGCTCTTCTGTGTTTGACAGCATCCTGGTTCCCACCAGGGTAGGGTTAATTTTTGCTGTATCTAGGAGAGGCATGGCAAGGACCTGGAGGTTATTCTGCACCACCTCACATCATTGCTGGGGGCAGGGGGAAGGGGGCACTTCCAGTTGAGTAAGGGTAGCAAAGGGAGTGGCTGGGCACCACCCACCACCATTGTTTCCAAGCAATTGTGTGTGAATCATTTGCCTATCCTGTACACTTTGTTATTGATGTTGTAGCTGATACCATTTGCCTTTTTATCTCATTGCTGTTTCCAAAAAATGGTTCTTACCTCAACCCGTGATCTTTACCTTTTGTGCCTCCAATTCTCCTCACCATCCTGCTGCAGTGGGAAGGAGAACAGGGCAGGGCAAGGGGAAGTGAGCAAGCAGTGCATGGTTTGGAGTGTTTTGGAGGGAACATTAAATTGTGGAATACCATTCCTAATCTACAAAAGAAAGATTGACATACACCAAAAAAGAGAAAGGGGATGGGGAGTTTTCTAGCTCAAGGGATAAAAATATTTCCTTTTCTTTCACTGGGTTTGTCTGATTTGGTACTTATATTCTCTTAGGTTTATTTTTTCTACTCTTAAGTTACTTAGAGACCTTCATACATATGAACACCTGCTAAATAAAACTGTCGGCACAAGGACATAAATTCACTGTTAAACTGCAACAAGAGTCTGATGGCTTTTTGCTAGGTAGGTCTTTTCTCCAAGAGGATTCTCTAGAGTCTGTGAGCAAAGATTTGTGTAGCAAGACAAAATTCAGGCAAATCAAAGAGTGCTAAAACTTTGGCCTCTAAGCAATGAGCACAAAAAGAAAACCTCAGTACCTTAGCAAAGAACATGAGATTTTTCTGATATCATTTGCACTGCTGTTCAAATCTTTCTGATTAGTGACGGATCAGGAAAACCTCAATGGTACAAACTGATGTCCTTGAAAGACCCTGTGCCATAGCTGAACTCCCTCAAATGCTGTAGCTTCCAGAATCACAAGACAGTTATGATGAGGTAGAATGAACTGTGTAAGAAGGCATTTTTATACATAATCATAGAATGTTTTGGGTTGGAAGGGACCTTAAAAGGTCCATCTAATTCAAGCTCTACTGCCTTCTACTGGCAGGGAATCTACCACTAGACCAGGTTACTCAGAGTCCCAATCAACCTGCCTTTAAATACTGCCAGGGACTGAACATCCACAACTTCTCTGGCCACTTCTTTCAGTGCCTCATCACCCTTATGGTAAAAAATTTCTTCCCAATATCTAATCTAATCTAATATAAACCTACATTCTCTCTGTTTAAAGCCATTGCCATTTGTCTTGTCACTGCATGCTAAAAGAGACCTAAAGATCACAATTGCCTTTACATTATCAAGGCTGCAGAAGGAATTTGCTATAGGATAAACCACCACAATAGGAACTTCAGATAAGCACAGAGGAGTGGAATGTACAACAGGGAGACACTAATTTCAGGCCTAGCAGAGGTGAGTTTTGCTTAGCACGCCCTAGTTAATGCATCCAGAAAAACTTCTCACTGTGACAGACTGTGGGAAAGTAAGCTTGCATACATGCCATGCCAAATTATGGGCATGGCATCCACACCCTGTGGATATGGAACTTGGACTGTATGAAGGTGATACCCCAGAATAATGACATGGGGACCCCCACCACTGAGAAGGGCAGAAGAAGAAACCCCAGCAGGATATCACCTGGATCCATGGGGTGGTGATACCTTCCTGCTTATTCTGTGTCTCTGACTCTTTCTCTCCCAGGTTCCCTTTCCTATTTCTTTCTACTTCTCTTCTTCACATTCACTGTTGAACAGAACCCATATTATTGACTTTGACATATGCTCTTGTTTGCACCTTAATTTGGGCAGAGGCATCTCTCAATAATTGGATCATAACAATTGCCGTTTTGAAATGCCCCTCTCCAGCTTCCTTGTAGGCCCTTTTAGGTACTGGAAGGTGCTCAATATTCTCTCTGGAGACTTCTCCAGGCAGAACAATGCAACTCTCTCAGTCTGTCTTCATAGGAGAGGTGCTCCAGCCTTCTGATCATCTTTGGGACCATCCCTTGGACTTTCTCCAGCAGGTCCATGTCCTTCTTATATTGGGGAACAAGGGCTGGATGTAGCACTCCAGGCAAGGTCTCACAAGAGCAGAGCAGAATTTCCATTTTGAAACTCTGAAAACTACAGCAAATAGACCAACTGGGAAATTTTCACTTTTTAACTTTTACATTTAATAAGACCCACTCATTGATATCCTTGAATATATTACTTTTAGGGTCATAGCATCTGAGACCATCTGCCACTTTGACTTACAGTTCTGATGATTATTTCATTATAGAGGCTTTAGTGTTTCAAAGGGGAGGAATTAATTCTTTCAAGAGAAAATATCCCTCCAAGCAGGAAGTCCAGCAAGTCTCTAAATTCTCATTACAGGGATTCTCTGCAGAAGAGAATTTTTCACATTGGCCTGAAGCTGCCTCAGCTGTGCATGTCTGGTCCCTAGCACTCTCTGTCAGGAACAGGGCATCTGAGAATGAAAATGATGATCTCATTCTGGTTGCAGATTAGCTTGAAACAAGAATTCACTAAGTCATGAGTGCTAGAGGGTTTCTCTGGGTTATTGCAGTCACAACTTGTGTGTGTACTGCAGGACGTAGATTGTTCTACACAGGCTCATAGGCATTAGCTAGGCTACAGAAAGTAATCTTTTTGGCAGAAGCAGTCTTTGTTGATTGCAAAAACTGTAAATGCCAGGGGATGCTCCAGCTGAAGAGCATATTTCATCCTTTTGAGTCCTGAGTGTGCAGGCAGGCTTGGTCAGACCTCAGTGACTTCTTTCATTTGAAATAGGGAAGCAGTCAGCACAGTGCTGTTGAACTGGCCACTATCTCCTATGACAAACTATTCCCACAAAAGAATTCTTATCAGAAAAGAAGACTTTGTCACTACAGTATAATACTTTTATCTTTCAAGAATTACTTTACTAATGATATGTTACAAAATAATTTAATTTCAATATTAATGAATTATGAAATATCTGCTTGATTTTTCTTAATAACTGATCAAGGCTGAAAACTAAAACCATTTAGATGCTGGAGGTAGGACAAATTAATAATTACTCTGTGTTGCTTCCTTCTCTGGCAAGACACTTTCCTTTTTTTTTGCTTTTTGTTACACTAATTGTGGATGTTACTAGGATATTATGTATTTAGTGTCAAAATTTGGTTATACTGTAGGCTTTGGTATCCTGGATGAGCCATATCAATCTGTGCTATTATTTTTGTTTTATATGCCTAACCTGAAAATACTAGCCAAATAAATAAGGAAATAATTGAAGCTTCAAAGTCATACAGTGGTTTAGCCTTGTTTCTTCAACACATCAACACATTGAGGTTTTTCACTGCATTTCACAAACTGCAATTAATATAAAGATAATAATTACTAATTAACTAGAAATATGCCATCGTATTTACTCTACTAAATGGTTCAGGAACAGACTGGGAAGTCATTACCCATTATTAAGTCTGTGGAGGAAAAGGAGAATTTCACAACTGTTCTGTTCCATCCATTCATCTTTCATCTGTCCTTTCTTAGCCTGGGCTAATTTGGAAACTTGTTTTATGGGTCAAGTCCTCAGCTAAATGGAGCTCTTTTTAAGGAGCAATGACTGAGAGCTCAGTACAAGCACATGCAGAAGGTCAAGAGGATTCTGAGGGAGCTGTGTCCTCACATTATAATTGTTCACGACTCTTGAGCAACTATAGACACCTTCCAATGCTAAGATAATCAACAGCTGGGCAGATCCATCTAAAAAATGTCTGCTGACCAGGGAATGTCTGTCTCTGTCTATATATTCACACTCTCTTTACCTTAGTGGCAGAAATTGGTACACTTCAAAAGCTTTTACCTGTATCATAAATAGACTAAAACTTGCTTCTTTTCAGAAGCCTGAATTTGTTGTTACATCCTGACATCATTGAATCTAATCATGGGGGTGGTAATAATACTAACTGGAACAGCTCTCAAATTCCAGCTCAATTTGGGCAATAAAAGCAGGATTAATTCTGAAATACACATGTGCAGTTACTGCCTATGTCCTTAAACAATCCAACATTCAGAAGACTGACTTAACTGTAAGGACACAATTGGAACATCCAAAGGTTTTAAATATGTGTATAAGAGTCAAATGCATGTGAAATATCACACAGTAAAATCCTTTGTGTTTAATTTGCAATGTTGTCCTGCACATCTCAGGCATAATGAATCAATTCCTGTTTGTCCTTTTATGAAGCAAGATCTTTATTACTTTTGGCAGCAGCCTGGCTGTTCACTATATCTTTTTCAGTGAAGTCCTAAAATTAGGGAGAGAAAATAATCTACTAATTAACTGCAGTCATTGCATTGTAGGGTGAGTCTCTGATCGAAGTCTAGGTGAGGAGTAATAGCTGGAGAGAGGTTACATCAGGTCAGTAATTTGGGCTCTTTAAGTGTTGGGCTAAACAGCTGTTCATGGGATTACTCACAAACAAGACTGTAAAAAGAAGACACTTAAAAGGTAATCTGCATTCTATTTTAGAAACAAAACAAAATCCCCCAATTCTGAATAATCTGCACAGCTCATTATGAAGCCTTTGCTCTGGCAGTAGTTTCAAAGTTAATTACCTTTTTTTATTCCAGTTTTTCACACATCATTTCAACTATAGCGTTAGTAATTTTATCTTTGATGCTCATTTTAGCTGCTCACCAGTTCCTGCAGCAATCTTCTGGGAATTGTGAGATCTGGCTGGAAATTATAACTCTATAGGCTGACTGCTCAGGAAGAAAGCATGGTCAAAGAATGCAGCATTAGACTTTGTTCTTGGCAGGGATTTTTCAATAGGTTTTGACTCAGGTTGGGCTAAACATTTCATTCCCTTTCCTTGATTGGAGCCAACATTTTTTGATTAAATGCCTTAAGAAACTGTGCTATGCCGAAAAAAAAAAAAGTGTGGTTCTTTGATAAACAGAAAAGAAAAAACCCTGTCATGTTGTCTGAGACTCATTGATAGTTCTACTTTTCAATTTTTTATAACTTTGCTATGTGTTTTGGAAAAATGGGACATGAGGGGGAAAAAAGCATCAAGGCAAAACAAAGCTAGTGGTACTGTATTCAGTGTCTTCTTTTTATATTAATAAGTTTGTTGTGATAAAATAATGAAAAGTTTATACTGAGATCAGAATATCTTGGCCTCTAGTTATCTGAACACTGATGCACTAAAAATCATGCACTGATTTTACAAGATATATATGCTAAAAATACAAGATAGATTGCAAAAGAATAAATATTTGTTCTGCACAATAAACTCAACTGGACCGCAAGATTTCCAGGTAGATTTATGCAAGCAAGGAAAACCAAAGCCTTATATTGTTTCCACCATGAGTATCTAGAAATATTTTAACTAGGCTACATTTATGTCATCTGAGGACCTTCCAGTAGAGCCTGAAACAATTTCACTAATATCTGTCTGTCACAATATTTTTTTCATATACTCTTAAATCTTACACATTTGTGTCATGAAGCCATCAACACAGCAGAATACAGAAGTTTTTTCAGGCTTGGTTTCTCTGTGTAAACTATGGAGTCAGAGAGATACATGCCTAAAGAATCCACACAAGACAGCAGGCTGGCTCTGCCAGGCAGGTAGCTTACCTAACCAAAAGGGAACGTGGAAGAAAAAAAAAAAAGTGAGTTCAGCTTTCTTTTGATATACGTCTTATGAAGGAAAATGTTTCGACCATCTGGCTCCAGAAACCCCAACAGAAGTACAAGCCTTACCTAAACAAAGCATGTTACATTGGAGATGAGGGCTGGGTAAAGGAATATATTTTGCTACAGCAATCTTTTTGCAACTTTTTTTGGGAAGAAGATGGAGCATTCATATTTTTTGGGCATACCACACTTTGGAAGACACCAGGCTGCAGCATTCTGTTTAAAGTATTGTGAAGCATATTCTGTTTCTTCTCTTACAGTAGCTCTACTTCATGTGAAACTACTAGAGAGAGAATAAACATGCCTCTAACCTACTGATTTGACTACCTGCATGGGCAGAAAAACATGCAGGTCACTATCCAAGTTGTGCTGGGATGCAGTTGAAGCTAAGTCTTTTGAATCCTGGTCAAGTGCTCCATTGAATACATCTCCCACATGTCCAATATTTTAAGTAGTTCTTCTTCCCTCCTGATAATGTAAGCTGAACCCTGAAGTCTTTAGACAACATTCATACTCCTTTTCTTAAGAAGGCTCTTTGAATATTCTTCTGTGTGTTAGCCTCTCCTTTTCTCATCATTCTAATAGACCTTTTTTCTAGCATCAGTTCCAGATTGAATTCAATTTTCTCTACCACAGGTAAGCAAAAGTGAGACATTATCGACACGAGTGTTTTCTTCTGATGCGAGTCTATTCTTTACATGGAGAATCAGCATATTTTTTATTTCCAGTTGGACTGCTTCAAATACTGGAACTGCAGTCATTGAACTGGATGCCTTTTACCTGGGGCATCTCCAAAAGGTTTCCTGAATGGATAAAGTTTCAGCGTGGTTGTGATTTGCTTTGTGTACCTGCCAGGACTCTAAAAAATAAAAACAAAAATATGAACTATGTTAGAGGAAGGACAGGTATTTGCAACAACTTTTGATAAAACTCCTAGCATAAATATGCCTTTCATTAATGATGTTTTATTTTTCCTTTTTATAGCATTTTCAATAGGCTATTGAAAATTTTTCAGTATTTTTCAATTAAAATGAAAATAAACTGCATTCATTTTACTTCTCACAGATGTTTTCTTTTACCACATGCTTACAGTTTTGTTCTGCCTGTCTTCCCCACCTCTCTGTTGATCATTATGCTTTTCTTTGGCTCTTAGCTTTGTCCAATCCTTCAAGAACTCCTCCATCTGCTTGACATTAGGGCCCTCCTGAAGTAGAAACATAAATCTCAGTGTGGCTAAAGCATTAGATGAGAAATATTTTTAGGATATAAGATCTATTTCTGCTTCATAAGCCTTCCCACAAAGTGGAGCCTCACTCTAACTTGAGTGCCTGCATGTGATTGAAAAATAAATTGTTTTTCAAATAACCTCAAAAGAAGAAAGAATTCTTGCCTGCTTCCTGATATAGGAACTGCTGTTCTCAGTTACCAAGCAGAGTGCCTGATAAAAGTAGCTGGTTCTCACCATGTTGAATGGGAAAAGCAGGAAATTTCAAAAATTAGACTTGCTCTAAAAGAATTTTATGTAGATGCATTGGAAATAAGGAAGAGATTTGAAACATTAATGTTTATACAAACAGCAAATAACTACTGAAAAACTTTAAAATGCTTTTAACAAAAATAAAAATGTTTATTACTTTCAGCAAACATAAAGATCAGTTAAAAAAAATGTATCTCTGTTTGCTGTTTCAAAACATCTTGGATGGTGTTGATTCCAGAGATGCATTAACCATCTCTTTAACCTAACCACTATTCTTCACTGCAAAACTATTCCCACGAGGAATATGGATTACTACTCATTTTTCAACTGTTAAAACACTTGAATAGTGGAAGCAATAGTAATTGTAGTATTCCCATGTCTTGTAGTTAGCAAAATGCAGGACTTGTTGGGATATTATTGCACAAAATTTACATATTAACTGTAAAGAAAACTGTAAGAAAAAATCTAAAGACCACTTCAAATTATACTTTAATTTCTCTACACCCCCTGTAGACTGGGAAATTGTCTAGACAGAATAAAGAGTTTTGTTCTTATGGAAGTTCACTGCTGAGCTTTGCTCAGTACTGTTAAATGTAGGGTACAATTTTAATCACTAAAGCAAAATTCTGTCCTTTCTGCCAGGTGCCCCTAAGCCTTTCTTCTGCCCACATTGTATGCTGAAAATGAAAGGTATTTGTTGGCTGCTAAAAACAAAACAAAACAAAAAACAAAAAACAAAAAAAAAAAAGAAAAAGAGAAATTTTCTACTGTGAGAAGTCATGAAGATCACTTAAATGCATATTAGGCTTCTGCCTTTAAATTCAGAGTACATTTACACTGGGATGAAAAGGGTGCTGCAGTTAAGATGGACCTCTGGGAAATACTTCAACTTTCTATAAATAAGCACTCTGTCACTTTGTGGACTTCTGAGTACTCCTCAGAGTCTTCTATGCAGTCTATCTCTGTGACACGTCTATATAGGGTAATAGAGAAAAATGGTCATTCTACAAATAAATTTTTTCTACACCAAGTTTTATTTTATTTCCCCTTAGTCAAGAATAAACCTTCACTTGAAGTTGTCAGATGAGATTATTGATCTGAGTCTGACAACACGACTCTAGACAACAGTCCAGGAAGAACTAAAAAGTTGAGTTATTCTTTGCCCTCGCTTTTAATTTAAATGTGATTTTAAACAAGGATAGCAAAGATTGGAGAAAAATGTAGCAAACAACTGAAGTTAAAGCATAGTATCAAAGCATCATGTTGTTTATAGCATAGAATCCTGGGAGGCCTGCAGGAACTGTAGTGGACATGTGGCTATAGATCTCTCTGCACTTAGAGGATTCGACATACTGTGCTGATAGAAAAAAGACAAAATGACAAAAGACACTAAACAGGAGCAAAGTTGGAGCACTGACAATTTTGAACAAGGTCTGGCAGAAGCATCTTTCACCATGATCTGGTGACTTGTCCTGCAAGTTGAAGGAGGCAGATGCCCCTTCCCTACCTTCTCTAATTTCTTGCACTACTAAAATTTTATGTTCTGAAAGTTTTACTCATGAAGTAGTTTGGAAGGCTGTTATCTTGTTTTGACATATGCCCCTCTATACCATAGAAGAAATTTCCGCAAGTTTAGAACAGTGAAGAAACACACATCTTTTTTGAAAGCACTGTGGATGGCCTGGAGGCTTATTTAGTAACCAAAATTTTTATTGCAACTATTGAAAATTCCACAGCTTTCAATCCATTGATTTCTGTGGGAATTTGCTTGAGCAGAATAAATGACAACTGCTGAGTAAAGAAATAATGTGGATCCCATACTTCTAACCTGAGGAAGAGCTGGCTTGAGGGTTTGCAGAAGTAGTCACAAAATCATAGAAAAGTTTAGGTTGGAAAAAGACCTTATATAACCTTATATATCATTGAATCCAATTGTTAACCCAGCACTGCTAAGTCCACCATAAAATCATGTCCCTAAACGCCACATAGATGTGTCTTTTAAATACCTCCAGGGATGGTGACTCCAGCACTTCCCCAGGCAGCCTCTTCCATTACCTGGTCATATTTTCAGTGAATAAATTTTTCCTAACATGCAATCTAACCCTTCCCTGGTGCAACTTGAGGCAGTTTCCTCTCATCCTGTCACTTATTACTTGTGAGAAGATGCCAACCCCAACCTCAGTACCCCCTCCTTTCAGGGAGTTGTAAAGAGCAGCAAGGTTACCCCTGAGCCTCCTTTTCTCCAGGCTAAACTACCCCAGCTCCCTCAGCCACCCTTCATCAGACTGTGCTCAAGAGCACCCAGGACAGGAGGCTGGCACTCCTGTGAGAGTCACTGTGGGACAAACAGGACCCCTGGTGCAATGAGGGTGAGGGAGGGCACACTGTGTGTCTGGGAAGCAGAAAGAAGGAGGCAGGTTGTGATAGGAAAACCCCAGCACTGTAAGAGGGACGCTCCCATTACTGTGCCCTACTGAGGGCTGAGGAAGCTGCTGATTTGCTCTGACTTGCCATTCATCTTGAAGAAGACTCGAATCTTAATTTTGACACCCAGAGGGACATCAGAAGAATGAACACAACACCAGAGAAAATGCATGCCATCAATAATTTTCTTGCGTAACAATTTAAACAGCATTATTAATGAGGATAAATAATATAATTTTTGCAGTACACTGTTAAAGTAGACTGTTAAAACATTGGCTAGGCTAGCAATAAATTCTTGATTCTAAATATATGCCTATATCAAGATGCTGATTACAAAAATATTCTGTTTCAGCAAATTCTCTCCCAGCATTCCAGAGTTTGTGACTCAGTGACCACCTGGGCCAGATATGATGGCTTGGTACTTGACAACTTTGAGGTAATTTTTTTTCCCTACATTATTGTCCAGCTGACCCTTAACTCACAGAAACTTCCAGAATTCACACCATCAAAGGAAATAGCATTTAGAAGGTGAGCTACAGGATGCATGGAAAATTGCCTCCAGGTGTTCGTTTGAACTTGCAATCAGCTTGTTTTTCTGGTGCCTCCTAAGTTGCCAAGCAGCAACCACTACCATTCTTTTTTTTTCCACCAGCTGACCTTTCCTGTACCTCCAGAGGTTTTTTGGTTGTAGCACAATTATACCATATGGACTTCTTTTAGGACCTTGCTGCTTCCTCATGTTTGACACAGGCCTCTTGTCTTCCCTTTCCATCCTTCCCTAGAGGATGCAGACAGGTTTGCTCTGTAGACACTTGTGCCTCCTGCAGCTGGTCTATTATTAAGAAGCTGCCTTGCAAAAATGACTGGCACTTCTGGGATCCCTGTTGCTATTTTTAGCTGGCAGCTCAAGGCTTGAGATGTCATGGAAAATGACCTTCCCAAGGAAAACAGCATTTGTAGATTAGCATAGTAAAGTGGGAATAATTCCTGCTCTCAGGGAACCTGTTTAGATGAAAGAAGCCTCAGAGTCTCTGCATACATGAGATACCAAACATAAGAAATCATAAAACCTGTTAAAAACTTTCCATTTTCCAAGACGAAATGCTTAATTTATTCAATCAATTACAAGGCAGTTTGGAAAAGCTTTAAATACAGAAAAGGTGCAAACCGTACACTGTATGTCTCGCCAAAGCTGCATTCTTAAAACCAGCATCTGGAAAGCAAAAAACAGGACTTAAATTCAGATTGCTGAGCCAAATGCAGTAACCACGAAGCGGAGGAGGAGAGGGGAGTGGAAGTGGAGGAGAACGGCAGCCAGCACTGACCTCAGAGCAGATAATCAGCCATTTAAGGCACTCAGGCAGTGCTTGTGACAGGCAAGTCCCTCTGGCAAAGTAGGTGGCCAAGTACCAATCTAATGGCTGCTACCTGAAACTATTCACTAATAGGTTTGGAGAGGCTTTGCCCTGAAATGACTCAGGCTCTTCTAAGTTTGTTCATAAGCACACATAGGCAAGTAATATATTTTTGAAAACCAACCAACGAACCAAACAAACAAACAAAAACAAAACCAAACAAAAACCAAGTAACTTTGTAATGTTGGTCTTAGAGGTCTTAGATACCTAAATCCTTTCCAAACAGTTACGTGAGTCTGTATGTAAACATCTTTTTCCAGTTTACTAGAGTGGTAGGAAAAAGGACAAATCATAAGTTGTGCAATGATGAGCACTAATTATATATTTTTTATAGAATAGCAAAAAGAAGAGTTACTTTTTAAAGACAAAAAGATTTCAGGGAAGTGCATTGTGCCAATTAGATTAAGTAGTACCATTAGGAAATAAAATTGTGTTATTCACACAATTATCAGTCACATTTGGAGACATTAGTTCCCCTGGAAACTTGTCAAAGCTTTAGAGCACAGCTGTCAGGGCAAAAATCACAGAAAAAGAATACTTTACAAACAATTTGCAATTGACCTTTAAATGTTATTTTCATCAATGAAACTAAAAATTCGGAAAATTTCTCAGAATAATCTCTTATGCCTGACTAAAATGGTATCATATTCTGCTTGTGTATTACTTGATATACCTACATATATTTACATACACAAATACAAATTTAACTGATATGCATAACTACGTACATGTATTATATGTATATACAAGATTAGATAACTCTTTCACCTGAAGTAGGTTTCCAAAAATTCCTTTTGGACAAAAATGGGGCACAAATGTTAGGAACAGAAGCACTCATGTCACTTCCTTCATGTCTAATAATGATCTTAGAAAGAGTGAATATGAAATTTCTCCCCTAGATGTTTAGTAGTACACAATCCGATTTTGGTTTGTTTGTTTCTCTCGTCTGATGCACCAAGTTCTGGTCACTGGCAGAGTTTCCAACTTGAATTGAAATATATTTAATATAAGCTTGCAACTCTATGGTTCCAATGCAGCAAAAACACAGAGAGACTGAATAAATAACTTAATCTGAGGTTTACTATGCTCATAAATGAGAGTTTCATGCATGGAGAAAAGATTGTCTCCCCAGTGTATTACCTAGGATATACACAAGACATGCAAAGCATGGATATATTTTTATAAAAAAGACGTGTAATTTACAACTTTTTTCCTAATTCAGAAAGCAAAAGAAATTTTGCAGGTATTGCCTGCTAAAGAAAACAGTTTCCTACATGATATTAGAGATTAGTATGACATTACAGAAGAAAACATTCAACAAGAGTTGCTATTTTATTATATAAGGAGTTTCAGAAATGTAAATAAATCTGTTGTGTCCTTAAATCTGTTCTTCTTTTTTCTACTTTTACTCAGGACTTCTCCTTTCCCTACCTGTCTTGTTTCTGTTCCTGGTATCAGAAAAAAAAAATAACATAACTTTTCTAATTACATCTTTACAGAAACACTAGGAATAAAGGTTTGGTGCTTACTACTTTAGGGTAATAATCTGAATTGTCTATTAGAGACTTTATTCCTGTTAGGTTCAAAATGCAGCCATGACTTGCTAGTCAAAGAGAAAAAAATGCTTGTAACACTCTCTCAAATACAGAACACTGACTGCATTTTTATAGCATCATCATTTTCTATTAATTATTCCCAAGGAACATCAATCTAATAGACAGTGGCAGTCTTCTAACTTCTGTGTGTGTGTGAGGCTTAGATATATTTAAAGACAAGCTACAAGAGGAACAAGCGGTGGGGAACACTGCAATGAACACTGGTTCTTCAACTCCACTGATAAATGTGACAAAAAATATTTTACAATTTATGTTCCAAAAACATCTAGTAAAATGTAATAAAAGAAAAAGTAAGGATGATAAAAGCATAGGCACATGATGTTACATTAATGACATTTCTTCTTTTTATTAGTAGCAATCCCACAGATGCCTGAGGAAGCACATTTGCCTTTGTTAAAACAAATCCATTCTAGAAACTCTTCTGACATTCATCATTAAAACATTTTATGTGAGTAGTCTTTCTTACTGTATTATTAAACCATTCATTAACGTGATAGATAAAAACTCCATTCCACTGAGAATCTGCCACGGCATTACAGAAATGTACCAGAATGCTTGGCAACGATTAAATATGCCATGACAGAAAACAATTGAACAATGTAACTTAACATTAGGCTTTTCCAACTGTGGAATATTTCTATTGTGCTATTTAGCATACATACCAAAGTCAATTTTCTCTTACAATAAATAAAGGAATAAATAAATTCCATTTGTACCAGAATTGAACCTAGGCAGTGCAGCCTGCAATATGATTGCTAAAACAAGACTAAAATAAAGATGGAAAACTTTCAGTTACAGCACTGACTCACTGTGAGTTCCTGATACAGCTCTTAAATGTGCCTGGGCAGCCTGAACTCTATCTCTGTAATTGAGCAAATAGCAAATGATTATACTTGAAATACCTGAAACTGCACAGGCTTTAGAGAGCAATGTATTTAGGCTTGAAGGAAGACCTCACCAACCTTTTATTTATTCAGTCTTCTCTGGGGAAAAGTATCTTTTCAAAACCTAGTTTTATAGGTAATTTTTCCACACTATTAGTGAAGTGTTTAAGCACTTCACAGCCTTCATCATCTCTTGTAGTGTCCCTGTTATACCTTGGAAACTGATAAAACAGAATCACAGAATCAGACAATCACTGGAACTGGAAGGACCTCTGAAGACTCTCTAGTCCAACGCCCCTGCTCAAAACAAAGTCACCTACAAAAAATCACTTAGGGTTACGTCCAGATATCCCAATGGATGGACACTCCACAATCTTTCTGGACTACCTGTTGTAGTGCTCACTCAGCTTCACAGTAAAAGAAGTGTTCTTCTCAGGTTTAAGTAGAATTTCCTGTGTGTCAGTTTCTGCCCATTGCCTCTTGTCCTGTCACTGGGCACTACTGAGAAAAATCTGGCTCCATTTCATCTACATCCTCTTTGAGCCTTGTCTTCATCAGGTTGGACAGTACCAGTTCTCTCAACCTTTCGCCATGTGAGACATGCTCCAGTCCCTTCATCATCTTTGTGGCTCTTCACCCTCGCCCCAGATTGCCAATGTCTTGTACTGGGAAACCCAGCACTCCAGACACAGCCTCACTAGTGCTGAGCAGAAGGAAACCTGCTGGCAATGTTCTTCCTAACAGGCCCAGGGTACCCAGGGAACAGGATAGAGTACTCTTACAAATGAAGTAAACTGTACAACACCTTGGGAATGAGCTTGTAGCACTCAAAACCAGGGCTCCCATTTCTCTGCAACCCAGTCCACTGACTCTAGTTCAACAACTGAAGTTAATAACCCTTAATAATCGGGTTTGGAAGGGACCAGTAAAGGTCATCTAATCCAAGCCCCCTGCAATGAGGAGGGACTTCTTTAAGTAGATGAGGTTGCTCAGAGCTCTGTCCAACCTGGCACTGAATATTTCCAAGGATAGGGCATCTACCACTTCTCCAGTCAATCTGCTCCACTGTTTTATCATCCTCATTGTAAAAAACTGTTTTCCTTATATCTAGTTTAGGCCAACCTTCTTTTAGTTTAAAATTATTACCCCTTGTCTAATCACAACAGGCCTTACTAAAAAGTTTTTCCCTCATCTTTCTTGCAGGCCCTTTAGGTACTGGAAGGTGCTCTAAGGCCTCCCTGGAGCTTTCTCTTCTCCAGGCTGAGCAGACCCAGATCTCTCAGCCTGTCCTCATAGGAAAAAGGGGTTTCCGTGCTATATGCTTGGGCAAAAGACCAAGCTCTTCTACAGTGTGTCCTTCACAGGGATTGGTGGTTGGAAGCAGTAACAGATTACACAAACTGCACCAAAGCCTGAAGGAGAAGGGGTCCGTAAATCTCAGAAGATTTTCAGGCACTGCAAAAGCAACACATTAAAGGACATCTAAAATATTTTCTCTGATCTACAGAGGGAAAACCAAGTAATTGGGATTTCTGACATAATTCAAATGCTGGCATCAGAGAGATTGCTGTGCAGCATACAATAGCATGAACTAAGCCTAGCCTGGGAAGGACACACTACTTTGCAGTGAATGGGGTTCTATATGATAGTGCTGCCATGCAGCTTATAGCACGAAGCAGAGACAGCTCAACCCACCTGGGATTTCAGTGCACCTTGGAGGCTGACATGCTATACTTTGAGGACTTTGGTGAGTGATGTAGGAGATTCGCATGAAAAGAGGGAGTGCAAGAATAATTACATATATCCATTTTTGGTACCCTCATCAGCAGTGTGGATCAGAGGAATCTGGATTAAGCATATACTGCCTCAGTGGTTATTCAAATGGCTACAAAGGTATCTGGAATTGGAAAATTTCAACGCAATACTGTGGCCAATTTGCAATTGTGCAGTTAATTGCAGTTGACAGAGCTGAGAGAATCTTCAACACTGAAGGATATTACTGCAGTCGAACTGCATTTCATGGCCAAAGTGCTCAAAGTCCCTGTTTGGCCCTCATTTTTCTTTTATTTGAATCCTGTAAAATAGTTATGTTATTCATCCTCACAACACTGACCAGAGGGGCATGTGATTACTCTCACTGCTGGTATGCTGTGAGAAAACAATTAAAGAACCTGATTCTTAAAAGCTCATTTTTATTCCATTGAGTATTTTTGTTTCCAGCAGTCAAGTTACTTAGGTGCTTGAAGTTTTGCTCTTGCACTTGGACTGATCCTTTTTGACTGTACCTGTGCGCCTTACTAGAACAAGATTTGAAGGCCCATTCAAGAACGTGCCCACCTGACTGTGCCACAATGCTTAGCACGGTCCCTAACACAGGTTTGCCCACACCTACCCACAGCCTCTGTGACAGCTGAACCAAAGACCAAGAACACCAGGCAGCATGGACACAGCCATACCACACTTATTTGACTTGCACTGTCCTTCAGTGCACTTGCAGGGGACTGTGAATCGAAACCATTTTTACACACTGTCATGCCACATCATAATGCATGCAATACATGGCTTCTGTTTCAGCAATAACCAGCTGCCTTTCAGCACTCTTCTTGCCTCGAACACTGAAGTAAAAGGTAAGCAGAAACCTGGTATTTACATCTTGGAGTCACAGAAACACCCCATGGAGGAGAGTTAAGGCTAGTTGCTATGTCATGAATACACACAGGTCGAGCCAGCCATGCCAGATGTTCAAAGCTCATGGCCACAGAAGATTCTTTAACCCTGTTTAATGCATTGGTAGAGACATAGTTGCAGATGAACAATTGTCTCTAAATATAACATGGACCCTTAGGTCAAGTGTGCTCCAGCCAGTAAAGCCAAGAGGCATGTCCCAGCAGGAGCAGTCTCTCCAACGCCCTTTCACTGCGATAACGGTCTGTTCATTGTTGAGAATGTTCTCCTATAAAACCACTGACATGGATTTGAATCTTCCACTTGTTTTTTCAGAGAAAATGGGATCTTTGATTTCTGTAACCTAGCAAAAACTTCCACTCAGGTAAATATGTCAAACTGCATAAGTCAAACTTCAGAGGTGTGACATTAGGCATTATGGCATACAACTGATTCTCTCCAAATTATTAAGTGACTTGCTTAGGGCCACCTTTGATACCAAGGTACAGAGAACCAGACTTGTAAGCACATATGCCATCCATACAGCTGCTCTCCTGCTTCTAACCAGGAACTCTGGCTCTTGTTTGGCCTGACCAGCCATTGTTCTAGAGTCACTGTCAGAAATGTACTTGTCATAGGCATCTATGCTTAGTCTTTTGTAGGCTCAGATGGAGGAACACACAAAGGCCACTGAGGCTGGGGCTCCATAGGACACACATCAGTGAGTACTAATTAGAGCCTCTCCTTTGCAGCCACAACTCACATATTTGGAAAATGGCTTTGTCATACCAGCTTAAGCACCTGGTTTTCAGACATGACAGATGCTTAGGTATTACATCTCAGGTAATTGCTTTTCAGGTCCTTTCCTTGGAAAGCCTGCTACCAAAACCCTCACGCATCTTTGATGTACTTGTGGATTTTCTCTGATTTAGAACAGACCAGTTACATTTAAATTTAGTTAAATATTTAATATCCATCTTTCTCAGAGTGAATAGCAATGCTCTCTAAACTTTCTTAGTTATGTACCCACAGGAATACTTTTTCGGTCTTCCCTGTTGCTGCCAGCTAAATGTGAGAAATGCGGATTATTGCTGGCAAGCATGTGAGCTCTTCCTTCAGATTTGTGAAGTTCCAGACACAATTATTTGGTGTATACTGCTCTGCCTGACCTCCTCTTTCTTCTAAATAACACTGAAACTACTATCACTGGCTCAGTCTCCCCTCCCTATTGTTCCTTTCTTCACAAGCTCTTTTTCCCCGTGGCAATGCAATTTTCTGAGTTTCTCTGGTGCAATTTTAATCTTTTCTGTGGTTTTCTAGGATTTTTTTTCAAAGGCCATAAGGTCTTCTCTGACAGGTCCTTCCTGCTGCTGTTTCCTGTTCTTCAGGCTTAATGTGGCTTGTGCAAGTTTGTAGCAATTTAGTCAAAATGAATGAAAATGTGTGCTAAATTACTAGAGCTCAAGGGCCTGCACTTCCTCATTATTTTGGTAATTGAGAGAGCCTAAAGAAGCACCATAAATAACTCAGAGTTGCTCACCACGCAGAAGTATTTTAATCTTCAGACTTAAATCTATTCACAAAATGTCTTTTGCATTTTTTTTCTGCTTTTATCCAGCAGCCTCAAAGCATTTTGGAAAAAAAAACCAAAAACCCACAAACCAAAAAACATGTACTAGTTTTGTGTCAGGGTGTTTTAAGAGACAAATAAAGAGAAAAGTGCATGCAGTAAAGCTGATTTACCTGTGGTGCAGTGATGAAAAGTGAAGTAGCTCTCTGAGAGACTCACGCTAAATGTCACAGTCACCCTGCTCAGAGAAACACAGTGCCCTGTACCTCTCATGATTCCTCCAGTGAAGGGTACCACGTGTTCTTCCTCAGCTGCAGAGAATGATGTGCCAGCCATCTGGCCCAAAGGTTGCCTGGCGTCTCTGAGTGGCAAATCTGTCTGAATTGTGGGAAATGATGGACACTAACTGGCAAGGAAGATTTCCTACCTGGCATACATCAACCATCTCCTACTATTTTGAGAACCAAGTAGGACTCCACTGTGTTGTTTATGCAGCTGGAGACAGAGTTTTTTATACTTTATGCTTTCCCTCTGACCAATATAAAATTTGTTGGGACTCAAAATAACTTTCCAGGAGCCATTTAATAAAATCAGAGCAGACAGGAGTACCAGCTGGGTGTTTCAGTCACTACTAGCTGTACTATCAGTATATGAAAATCAGATACAAAAGATAGGTCTGGGCTTTTCTTTTTCTCCTTTTTAATCTGGATGTATTCAGACCCCTGAGGAATTGTTAAGTTTGATATCAGCTGTTTCCCCAGCTGTTTCCACTTTAAAAAAAACTTGTAAAATCTGGACTGTGCCTCCGAAGGCATCCCACTAAGAACTTGCAATACCACAGCAGTGAAGAAAATGCAAAACACTCATTGAGCCACTGAATCTCTACAACCAATTCTAACACTTCAATAAAACTAAGTTCAGTTTCAAGCAAGGAAGCTTTACTCAGTGGCAGACTAAAAAGAAACCTCTCTCACTAGTTAAGATCGGCCTCCTTTTTCTCACCCAAACACCATCCTTCATTTCTTTTTGTTGGGAAAAAAGAACTAGTAAATTTAATTAAAAGAGCTGCTAAAGCAGAAAAGAACACTTTAGTCATATGATCTTCTGAGTTCTCTCCAACATCATCTTAGGTAATGGCTTATCACATAACATTTGCTTTATTTTCTCTTTAGCAGTAAGATATTTCCAAACTCGTGCATCCCATCTGTATCCATTTTCACAACGACTGAACAAATGCAATTAGTCTGCAGTCAGCCGTGTAATGGTCTCCTACTACTACCACTAGGTATTTTTAGTGCATGGATTCTCTTATTTCTCAGCTATGCCTTCTTTCTTACCCTAGCTTACATTTATTACCAGAATTGCTTTTCTCCCTTCACTGCCATTCTGTGTTATTGAAAGAATCTCATATACTTTATCTTTTCATATTTCTCTCATGGTCACCTCATTGCAACATACAGATGGTTGTAACAGAAGGAAATTTTTCATTAAAAATATTGCAAAATTTGCCATTTATCTCTTCTCAAATTCTGCATTTTGCTTTGTTTCCTGGATCTGAGAAGTCTGTCTTCTACTCAACACTCCCTTCTACTGCTTACTATGCTTTCACAAAGATACATGAACCACTGGAAAAGAGAAAACCTCCACGTTAACCTATTGAGAAAGGAGTTCAGTTTCCTTCTCCCACAACAGATTTCCAGTGGTCCACCCACCTTGCAGCTGAATGCAACATTGATCTTTTTTAAGTCCAGATTGCAGTTCTCTTATGTGCTGAACAGAGCAGGGATGAACATGACTTTGCGTGTGTTCTTTGCCTATGACGTGCAAACACAGCAGCCTTTCTGACTTAGTTTCAATCTGTTAAAAACAAAGACATGTCACTGACTCTTCTTTCACCTTTCAGACTGTTAAACATGACATGCTTTGAATTCTCTGAATCTGTCAGCTGGTTCCTTCACCAAGCTAAATGTGATGCTCCTCTGACTCTGAATGATCTTATTTCCTTAAAGCTGCTTGGTAAACAGGCCCTTCTCTCTTTCAATGTATTTAATTTCTGATTTTGTCATACGATTTTGTGCTGTATATGGAATTTCCTGTTTGTTTGAGGTGCTGGTATTTGACTTTTTTTGGTTGTCATTTTTATGAGACAGACAAATTTTATTATTTCCAGCTTCTTTTACAAAGTACTTCTCTGAAAAATGGTGAATCCTCAATTGTCTCTCAACAGCTGTGAAATACTTGCATCAGGTTAGCCTCTGACATGGACAACACACATGCAGGAAGCCTTCTTCACAACAGAAAAATACATTAATTCAATTTAAATCAGGTTTTAAACCAAACTTCTTTTAAAAATTTAGGTTCTTGTGTAGACCTTCTTTATTGATATAGCTTATGCACGTTTTTAATTGTCCTGAATTAAAGAGAAAATAAATCAGTTTCAGGTTTATTAGGAATCGTATCTATCGTATTTAAATAAAACTGCACACCTGAACAGACTGGTGCAACTTTCTCATGGAGAAAAGGCTTTAAAATATACACAGCAAGATAAGAAAAAAGTATATACAGTCCCCTAGAGTATTCCTCCCACTATACTCTGAGTTCCCCATCCTCTCCACACTTCTGATTCCAAGTTCAGTTTTTCAGTTGTTTCATAAAACAGAAACTTGCAAAAATTTCACTGCTGCTTCTGGGGACCTCAACAATCTCAAGAAATGTTCTTGTGGTTACACTTCCTGTTCACCAGCTCCTGTTTCCTTTTTTACCCTTCTTTTTCCACACTTTCTCTGTGAATTGTACTGGCTCTAAAACAATTTTGAACATTTGGACTACAGCATTACCTCTCAAGAATTTAACCAAGCTTCTAGGAATATCTTCAGACTATATCTCTCCCACCATCCCCCCAACACGTTCTTGCCTTTTAATAGAGAAAGAACCATTAAAAAGAAATATTCTGACAGTGAATATAAAATGAAATGGATTTCTACCTCTAGATTTGGTTAAGTTACATTCAGAGGCAGGATATACTGAAGAAGTTACAGAAATACAAGCAGGCTGAATCTTTCATTACCTTAGAGAATAGCCAAGCTTAGCAGCAGTGATTTCATCTCTAAGTCCAAAATCTTCAGTTGAAAATACTTTCCTTGCTTTCTTTTGAACAGGCTCAGAAACCTTTTCTCCCTTCATCTCACTTTTCTTCCCAGCAAAAGAAATTATTCTGGTTTTTCAGTCAGCCTATTTTCACTAAGCATTTCAGTTTGCACCCTCAGCTTAGGTTCACGTGTGTGAATCACTTAAGCAGCACTGATAGGATGTTGCTATTTCCTTTTTTTCCCCCTTACACATAGGCCTATTTGCTATTACATTTCTTTCCCTTTGATATCAGATTAGTGAAGCTACATTAATTATTCATTTCCCTAGGTGACAAACACTCTGTGTTCAATAGCTGATTGACCTGGTTCTTTAAGTTCAATAGAGATGTTAGTTTTAGCTATACCAGGGAGGACAAAGGAGGAAAGATACCTCAGCAAGAGTTCAAATACTTATAACAGACCAATTTCCTACTTCTTCTCACAGTGTTGCATGCCTTTCACTTTATGAAACTCTACATTTAAAAAAACCTTTTCATTCAGTATTGGGAAATGCTTTGACACTGACACTGGCAGAATTCTTAGGTTAAATACTCTCCTCCACTATTCTGCTGCTTTCCTGACTAGCTCAAGTCACCAGACAATGTTTCTTCCACTTAAATCCCTGTCTGACAAGCTCTAAAGTGGGGAAAAAAAATAAAAAAAAGTACAGGCTGCTGGGTATTGCATGGATATTACACTAAACTGGTTCTAAGGTTAGCTGCACCTATAAGATTAAGTCATTAGCTATTTACCTTGAAATCACCCTAAATTGAAGCCCAAACTAAAAGGCAAAAAAAAAAGTCTGCTTATAGAATTTGAAATAGATGCTTGCAGAATTTTCTGAAGTCAAAGTAAAACAGAAAATGCATGCAGATCTTTAGTCATTATTTATGTTGGCTCTAAAGCTTCTTCTCACCCATTATGAGGCAGCTGAGACTCTAGAAATTCACATCCTCTTGACAGAAGATTCAGTCTTGAAAAACCTGAAAACATCTTCAGGCTGAGGTCATGGTAGGGGATCTTGGCTCAGGAAAGAATGTTACCTTTCATAACATGTTCATTTAAACACATTTTAAGGATGTTTTTAAAACAAATTTCTTTTCTATCAGAAGAAAAAGAGAGATTTACCCAAACTCTCTGTGTTTGATTAGTCAAGGAAAGCCAAGACCCAGGAATGCTCAGACCCTTGCGCCCAACCAGCCTGTCAACATCCCTTTAGGGGCACCCTTCAGTGAGCAGAGACTGACTTGTTCAGGGTCACACACCAAATAGAGAAACCCCTCAGGGTCTCCACACCTTTACCCACTGCCAGTGACTGCCAGCACCCTTGATATACTCACATTAACAGTTTACAGAATAACACTCTTCATAAATGAAACTGTGGTAATTTAAGGCTCTAAAATTGCTGGTGATAGTATCTAACTGCAAATATATACTCCAAGTTATATAGTAATTTAAAGCAATATACTAAGAAGTTCTACTCCCTGATAAAAGCTGACTGATGAGAATCATTCAGTATGCAGAGAACACAGTTCTTTACCAGAAAGGCATCTCTACAGGGTAGAAGTTCAGCCCCTCAACTGACCCCAGCTGGAGTCTTCCCCCACTTCCCTCTCTTATCTTACTTTTACACAATTTCTTTACATTTAGGTGGAGCTTGGGTGACTTCAGTCATACACCTTATTAGTGAGTGGTGGTCATATCTTGGGGGTGGATATTTCAGGATAGTACCCAAGATAACCTTGGGATGGGGACATCTTCCTTTACCTCCCTTGGTTTTCAGCTGCTGTGTGGTTTATCAGGTCGCGAGTACCACTGAGTTGCCTCCTCTACAAGGATTTTGGCAGAGCCTGGCCATGTTGGTTCTACTCTGCTCCATCATCAGTTTAGTCCCCCTTGGACTGTATTGTGTGGGGGAAGTCAGACACGCTGACTGCATTCCACATGGGGAGTAGCAGCTGCATGCTTCCCAAGAACTTCCACACCATCATCCTTTTAGCCTCAGTGATTTTCTCACATCTTCCCACAAAATTTTTAACTTGCACTTCTTATATGAAAAGCGATCCTTCACTTTGGACCTTTTTCTTGAGTATTAATTTCCCATGCCCCTTTGAAAATACTGCTTTCTTTCTGGCAAATCAGACATAGTCATCTCATTGACTTGAGTATTAGTAAACTGTTAATGAGTTTATCACCAGCTGATGCACTTCTCTTCCTACCTGACAAAAACTGAAAGTATTTCTGGAAGTCAGTGTATATTATCACTTTAATCAGAAAGCTTCATTTCACCTAAGGCTTCTCCCATGTTTTCTACAAACATAACAATGGACTATGCCACATCTGTCTATCAGATATAATTCCTGACACAACTGAGCACTATGCCACAGAATAAGTCAGGCATGGGATGTCTGAAGAGCTTCCACAGCTGACACTTATATTTGTAGCACAGGGTTTGATTGACTTGAAGTCCATGATGCAGTTAACTGTGGTCAGTGCAGCATGCAGGCTCTCACACAGCACTTCTGAGACATTGCCACAGCACTCCCAAGCCACTGCAGGAACAGATGAAGCCTCCCCAGGCATAGGCTACCTTCGCTGGATTTTCAACATTTGCAGAGCTGAAGAGACAGCAGAAATGCCCATGTGGGATAAGGAGTGTGAACAACAGACCATAAAAACCACTCCAGGAGACAGAGCGCAAGCATTTGGGTATTGTGTGAAATTTTTTGTTTGTTGTTTTTTTGGTTTTGGTTTTTGTTCCTTACAGACTTGGGAGTAATGAGATATTATAAATGCCCATGAGACTAAAAGGCAGATATATATTGTATATATATTGTTATCATATATATTTCATTTGCTGAGGGTGAGTTTGATGCAGCAGAATTTTATTCCAGGATTGTCTCCAAAATCCGAGAAGGTTATGTGAACAGAAGCAGGCAATACAACATGCATTTAACTGAGAACAACAAAGAAACGGCATTTCTTCCTGAACAACCTGCTGGTGAAGGGATTTTCATCAGGTGTTTGGAATTAGTACAACATGGAAGACTGGCTAATCTTCTGTAAAGACATTTGAAAGGGGACTACATGGAGCTATATTCATTGTCACATTGGAAACAGATAGCAACAGAGCACAGAAAGGACAGGCCAGAGGCAACAACAAGCATTACAGAAGCAGAAGCATGCCTAATAGACTGTTTTGAAGGATGCATTTTTAACCTGTGATTGAATTTAAGAAGGAATTAGCTGATGGACAAGGGACAGTAGCATGAACATGACTTATGGCTGCTGCTAACAGCAGAAGTGCAGTTCAGTTTCAGTGCAGAGTGGTGTCTTGTAGGGTTATAATCTCTCAAACTGTTTTGTTAGACAGAGGTTTGGAAACCAAGATAAGTTTGTGCCATGGAAGAGGGCAAGCAGGATGACAAGGAGTAGATGATAAGGGCAAGGAAGAAGCACTAACCTTTGGACAGAAGGATGAGGTAGTCTGGGGAGGCAGAACTTCCCCCGGTAACCTGTATAAACTTGAGGCTGTTTCAGTATGACCCTAAGAGACAATATTTCTAGCAGACTTGTCCTTCAGGGGGAACCAGGAATAGTGTAATAGCCGAGAATTTAAAATCAGTAGAATTGGAAAGAAATGGCCTATAAAAATAATAAATGAAGTTTCTGAAAAGAGGACTATGGGTCCCTTTAGTCCTCTAGGACAGATATTGACAAAAGAATGTGATGAATTCAGAATGATCCATTCCCATCCACCTCTTACCCTTGCACCACGTCCATAAATGATGGTGGTGATCCTCAATGTGCTAGTTGATACACATTTTCCTTGACCTGGCAGTATCAGACATTTTTCCCCATGGCCTTGTAACATGGCTTGCAAATTGTAACACCAAATTGGTAGTTCAGCTATTACCAGACCAACATCATGATTCCAATTTTGCTGGGACTCAAGATCCAGCGACAGTATTTCTTCAGGAAAGCAATGTCAGTGTGTTGCCTGGTGGCTGGTACTGCCTCTGGTAATCCATCACAGTGCAGTACAGGCAGTGAAATGGGAAGTGGAAAGCCTCTGGCATCTTATTGTCCTGAGGTTTTAGCTGGAAAGGGAGGGAAGAAAGAACAGTACTACACAAAAATGTGGTGGCAGGGACTGACAAAGGTGAGGTACTTAATGATCTTCTTGTCAGTTTTTACTGACATGTTCTTCTCTCAGGTATACCAGAAACTTAATAATGGCCAGTGCAACTGAAGCATTAGTCATGGTAAAGGGTAACTAGCAGAGCTAGGGATCACTTAAGCTAGCATATGAGACTTGATGGGGTGCATTCAATAGTGCTGGGACATCTGTCTGCTGTCATTGCAAATTCTTCTTCACTTTTGAAAGGGCGTGGCAATCACAAATAGGTTTCTGAAGACAGAGGAAAGTAAATTTCACATCCTCTTCAAGAGGGGCAAAAAGGAAGACCTGGAGAAAGCAGGCCACTCAGCCCTGTATGGAGGAGTTGGGGAACAAATTTTCCTGGAAGCCATTTAGGGTTGACTGTTACAGGTGCTAAAGAACTGCCATGAACACAGGCTCATCATAGGTCAGCACATTTCAGTACCTGACAGGGTGAACATCTTTTGCACAAGCAGCCACTCCTAGGACACACTGAAGCTGGGACTCAGCTTCCCACAGTCTGCACTCTGGTGGGATGACCTGTGCCAACAGCCAAGCACTCACATCCCTGCTCACTTCCCTTCCTCCCACTTACTGAGGGGCACAGAGTGGGAAATAAAGAAAGCCTTGATGCTGTGCAAGCACTGCTCACCAACATCCCAAACACTGTTAGCACTGCTTTGCTCACAAATCCAAAACACAGGACCATAAGGGCAGTTATGATGAGAATTACCCCCATCCCAGACTGACACAGCACAAGCGTGAAAAACATTCTAATGATATTTTGATAAATTCTTAACATAGGATAATTGGGGAACATAAAACTAGATTTCTGTGGAAAGTATAAAAAACTGTAATACTAGCAACAACAAAAAATAAAGAAAAATAGAGAAGAATTTAAATTATGTAATCTGGACAGCAGGAAAAAATGAAAACGCTAAACAAACTGAATCTTTGTGCAAAGAAAAAATAAAATACAGATACATACTTTAAAAACATCTTATAACCTTTAGGTCTCAGCCAGCAAGTACTTTGAAAATATACTCATTAAAATTGACATAATTCTGAGACACAACTGAAAAGCAAAACAGCCCTTCCACCATTGCTCAAATGCTGCAGCTTCCGAAGGAGAGGTCATAAAACTTCCCAACCTTAAAGAATGCTGATACGTTGCATTCTTTTCATGTAAGAAGAAAGAGGACTAGAGAGATAACAGGAGAAAAAATGTGTTAGCCTTATACCCTTGAGCTGTGATGAAATACCAGTCTACTTACATTTAATTATGCTCAGTTTATAACAAAGCATTCAGCAGAAAACATCAATAAGAATGTTGACACACTGAGACTCCTTCTAATAAGAGTGAAAAATTATAGCTGGAAATCTGGCATCTAGAATTCAACTGAAAAGGGATTTTGCTCTTTAGCAATTAGTTCTCTCTGAAACATGAAGTACCGTTTCTAAAGGAAAATTATTGGGTAAATTTACAATTGAGGTATGTGTTCAGATCAGTTCAAAGATTAAAAAATTACTACATTACTCTAGACACATTTGGACTAAATATACACCACAACACATAATTTCTTGTTGTATATTAGTTAATGTTCTCTGGAAGGAACATAAATAAATAATGCAGAGTGTAAAGACCAGAACTTTGCAATTGATATGTTTGCTGCAAAGTTAACAGAAATCTTAGGTCTGAAACCAAGGCACTAAGGCTCTTCCAGAAGAAAAAGTGTCTTTTAGAATAGGTCTGGCTGTATCAAAAGGATAAAGCAGAGCCAGGCAAAGCCTGTGCTGTGGGACACTGTGTACCAACTTCACTCCTGCCTTAGAAGTGGCTGTTTGTATCTAAGTTAAAAGACATCACACTGTCAGGCACTGAAAGGTGCTGACCTATGATGAGGTTGTGCTACTGGCAGCTCTTTAGCACCTGCAGCAAGTCAAACTTAGAGTCTTAAGAAGTTATTTCCTAGAAGCTAGTGGCAACTTACTTGTGTACATACAAAACTCCCTCTGAAAGCCAACAAAATTGCTGTGAAAGATTATAAAGAACCTGAAAATACTGAAATCAACAAAGTTTGATGCTATTTACCATGTTGTCTGACTCTAAATATGAAATATGGACAGTAAGCAACCATCAGTTCTGTGCTGAATGTTTACTGCAAGGCTTGCAGTTAGCCAGGTTCTCAGTTTCCATCACAACCACAAAACCCCCACACTCTGATGTTAACTGTTTCCAGAAATAAAATGTAGAAAAACCCCCACCAAATCCAATGTGTTTGCAAACACTAAGAAGTTAAATCAGCTTAACTTTTTTAATTTTCACTTTTGAACCAACATTAATTCTTTCCTTTTTTGAAAAACCACAGCTTGCACAGGTCCAAATCAGTAAGACAGGATGGGATGTGAAAGATAGGAAGAGAGGAGTGGGTAAGACCCATTTGCCGAGTGCAACATCTAATTCTCTCGAGCCTCATTTAGTATGAACACCAGCAACTCCCAGGAGCAATCACAGCCCCCACTCACACTGATCCCGAGGCTGTGATGGAAGTCCGAAACTGCAAGAGGCTCTGCACATTTATCTCAAGTGAGGGAAGCCTTTTTGTCTACAGACCTAGATGAACAAAACGCTCTCTAGCTGGGCAGCACTAATGTGCCCATTTTCTATCATGATAAAACACACTGTTTCTTTAGGAAGTCCCAGACTAATGAGACAATGGGAGAGAGAACTGTGCCCCAAGGGGCCTGGCTGCTGTTTTCATCTCTGCTTCTAGCTCAGCTTTGGCAACTTAATTTTCTGTACTTCTGCTTATCCATTCTAAGGCAGTGGATAATGAAAATTATGGCCTTTATGCAGAATATTAGTCTCTTTGGATAAAAAACCTCCATAAGATAAAATTTATTTTCTCTATTGAAGCAGACATATCCCTCCCTACTTTCCTTCAATTTTTTTTCTCTTTCTCTCTCTCCTTCTTCTTCCCTCTTCCTCCTCCCCCCTTTCTACCTTTCTCCCATTGAAGCTATAAATTGCTTTGTTAGTCTTCCATATCAGAATACTTCTGTGATAGTATCACCACGAGTAGTGTTTTAAAGCAGAACTGCAGTGCACTGCATTGGAGGAAGAAATAAAATTTTGCAAAGCAAAGCCTCTGGAAACTCACAGACATTTATTCTCTTTATTTTCCTTTTAGTATATAGTGGTAAAGCTATATAAGATTTTATTTTCATTTAATGAAAATTAATAAAGTTTAGCTTAATGTGAGGATGTATTGTGATATCAGTTTCCATTTGGGTTTTCCTTAAAGACAGAATTCTCATGTGAAACTCAACATAAATTTTTACTTGAGCTGTATGGCAAACAGCAACCTGCTGTTGAAAGAAAAGAAACCTACAACAAATTATGTCACTCTAGTGTGCACCATGTCTAAAACTTAACAGCTAAAGTAATATTGTAGAGTGGGGAGGAGTAAACGTAAAAAGCAGTCATTATAGCTAAGGTAGATATTAACAGACTAACAGACGGCTTTTGTGAAAAAGGCACACAGAACAATTTCTTAATTTGCTACAAGCCTCCTGAATTTGATGCATATCTCAGTAGTAATCCATTATACTGAGAAACTGCTTTTCATGCTGATTTAATATTTGATAACAGCTCAGAAGTCTGAACTTCATGACAATATAATATAAGAGTGGCAATGTAACATTGCAATGTTTCTTCCTGAAAACATCATCACTCTACCTTTCTCATGAGGTAGACTTGTAGTATGCTTTTTCTCAGAAATATTTCCAAGGAAATCTAATAAAACAGTAAAAAAAAGAAGTATTTGAGTCATATAATTACATTGTGATTCAATTCAGAAACTTTTAACACTCAACAAATTTATCTTTGACCCAATAGGAACTTACTCTAATTCTAAAGAAAAGAAAAAGAATTATATAGGTTCTCCTGGAAAATGGAATTTGTAAATCCAGCAAGCATATAAATTCGAGTTCCTTGTCAGAATAATAGTACAGTTAGAGTAAAAACATGGAATTAATCACATCGTCAAGATACAGAGAAACCAGCAAACACTGCAACCCAAGTGACTTTAATGAGTCAATGCAATGACAATTGGTAAGGGAAGGGTAGAAAATTATTACTCAAGCAAGTTGTTCCTTGCCACAAATTTATTTGCTTGTTCTCTTACACAAACTATTTTCACAGGTCTGGGCATGATAATAAAATCACCTTTTTGGGAGGCAGCCCACACAATCTCTGAAAATTTCCTAACAAACCATAGTCCTAAACCCAGCACCCTTTTCTCAGTCTGTCATAGAAGTGAGACAGAACTAAAATGACATTATTTGACTTTTACTAAAAACTTTATATATTTCCATATAAGTAAAAAAGCAAGGAATTTTCCAACTGCCTGCATCAAACTAAGCTCATTCTTTTAAGCAGTGGGTGGCAACATATACAAATAAAGATCGGCAAACAAAAAATCAAAGTGAAGGATCAAATTCCTAAGTAAACCCTTTGGTTTGTTTTATCATTTCTCAGAAATTATGGCACCCTAAAAATGTCACAAAGGATTAGAACTATGTATATAACTGACACTGTTATTAACTGGCAAGGGGGAAAAAAAGAAAAATAAGGAGATAAAATAATTTCATTTCCCTATGGTTTTTAATGTTTAAAAAGAGCAAAATTTTAAAAGATATTGTGAAATAAAACACTCAAAATTTCAAAACAGCTACCTGCTTTCAGGCAAAACTATCTTGGATGCATTAGCAAAATCAGTTTACTTTTCATTGACTTGATGCTTGTCTATAAATGGGCAAAACCCTGTTCACTGAAAGAGTTTTGCCTACCTTGTAGCTAAACAGAGCAGGTCATCGTACTTCTCAGGATTTACAGCATGCATGTGGCACATGTGTGCTGGAAATGACAGCAGAAGTCATGCGGCAAAGCATGAGTTAGCTGCCTTTTAAATGCTCGGTGACCCTAGGTTGCACTATTACAGTTTCCCCTTGACTTGAACCCAAAAATTGCTTTTCTATGTGTGTCAGTATTTTCAGAAAGAACACAAAATTTTGCTGCAGGCCCCAAATGAAAGCACCAAAACTACAGCCATCTGTTTAGTACTGGTGAGCATTTTCAAAACTGACAAAAATTGTGTCCTAATCATAGTTAAGCAGACTGTTTCTTTTTAAAAAAGACTGCTTACTGAACATACTTCGGGCTATAAAGCACAAAAAATAAGAACCTGGTATTACTGTCAAAAGTGCTGTGAATGCCCAACTGCCACTGAAATTAGCTGTTATATGTATGTTTTTGCATACTTTCCTAAATATTCTCTTCACATTATTTTTTTAACTTATCCTTTGGGATTTGTAAAGGGCTTTTTCCTATTTTTGGTTGGCCTTTTTTTTGCCTGCACCATCACCACGAAAGATATAGCTTCTTTCTGCTTGCTATTTTAGTTAAAATTAGTAGTAGCTGGAGAGTTCTCTTTCTTGGTTGTTCTGGAAAACATCAGAGAGACTTAAGATGTCTATTACCATCTCCCACCCATGAACCGAAGAGGTATGTGGTGGAATCCACCACAAAAATACTCATATTCTAAAACATCTGGCAGTCTTCAAAACACGTTAAAACATGAAATATCCTGAACAACATGTTTTATTTACTCTTCTCTCAGTGTGCTGCTATATTTGAGTGCCCTGTGATGCTGTCATTCACTCATTTTCCAGTAGAGACTTGCCTTTGCGACAATCTCTGGGGAAAGTGTGTCAACACAAGGCGTGGCTGAATTGGCAAAGGAAGTGACTCCACGGCCAACTTTTTGTAAAAACTCTGCCTGTTTCCCGATGAAGTTTCCCACTGTTGCTGCCATTTGTGCATGCTGGTACAAATAACTGGCCTGCTGGAAAACGACTACGTGACTGAAAAATCCTGGCATTTCACTGCCTATCATTAAGAATGCCTCTCTGTTTCTTGTACATTGGCATAATTGAGCAGGACATTGTTTACCCTGGGGAAAAGGAGGCAGACCTTACTGCTCTCTACAAGTACCTGTGAAAGAAGGCTGTAGCCAGGTGGGTGCCAGCCTCTTCTCCCACGTAACAAGTAACAGGATGAGAAGAAACAGCCTCAAATTCTGCCAGGAGGGGCTTACATTGGATATTAGGCAAAATGTCTTCATGTAAGGGGTTGTAAAGGATTGGAACAGATTGCCCAGGGCGAGCTATTAAACCATGTCCTCAAGTGCCATATCCACACATTTTTGAACACTTCCATGGGCAATGCTAAGTTGATGGTTGGACTTGATGATCTTAAAGGTCTTTTCCATCCTTAATAGTTTTCTCATGCTGTGATTGCTACTAATATTACAGCACTGCCACTAGCTGGAAAAAATGCATGTTGCCTTACATTTGCCAAAGAAACCATCACACCATTTCACAAAACTGAAGTACCACTTACAAACTTTATAGTGTCTCCTCATTTAGATGCTTGATTCTACAAATCTCAATTTATTTACTTATCTATTCATTTTAATTTTGGATTTTTGTCTTCCCTTCGCTTTTCTTGCAACAATTTACAAACAATACCTGAAAATTAAATTCTATCCTATGGTATCGTACTAACACCTATATAATTCTTCTGCAAGCATAGAAACTTAGAACTGGCACAGGCCCCTGTCTCTTGAGGAAAGCAGTAACTATATGCACTGACTATAGAGAGGTCAGTCTGAGAAGCTCCATATCATGGAAAACAGTGAAGACCCTTCCCTTGTCCTTCCACAAGCCTGCATGCTTGCTCCTGCCTGACCTACCTTCAGTCCTCTCTCCCTTCTCCCTGGGGTCCTCATCCTCATCTCACTCAACCAGCTCTGGCTCCTACTTCATTGTTTGAGGAAAAACATTTCTTTCCTTCTGCCATAGTATTTGCCCTGCTTCACAATTCTCATGTTACCTCTCCACCACCCCTACTCAAACTTTTTCACCTTGTCTCCTGGTCCACTAAGGCCAAGCCGTCCTGTTCCTCGTTTTTTTTTCTTGCTCCTTCTGCTCTAGCATGGTTTGCCTTGAGATCCCAGCTTCCAAACGTGACGCACAGCTGCGCTTCCAGGAAATTTCAGCCCTGTGTATCTGAGAAATATTCAAGGTGGATGTTGTATTTTAGCTGTGAAGACACAGCAAGCCGTCATACAAATACTTGTGTTAATGGCAACGTGAATTCCCATAATGTAACGTTGCTGGCTGTAGCAAGAACAGCCAAAGCACATCTTTGATGTAATACTTCCTCCCAGTGCATGTTCAGGTACTAAAACTTAGTGCTTAAATAGAAAATTATTAAATCAAACTGTTTCTTAGAGAAAAATCATTAACTTGCAGGTGTTTTAATGTCATACAGGACATTTTCTTTAGTTTCATTTCTATAACAGCTAGTCTAGATTAAACTTGCAACGGCAAAAATTTCTATTAACTTCGGTAACCAACACAGGGAAATCCAAAGCAAACTAATGTGGGGAAACTAAGAAAAAGGGAAAATGCAATATTTTAATTCAAATTCAGAGGACGGTAGACAAAAAAGCATTAAAATCTAATAATACTACTCTAGAAAAAAATTATAATCTGGATAGACTTTGACAGAGACTAGAAAGGGAATTGGAGTAATTTGTGTTAGGCTACACGGAAGGTGACAGAGCTGAAAATACAATCTGAGACTCTAACATGCTGCATGTGTAAGAAATTGAAATAACCCAACAGCAAAATGTAAGAACTTAGGCACAATCGTTTTACAACATTTGCTCATTCAACCTGTCATGACGTGATTATTTTTTTGGACTGTTGCAAAAAAAAAAAAAAAAACAAAAAAAAAAACAAACCCAAAATGTGTATTTACACATCACACATATTCTTGCAGTGGTAATATAGTTGTTACATAGAGTGATAGCAAATAAATAAAATATTATTACATCAATTTCCCTATAACAAACATATGATGAAATATTTCTATGCCACTTAGGAGGCAGGGAGGGTCAACTTTCAAACATCATACACTCATCTTTTGGGGTACTTGCTTTCTTATTTCAAACTATAAAAGAAAACCAGTCTGGCCTGCATGGTTTCCACTTTGCTGCTAATAGAATTCATTCAGATATTATGCTCTGTGCCTTTCCACATGACTTGGAAAAGCTAACTCAAGTGTTTGAAAATTTTCTTAAAGCGATGTGTATCAGCTCTGTAATCTCAAACAGCAAGAAAATTAGGTCTGAAGCAAAGGCAAGGTGGGCACTTATTGCCCTGAGTTATCACCAGGGTCTCCTGCACAATTCCAAAACACGGCCCACACCAGCCACCGCGAAGAAAATTAACTCCACCCCAGCCAGAAATTGCACAGCTCTTTATGCCGCTTCACACATACGGGGTTTGGCAGAAGACGACAAAGCGCAAGGCGCGGACTGCCAATTAGCCACTAATTACAAGTCTTATTTGAAGTGCACACGCAGACAATTCAAAACCACGCTGCTGAGTGCCCGGGCTGTTTCCCTCGGCAGATTACCCCAACAGGGCGGAGGAGGCTGCAGGAGCGGCCACGCTGCCCTCCCAGCACAGGGCAGGCCGCCTGTTGCGGGCGCCACGTCCCCGCCCGCCCGGCCGGGGCAGGGCCCGGCGCCCGGCGCGGCACCGCCCCCCCGGCGGCCACGTTGACAGGGCGGGCGTGGGCCACGTTCGCCGGGCGCTGTCGGGGTGCGGGTACCCGGTGCGGGAGCGGGGCCGCTGACACTGTAAAAATGTCTTCGCCTCCCAAAGAGAAAGCAGAGACGCGGGCCGGACACCCTCCTGCTGGTACGGCCGCCGGTTCCCGTCTCTCCGCTCTTTCTCTTGTCAGCCGGGGGACGGGACGGGGGGGCCGGGGCGGCCGCGGGCCGGCGGGGCCGGGCGCCGGTTCCCCGCCAAGCCCCCTCCTGTACGCGCCGGGGCTGAGGAGGGCGAGGGCGGCTTCGGGCGGATCCCGCCCCGCCGCTGCCGGGGAGGTGAGCCCCGGTAGGTTCGAGCCCCAGGGGATGCGAGCCCCAGTGGGTTTCCTCGCTCTCCAGTGCTCGGGCGCGATGCGGTGCTCCGGCCGCGGGAGGTGCGCTGGGATCCCCGCCCGAGCCCGGGGCGCTCCCTGCCCTCCGGCAGCCTCTCCCGGTGACGAGGCGGCGCTCCCTGCCCTGCCTCTCCCCGAGGAGAGCTCTGGCTGCGGCCAAGCCCTCATCGGGTGTGTGCAGCTTGGCATCTCCGGGCTCCGACCCGGCGGGCAGATAGCGTTGTCTTCTCCGGCATCCCGCCCTGGAAAGGCGGCGGAGGCCTCCGGAACCCCGCCTGGGGCTGGTGGTGGTGGGAAGGGGAGCGGAGCAGTCTCGGCCCCACGCAGCCTGCGGGGCTGCTCCAGCAGAGTGTACGCTGAGTGTGAACAGACACTGCAAACCGAGAGTGCTCTGTGCATCCATTTTGCCTGTGGGCGTCACGGTTTGAGTGCCAGAGCAGCCTGCGAGCTCCTGGCTGCAGTTCTGGAGCCTGACAGGGTAGGAAGCAGGTAAAGCTGCTTGAGAAGTGCCCAGCAAAGGAGCTCCATCGCCTTCCGTCCTGCTGCTGTGGGCGGTCCGGGTGGGAGCTGTGTGTCACCTCCAGTGGGTCTCTCATCTGCCAGGGTCCAGAGATGGTAGCTCCTCTCTGTACACAGGTGGGGTTCAGTTCGTCACAGTATCGAAGTTGTGTTTCTTCATGTACTGTTAATTTTGCTACTTAGAGTTTTCTTTAAAAAGGGAACTTTGGTCCCTGAATCAGCAGCTTTACATAGGTCATCTAGTGTTTCCCCATGGAGTAGTTGGTGAGCTTTTTTTTTTAAGTGTTTCAGTAAAAAAAACCCAAGTTGGTTAGTTTTATATTCAGATCAATTTATAAGATTTAAAGCTAAATTTGTAAACAGCTGTTGAACTGTAATCGAACTCTGTGCTCTTTATAATTAAGACCTGAAATTCCTCTAGATAGGAGTGAGAAATAATGGCTTTGCTTTGCATGGCAGATACAGTTCAGCAGTGCAGGTAAGTCAGTCTCTCAGCTGAACAGTCATTCCAGTCCTGCAAGCCTCCCTTGTCTTGGCATTAGCTCTTACCTGGCTTCTTGCTGATGTGCTTCATGGAACAAACCAGAGCATTTTCCAATGCTGACAGCATTTGTTGCTCTAGCTCCTCCAGCTGGCTTGTCTTGAGGTGCGTGTCAGCTTCAGAGTGGAGGGATCATTAAGGTCTTACCTTGGTTTGGGTCTGTCTTCCAGCTGCACCACTGATGAAACGAATGTGCCTTGTAACTGTATTTTCTGATATTGTTTCATGTTTGAGAGTTTTGCTTCAAAACCTGTCTTTTGAAATTGGTGAAAATTTTTGAAAGACCTGAAGTGAGCCTCTCTAGGGCACATGAGCTAGCAATGTGAAGTGTAAAAGCTCAACTGGAGTACATTACAGGTTTCCTTTGCTATCAGAATATTTCAGTTTGAGCTTTTTTTATTTGTAAAATGTGGGTCTACATATGAACTGAAGAACACCTTCGACTATGTGCCATTTAAGATCATTGGCATCCCTGTTTTGTTGGTTTCTTCTATTTTTTGTGAACGTGTACACAAAATTTATCTTTGGAAGGAGAGTGATCACTGAGCCCGTCTTTGAGGCCAGAAAAAAAAACTAATGCTTTACCATATCTTCACGTCACTTTGGGAAGAAGATTTTTCTGTGGCCTTTTAACACCTGGAAAATCCACAGGAAGTGTTACAACTAGCAAGAGTATATATTGACTCTAGCAGCTGAAGATAGGTTTTAATCCTCTATCTGAAGCTTGTTTAGATCCCTGAATATTAGAAAAATGCAATAGATCACTCTACAAACAAGTTTTGATAAAATGAAAGTAAGAAATTCTTTTAAAAATTAATACAGGTGGAATTTTATTCAAATAGCAAGGCAAATTTCTATCAAATAAAAGGTGTGTATAGGGAATCTCTTTTGATAAATAGTTGAAAAGCCCAGGTTTTGCTGCATACAGTTCTATAAAGAGCACTAACTGTAATTCCAGGTGTGTGTTACCCTACAGAGTATGTTGGAATGTAAGTTAGGAAGTATATGGGTCATCAAATTAAAAGCAAAATTGATAAATCTATTGTTTTTCAAGTGCATTGTTGGCCCTTGCTTACTGACTGCACTGCATTCCTCTCTGCATTGATCTTCCACATAGAGGGAAAAGAAAAAGCACTTAAAAATACAAAGGATAATGAAATGGAAAGAAATCTCAGGACCTCAGCGCAGGAAGTGACTTTGACCTCCCCTCTGAAATTTAAGAGGGCCCTAAACTTAATCTTGATTAAATATCCGCCTGTCAGTGAGATCAAGTGTGCCCTACTCATTTTTGAGTAGGTTGGTACAGTTCCTCTGAAGAGATCTGTGTAATTATGCTTTAACTGTTCATCCAGTACATACTACAGAGGAATAAAGGAATGTGATTGTGTTAATAGTGTATTTATGAAATTTTATTATAGGTTTGTGAAAATAGTTATGTACTTTTTCATACATTAAAAAAAATAGCCGAGATTTCTGTGAAATTAAGGTATATAATAACTCCTTACTTTGTTGAACACTAATGTATGCTCCCTTGGTCTTGTACAATGGCACACTTCGTGTTTCCCTTTTCATACATCTTGTCGTTGTAATGGAATCTGTTATTACACAGTACATAAGAATTAAATTTTTGTGTTAATATTGAATACATACTCAAGAAAAAAGAAAGCTGCTAAGACTCTTAGTTGTTCTCTGGATTTGTAGAAGTTCTTGTCCAGTTGCTGTGACCAGCAGGTGATTTGGGTTGAGCCGGAAGGTTTCCCTGGGAGGCACTGTCTCAGGTCTGCACTCTGAACAAGCTGGGGTCAGGGCATCCCTGACCTGTGGTGCTTCTCTAGGCACTTGGTACTCACTCCAACTCAGTGGGGTTTATTTTGGAATTCAGTCTCAGAAACAGAGAGGAGTCCAGCAGTGGGGGCAGGGAGGAAAAAGTAGAATGCTTCCTGACTCCCGATCAGCTTGAGTGGTAATTGATTAACACAGTTGTTTAATACATTTCCACAAGGAGTAGTCATACCCTTATGAGGGACACAGGCTGGCATTCACAGGACTGATAAGGTAGCCCTGTCTGCCTCTCAAGGGAGGAAAATATGACGTGTGATAATTAAATCCAAAACTTGTATTCGGTAGTGAAGCAGATAGACTTGTTGTTCTTCTGAGTGTGCTGGCAAACGATCCCTTCTGTATTTCACGCTTTAGTAAAGGCTTAGGGCCACTTGGCTGTCACCACTCTAGGGCGCCATTCCCTGTCCTCTCCTGCCTTAGCACGTGAGCTCTGCACTTGTTCTTCAGCACAGGAGCTGCTTTCTTCCTAATCCCAACACAAGGTCGTTGACACCATTCACTTCTGAACACTGCTTTTTGGTAGTGTCCTGGAAGGTGGTTTATCAGTTATTTAAATCCTCTTGTTTGCAGGATAAGGTAATCTGAGCTCTTTTAAGGATGACTTTTAAGTGACAAAAATCACCATGGTAAGCATCTGTCGAATTATGTAGTAAATGCTAGGCAAGTAGGAAATAGGTGATTCCTCATAACTCCTGAGAAAATCTCACATATGTTGAGAGGGTTTTTCATTAGTTTCATGGATGTAATAATTTCTTCTCTTGTCACACCCTGAGGTAATGTAGTTTAGCTTTCAAAAGATACCTTTTGAAAAGGAAGGTGAATTGTGCTGCAAGGGTATTTATCATCTTAAGATAAATCTCCTGAAACTGGATTGGGTATGAGCATTCTGCATCATGGGTGGCAGATATGTACAGAATGCTATCTGATTATTTCACTTCTGGTCTCACAAATACACGATTATTGCAGCTGTTTGCTGGTTCCTTCTGCACAGTAACCTTGGATTGCTAAATATAGTTCAATTATGCACCAAAGTTCTTTAAGGTGTCTGTTCTATACATGGTGATATTAGTTCCAAAAAATCACATTTAAAATTCTAAGTTGCTGCATTAGTCACTATTGCACCTTTTTAGTTTTCTGGTTATTTGCTTTTTAATCCCTGCTTTTTAATTCTGCATACAGGCAAATCTGAATGTGTTAGCTGTGTATTTTTTCCAGTGACAGATAAAGAGAAAAGGAGTAGCTGGTGGCCTGATGATACACAATGTGAGAGGAGAGAAATTTTAGATCTAAATTTGCACTAAATCTTCAGGTATCATTTTCTGTAGTTTTCTGTTAGATGTTGAAGGACATGGAAATGTGTGTATTATTCAGAACTGCTGTTTGTAACCCTGGCAGATGTTGCTGTGGAAACAGCATCTTCCACAAAAAGTCATTTGAAATAAATAAGTAAAAGGTCCTGATTGTGCAATGATGTTACATTTAGAAATTAATTAAATTAATAATTTATAAATAAATGTAAATAAAGCATAGCAGTACTTTGATTAGCTGAGATGTTAAAACAAGACTTCACTTGACAGAACTTAGTGTTTGCTTTTGCAAACAAACTTAAATTTCTAAGGACCTTGAATCAGGAAAAATTAATTGGAATTTTAATTTTTGCTTCACTTTAGGCAACAAAGAAATGTAGTTTTTTAAACTGTCTTTCTTTCCTTGTCCCATGTGAAAAATTTCTCACCAATTAAAGTTTTATGCTGGAGAGAGAGAGGACACAGACGATTAGTGATTTGGATTTGGGGTCTTTTTAGTGCATGATAAGAGGACACAGTCTTGATAGGTTTTAAAAGATATTTCTTTGAGTTTGTCTGTTGGTTGCCTGTCTTTAGTTAATTACCTTTATTGAATTAGAAGTTTATCAATCGAGTATCACTTAGAACTTAAAATCTGTCTTTAAAAGACAGGGCCAAAGAGCTTTCACTTGTTCCTGGAATAGGTCACTTTCTCTTTCTTGCTTTCCTTTACCCAGGCTGTAAAATTTATGCGCAGCAATGGCCTTTCCATTGCTCTCCTGGTTAAGAATTGGGAATTAGACCTGTGTCTAGGTTTCTGGGATTAGCACTGAACAGCTGTGAGGTGCCCTGCTCCCTCTGTGGCAGGATACAGGCGGGCTGTCAGAAGTGCAGCTGCCCTGTCCCTGCCAGCTTCAGCTTCTCCCGAGTGTCCTACTCAGACATCCTGCTTGCTCTGGCTGTGACACCTCTGCTGAGGCTCATCACAGGCACTGTGTCGAGGCACTGTGAACTTAAATCAGCGTGTCTGTAAGTGGTTTTATTGACTTCTGACCACTGTCGTGGTTTTCTGATGTGGTTGCTGATGGCAGCGTAACCCATCCAATTAAGCTGACGAGATGCATTGTCTTATGCTGTGCTGTCCCGTAAGCATGTGTAGCCATTGAAGAAAAATAAAAGTACACTATTGAACCGGAGAGCAGATCGAGAGCAACCTGTCAGTTGCTCTGCTTAGTAACTGCAGTGCTAAGCCTGGCTTGGTTCCTGTTTTAGATTGCACTTTGGAGTGGATAAGTGATGCACATAAGTGGATTTGCTTTCACTTCTTGTTTCGTGTTTCAGAGGGCTGCTTTCATGTTTGCATCATTTCTAAAACTTAAATGATGCAAGGATTTAAAATGTTGTAAATGCTCATATGTTTTGGAAAACAAGGCTCTGTTCTAAATGCAAGTTAACGATCCTCCTAAATCTTGCTTTTTTTATTATACTATTTTTGAAGTACTTCTTCGTATAACTAGTATTATTATAGATGTAGTTTTGAACATGAAATGCCAAGTTAGTTTCTTTGGTTTGTGGCCTTTTGTGTTGTGTTATGCAAGTCATTGCCTCAGTTTCTTCTGACTGCTGCAACTTAGTATGGGGTGGAGGGGGAATTAAAACAGAATTGAGTTTTCTAAAATGTCGTTGGAAGCAGGTGGTAAAATGAGCTGCAGCTTCTAAGCATAAGCAAAGATGGCATAATGTGAAAGAGAATGGCAGATGTGGTGCTGAAGTAGCTGTTCTTTAGGCTTGCCACTTTTTAGCACTGGGCCTCATTTTCAAACTGTGGTTACTATTAAATTACTGCGCAAAGTATCAGGAGGGAAGCAGGGTGGGTTATCTTTAAAATATTCTTCACTTAATGCTGATATGGCTGAGGTTTGTTGTTATCTATTTAATTTTCATTCCAGTGAAAGCTGGTGGGATGCGGATTGTGCAGAAACACCCACACAATTCAGATGCCAGAGAAGAAAAAGATAAGGATGACCAAGTCTGGGAAACCAGCAGGTGAGCACTTTGATTTGGTGCATGCGCTACAGTGAATTTCCATGACCTTGAACCTTATCACCAGTTTGTTTTTCTTGTGACTAGCAGACCAAAGGTGCAGTTGTTCTTGTATCATAAAGCAGTAGCAAGTTAGACGCTCTTCAAGAGAATTGAGGAATTTGGGAATTTTCATATTGCTAAGCCTTCTGTAAATGATCCTGCCATGTTAGAGAAGGCTGGAGAAAAATTACAATAGAAGTAAAACTCAGCTTTCCTAAAATGTCTCAGTTCAGACTGTGTAGAAGCATAGAGGCTAGGCATATTTATACACAAGTATTAGGCTGGCAGTCCATATATGAGGTTGTCTTTCTGCTGGATGTTTTCTTCTACCCTTTGGCCCCTAATCCTGTGTCTGTGAAATATTTGACAATATGGTGCTTTTGAAAAGACAAGTAAAAATATATGGTACTAATATTATCTGCTTTTATTTTTAGATGAGAATCTATCAGTTTTGATGGTGGAGGATACAAAGACTGCAGTTACTTAGCAGTTTTAACTAGATTTATCAGGTTACTGCTGTTTAGAAATGAAAGCAGGGATGTTCTGTGGACTGTTGCTGTTTTTCTGTTCTTAAAAAAGCCACCTGGTTTTGTTCTGCTTTCCTCAGCTAGCTGTTCTTCCTTCCAGCCAAGACTATATTTACCTGAAATGTTTATCTACTAACTTAGGGCATGAGTTTGTCCTTGTTATTTGCTCAGGTTAAAAAAACAAACCAGAAAACTGTTCCTGTGTTTTGGTAAGTAGACTGACTTAGATGATATTTATATTACATGTAAAATAATTATAATAAATAAGCATTGTGAAAAAGTCTGGAAATAAACCCAAATGTGCTTATTTACTTGAATAGGAAACCCCTTTCTGAGAAGGGAGAAGTAATTTTTATTAACAAATTCAAATACAAGGCAGGAGAACTAAAATTTACGTCCTTTCTTCATCAGCCAGGTTGGTCATCTTGTAATTCTGCACTGTAGCACATAAGTTGAAAGAGTCAGTATTGCAGCCAAGTTTTGTGTAAAGTAAGAAATTGTATCTTGGGGTCAATTTAAACTTTGTTTAGGAATGCATCCTTTTATTTGAAGTGTGTTGACCTTGGCTGAACAGCCGATGTCCACCAAGTTGCTCTATTACTCCCCTACTCAGCAGGATGAGGAGGAAGAAAGTAAGATGAAAAAAACTCGTGCATCAAGATAAGGACTGTTTAATAAAGCAAAAGCAAAGGCCATGCATGAAAGCAAGGGAAAATGAAATATGTATCCACTATGTCCCATCACCAGATGATGTCCATCACTTCCTGGGAAGTAGGTCTTCAGTATGTGTTAGTGATTGCTCTGGAAGACAAACATCATAGTAATGAATTCTCCCTGCCTCCTCCTCCTTTCTTCTAGCTTTTATTGCTGAGCAGATGGTGTGGAATATTCCCTTGGTCAGTTGGGGCTAGCTGTCCTGGCTGTGTCCCCTCCCAAGATCTTGTCTACCCATTGCCTGCAGGTGGGAGGATAATGTTGGAGAAGCAGCTTAGGTTCTGTGGAAGTACTGCTCAGCAGTAGCCAAAAATGGTGTGCTATAAGTTTCCATGGTGTTTCTAGCTACCAGTGCAAAGCACAGCACTGTGAAGGCTGCTGTGGGGAGAGTTTACCACCTCAGCCAGACCTAGCACAGCATTACATACCTGCTTATCTTCCTTTGACATGCCAGCCTCATGGCAAGGAGCCTCATTGGGATCCAAATGACAAGACTTCTTGTGCCTGTTCACAGATCTAAGCCTCTGTTACAGCACAGCACCTGCTTTATTCCTTTCTTCAAACAAGATTGTTTTCCCTGTTTCACTCAAATAGTGCAGGGAAAAGTTAAAATTTAACCTTGATTTTTTGTGGCTCTGTCTGCTGTAGCAGGTGCTGTGGCACAGTAGAAGCACATTTGTAGGGGTAAACAGTGGGCGCTGAGGACTTCGTGTTCACACTGTGTGTGTTTTGGAGATGAATTAGTTTGGTCATCTGGACTGAAGGACCAGTCCTAGCTGGCATGTGTCAGGTGTCTCCTTGAACTGTCTGTGCCAGTTTAGCATCACCTGCAGGGAGTTTAGTTGAGGTGCCCTGAGACCAATCCCCAGTGAGAAACAAAGCCTAGGCAACTAGGCTGGAATGATTGGGAGAGAGGTGCACTCTTGATCTGTAGATGCTAACAAAAAACTATATTTTAATACTGTGAGCAAAGCTTATCCTTTTAAGACAGAGGAGAAAGTTTAAAGACTTCTAGAGCTATCTTATTAACTAGTGAATAGTTGGCTGTTGCACCTCAAAATCCATTCGTTTGTCCACCTTATCAGTTGATTGTCAAAATAATGCACTTTGAGTGTGCCCTTTGTTTTGGTTTTCGTGTAGGGGATACAGTGTTGATATGTATTAGGCACTTGTACCTGTAGTTATTATGAGTCTCTGTATTAATACTGAAAGCATTGGGCTGAACTATTTTATTTCTTTGATCTAATCCTCTTGAGAAAGAAAGCAGCAGGAGGACATAAGGAGCATAGTTAGGTGGGAATTAATACAAATTATGAGTGTGTTTGCAAGTGAAGGGAAGTTGTTTTCCTAGTAGAACTGAGAGCCTTTTGTGTATGTAAAGGAAAGGGTTTAATGTGTCTGCTGTAGGCTCCTTTGGGAATACTGGCACAGCTCTGGTGGCAGTACAAGCTGTAGATGTGAGCAAGAAGATACTTAGCCATAGACAGAATAAGTTAGTCAAAATTAAATAAATTAAATTAGGTTTGCAGCACCTCAGCTGCTTTTGTGCTGGAAGGTGCAGTCCCCAGAGTTTGTGTCTGCTCCAGATGATTCATGGTGCTGTTTGAAAACCCTTGAATTTCTGATGTGTATGAAGGGTGGTTTATCAGGAGATGGATTGGTCAGGCGGGATGAAGTGAGCATTTCTGCTTTCTCCATGTATGTGTACTTTTGGGGCTTAGTCAGCTGGTATTTTATGTCCATTTCTTAAGCAGATGTGGAAACATCTCTGTTTTTAACTTTCTACTTGTCATGGTTTTAGTCTTTGCCATTTGAAGGTGGTATTGTTGATATGATGCAATCTCTACTCCCTGTTGCATTTGAAGTAAAAAGAAGCAAACAGCCCTTCAGGAAATCTGTCAGCTGATACGGGCAGCTGACAATGGTGTGAGAAAATAATAAAACACAGAAGAGTAATTTGTGTGTGAAGAGGGAGGCTAGGATGAGTCATTATTTTAATCTCATTGTAAACTTAGTTGAATACAGATTAGTGGAACTGGCAGTAAATGGAAGCAGAAGAATTCAATCTTTCCCAGAGTTCTGTGGTAACTCTGAGAGCACATGGCCTCCCCATGATGGCACAGATCTGAGCAGTTGCTCAGCAAGAAAGCTTTCTGCTTCAGTTCATAGAACTATTTGTGGCTTTGGAGACGGCTGGCGTTGTTTTTGCAGCTTGGAGGAAAAGACTTGGATCCGTGTTTATAGTCTTAATGTAAACAAAGCTGACACAGGTAAACACCTCTGACATAGCTAGCTGTGCTCTAATAAAGGTGACTTTAACATTCACCAGGTAGGCCTTCTTTAATGTTTCTTTTTCTCAGTCATCTAGCAACTTGGAATCCAATTACTGTAACTTACTCTGCGAAGTATTTTACTCAATTCTCTTTCCTAAAATAAAATTGTTATGACAATCTCCCATTTCATGAAATTGCAGGGAGACTTGTGAGAGTGGTGATTCGTGATCCCTTAAAACAATATGTGGTGAGACCGTTTTATATTAATTCAAACTTTTTCTGCAGGGCAGGTCTCAGCCTTGAGTTATAGCAGAACTAATTTTATGTGTCTGGTATAAATATAGTTTTACTTAAAAAAGGAATGTCTGGATATGATTTTATGGTGGAGAAGGCTCAGTGAAAGAAGGGAGGAGTTGCACAGTTTGGTTTAGGTGAACTAAAGATCTGTGTGGCATCCAAAGCCACTGGCACCCCCGTGGTAGGGTGTCAGTGTTAAACTGTACTGTGAGGTAGAATCCTCGGCCCACATTCTTTTCAAGATGAAAGATTTTGATCAACCTGTTTAGAGATAGGATGCCAGCTGGCTGAACTTATGTTCTGATGAATTACTGATTTTTCTTAAGTTTTTGTAATTTCTTAACACTTGTGTTGGTTTGGTTTTTTGGATGCGGTTGCAGTTTTTATTGATTGACAGTCATACTGATTGCTGCCGGAAGGCTTTTTTTGTGATGCTAGAGGAGGGTGAAACATAAATAGAAGTATGGTTATGAATCAAAACCATAATTTTTCAGGACTGTATCTTGTCAGAGAAATCATTTGGAATAAATAGGCTACTCACAGTCCTGGGCTTTATTAAAAGCCCATTAATGCCTGTTTAACTGAGATTTGCAGTATCATGTGCATTCCTGTGCCAGCAGCTGACTCTAGGCATAATAAATACTCCTGAAAGACAGATAATTTGAATTGAGAGCTGCTTGTTCAGTTTTGCACAAGAGATTCATTAATTGTCACTCTGGGATCTCAAGAAAAAGAAACTATAATTGTATATCAGGATCTGGATTTAAAAAAAACATTTAAAGCAAATACCTGGCTTGTTTTTAACAAACAGGGTAAATTGCAAAGGCTTTTATGTCTTAAAGACTCTTGCCTTGTCATTTGTTATATTTCTGACACAAAGTGGGTAATTACCATGATTTAATTACTCAAGATAAATGCCCTAGTGTAGTTTCTCTATATATTTGTAAATTGTATGTCTTTTGTATCTGAAGCCTACCTGGAGATTGTGAACCCAGCATTATGCCTGACTTTTATGATGTGGATATTTGCCTTAGTAATATCCATCAGGTGAAAGGAAAAAAGCCAAGAGAGTAATTTAGAATGTTGACTCAAAAGCAAAATTATGCTAATGAAGCATATGGGTGTTTGTATGTCGAAGAGTACTCTCAATACTTAGTTACATGGTGAGAGAGGAGTTGTCAAAGGCCCCTGTTATCCTTCAGTGTTACTTGTTAAGTCTGAATATGCAAGTTGGGCTAAACTTGTTTTTTTTCTTTCAGGATTGCAGTGAAAATCTCAAAAATTTGGCTGCGGGTATATACTTTCATTCAAGAGTAAATTTGTTTTTCCTTTCCCTCACTTTGCTCTGCTGCAACTGACAAGAAATAAGTCGCAGGCATTATTTCTGTTTTCTATTTGCCATTGAAGATTCTCCTGTCATTAAAATATTCTTAGTTTTTGCCTTGTCACGACCCATGTTGACCAAACTTCTGACAGAATTTAAAAAATACAAATTGGTTATATAAGTAAGCCGTTAGAGAGGGTTTGTATGTCTGTTTACATCCTGAGTATGGAAGTGTTTGAAATCATTTCCGTTCCTTGTATTTTATTGTTCTGGTTGTTTTAGCTGGGGTAGAAGGTATTGGTTGAAGTTATGACTCTTTATCTTGGGAATAACTACTCTTCAGGACAGCTAAGACCTGGGAAATGATGTGCAGTGTTTAGCTCACTTGCATGCACGTCCTTTAGGAGGTAGTTTCCATCATGTATGAAGATGTTCCAGTCCAGGATGTTGTTCGTTGTAGAGTCAACAGGTGTTTAACAGAGGGAAGACTTGAGAGTTCTATGTATAAACAAACAAACAAAAACCCCCCAAAACTTTGCAGCTGGTTAAGCATGGAAATACATATAAATGTGAACAGGTAGCATTGAACTTCCAAAAATACTCAAGAGTGAATGACCCATTAGTGTTGCTCCCATGTACTTCACGTACATAAAGCTGAAAAAGACCTTGTTACCTATGTTCATGCATCTGTAAAACCAAAGTACTGGAAATGTAAGCAGGCATTGACTCAGTGTGATGAATATTTACGGTTAAAAGAGAGGTTAGGACAGATAGACTGCTACACCTTCTGCTTAAGTTTCTGGAGAGGAAATGTGCAACTTCGGTGGATAGAGGACTGACTTGAGTCCCGTTTTGCTTCAAAGGTTCCTTGGGCTATTCTGTCAGTGAAGGCAGCCCTGAAGGAGTGAACTGGTACTCTGTAAAAGCATCTGTCATCCTCTTCTTGGACAGAATTCAAATTTCTTCCACCATATTTCTAAGCACCTCTTTTTTTCCCCCTCTTTTTGTGGCCTGATTCTGTTACCTCTGTGAGCTGATACGGTTGCACAAAAGAGTTACGTTTGTAGATTGTATTGTCATTTTACACTTGACATCGTAAAAAATGGAATTTGATTAAATGTATGGGTGTAATAGATATGACTCAGAGGTTTTTATTCCTGTCTTTGGCCTCTTGTTACTCAGGTATGGAGCTTTGGAGGTGACTGGCCTTAAAGATGAAATGTGTGGGGGAAATGCAATGGAAAAGCAACCTGGCTGTGAATACCTTGCTTGTGGTTTCTGGGAAAGATGCAAATTGCAGCAAATGCTGGGTGTTACCCCATGGTCATATTAGAGTTTTCTGTGACTAACTTTTTCTTTGCTTTAAATATTCCAAAGCTTAAAAGAAAGTTCTGCTGGAAAAAGGCTGTTAAAGGATTGCAACTATAATTTTGTAATACTATTAAGCATAATAGTGAACATAACGCAGTTAGAGAAATAGCTTCCTACCTTCTCCAAAAGATCTTTATTTCTAAAAAATACTCTGTTATTAGTGCTTGGGGTTTTTTTAATCCCTTCCCTTTTCTTATCTTTATTATTTTGGACTTAAAATTTACTTCACAGGTAAGGGAATAGCTTCTTAATAGTGTTACACTCTTCTTTACAGAAGCGGCATTGCCTTCAATGCATTTTCCTACTTTATTATTCATCATTGTGTATCAATCTTTTGCCTGGGGTTTTTATGATTAGCAGATGCTCAAGTCTGCTAAAGTTTATACATACATAATTTGACTAGTTATAAAACCTGAAAACAATATTAGCTGTGTTTATGTGATTTTTCCAGACAATATATTCTGCAGATGACCAGTTACTTTGAGAAGTAGCGAAGTAATTACTATGACCTCTGTTGAACTCTGTCAAAAGCCTATGCAGTAACAGACTTAAGTATATGTACAGAGAATAGAATGTGCAATACTGATTTTTAAATACAGAGCTACTGGAAGGCAAGAAGATAGGCTGTGAATATCTCCATTTAAGAACTGAAAATATCTGTGAATGTAGGGAATGGAGAAAAAGCTAGGCAACATTATGAATGAAGCATTCTCATACAGAAAGATGAGAACCTTCCAAAAGACTGTTTTATGCTTCCAGTATTTCTTGATGATTGAAGCAGTAAGTTGATAAATCTATCAGTTGTAAGTGCCAGTTATGGCATTATAGGGATAGCTCTTTTCGTATTCCTGAAGTACTGTGTGCATGTGTGAAAGAGCTAGAAAAGATCGGCTATACCTCCCCCTCAAAGTGAATAGAAGATAACGCCATCCAGCTCAGAGAGGGCCAGGTTTGGTCCCGAAGGAACATATGCTGTCTTACGAAATTGGCTGGAAAGCTGAGTTGAATTGTCAGCCAAGCTGGTGTAAGAAAAAAGATTTTAAAAGAATGAAAGTCTTTAATTTGTATTCCGTATGATGAGGAAGGTGAGAACAGCTTAGTCATATGAGAGGAAAATGGATGGAAAATAGTGTCTTTACTGGCTTAGCACAGCATTCCATGTCAGTACAGAAAAGTCAATGATCTTGAACTAATAGCTTGTGTGGTATTTTTCCTTGTTCTTTACTCTTGATATCTTTCTGAAGTGTTGGAATACAGGGAAAGAAGGTGACTATGCCAGTCTGAAAGCACAGGTATTACAAAGCACAAAAATTTTCAAACCCAGAAGTACAGTCAAGTCTATTTCACTATGCTAACTTAGCCCAAATCTTTATTATTTAAGTGTTCAGCAACACTGAGAGTATTTCTACAGCTAAAGGTATTAAGTTCTCCTAGTAAAAGCTTGCAAAGGACCAGATGCTACTCATTTATTTAGCATCAAAACCCTATGTTTGAAGTGAAGTTGCCAAGAGCTGAAAATGAGTAGGCGGTACATGTGATTGACATTGTGTGCCAAGGAGGGGGATCTTTTTCCAGTGGCACTTTCCTCTCCTTTAAGTTTCTTCTGCCTCAGCTGCATCAGGCACCAGACTTTGAAGTAGCTAAATAAACTTTGAATTATCATTTCTTAACTGTCACTGGGCCAAACAGGAGTGAATTTATTTCACTCCCAGCTGTTCCCAGGACACTGGTACTAGAAGCAAGAGATATATGGGAGATAGATAAGAACAACATGGAAGCATTTGTTACGTTATCATCATTAGAGCTTTATTTAGTCTGCTGTGGCAACTCAGACCTGTTCACTGCAGTACATTACTTGTTGGGGGTGTTCACTGCAGTAGGCTTGCTGCCTTCTGATATTAGTGTAACGTTTTAATGACTACATCTTGGTCACAGACATCATGTTAAATAGATGGCAATTAGTAAAAAATATTTTAGCAGCATTTACGCGTCTTAGTTATGGTGAATTTCAGTTTCTCTGGGACTCATTCCTTAGAATATATGTAATGCCTGGGGCTGGTATTGTGTTCAAAGGGCAGCTGGCTTTGTTGCTGCTGGGTACAATCAAAGTGGTTAGTTCTTTTCCCTAATAATCTTGAAATTTGACTTGTTTTTTTTCCCCCCTGGCTTGTTAGAGCTGTAATTAAATACTAGGCTAGGTCTCAGTTATGGCTGGCTTCATCTAGCACCTCACACTGCAGTACTGAATCAAACAGTTCTTGAGATACAGGTACTTTGAGTGCTGAGTGTTTGCCCATTGCTTTCCAAGCCCTATTCTAAAGCCTTCTTTTTTACTTTAAATAAATAAATCAATGCAGAGCTCTGGATGTTACAGAAGTATATCTTTTGGTATTTGGAACTACCAAAAATGCGCAAAATAATTCAGCAAGCAAAATCTCATTACTCGCTGTGTGCATCCTTGTACACCTTGAATGTTGCTAATAAGCTTGACTACATTCCGGTGCTGATGGTCACTCTCCTGAGGCTGCAACCTTGTGTGAGTGTTTAGAACATGCAGTGGTAGACTGTATTTACTCTTTAGTGGTTATTAGGATGATCAAGAGTGCTTTGCATTACGCTACTTATGAAAGGTGCTATTGCTAGGTTTTTATTTTTGTTTAAATCTTTTCTTTCTCCATGCAGCTTATTAACATATGTGCTCATGTGCAACATGTTATTGTTGCTAATAAGCAGGTTTTTTGTATGTAATATATTAATGTTTTGGCTTTGTGGAGCAATAAGGAATTAATCAACTGGTTCAGGGACAACCCCGTTTGACTTGTTTGTTAAAATGTTGCTTTTGTATTGGAGGTGATGGAATGAAACTTTCAGTAAATTGAACTCAGTATTTTTCACTTCTTTGTTTCTTCCTTTATCTCCAGGATCATGCTACCCAGTGATTCTAGAGGAAAAGTGCATTTAGCCATGTGTATGCTGTTTTATATCAACAGTGACACTAATAGCATTACCACAAATTCTTCCACGTAAGGCTATTTAGAAGGCTTTTGACTAAATGAAATTTAGCATTCTTATTTATTGCTTTGAAAACTGCTGTAGAATTAATTTCCTGTTTACAGAGATTACATGATTCTGTATCTGCTGGTGTATTTGAAAGATTTTATTCTTGTTCCAGTTTACAATAGGGAAAAAAAGGCCAGAACAAAAAAAAGTTTCTGAGGAGTGGAGCTTTGTGTTTTGCTGTTTTTTCCAAGCATAGGCTTTGTGGCTGATAACACTGATTGGCTTGGTTCCTTCCCTGTATCGGGATCGTTTGGATTACCTCTATATGGCTTTGAAGTTTAGTATTACATTTTTCCTTCATATCTTATAAACAATCACAATTAGAGAAAATTTGAATTCCTGCTGATAATGTATTATTTATTAATTGTGCTGTTCTTCAGAAGATCTCTCTTTATGACACCTTGTTTCCTAGTTCAAGTTCTTATTTTGTGTTGTGTCCTACCCTTGAAAGTATTTCTGTATTAGTTAGTGATCATGAGATCACCAGTTATTCTCATCCTGTTATATTTTCCTAAAATCACCTTTTCTTTTTTTTTTTTCTTTTTTTTTTTTTAACTCCTGAAAAGAATTTTGATGTTGAGAGACTTGTATATCTCTCATCCTCCTATGCAGAGCTAACAGATTAGCTGGTCTGATGATCAGGACTTGGCTCTTTTATAAAAAATTTCTGTGTCAGACAGAGAAATAAATAAATCTGCTGTTTAGGAGCTGTGTAGTTCTAGCAGGAATAGATAAGTAGTAGTCACATGTTTTAAAGCCATTTATGTGCCATTTCTTTATTTGACTATTCCAGTTTCTCTCTGCTTTATCCCATGCTAACTCAGTTTAATGAGAGGTCTTACTGGCATTTTTGGAAATCTCTCCATACCAAGTAGGCTAGAAGATTTTTGGGTTTTTTTTTCTGCTTTGATAATTCTGTCAGGTTTTAATACCTTTTACTGGGGAGAGAAAATTGCCAAGTTAATGCACATTGTTGTCCTCTGCCATAGGAGGAGGAAAGGGGAGATAACTGCTCACAGTTCATGCACCAGATTTTGTCATCCTTTCCACCTTTTTAAAAAATTTTTGTAGGTTTATTACGTAATGGCTTTATAAGACACTGGGTGTTTCACACTTCTCCCTGCCTGTTCCCACGTCTTCTAAACAGTAAGTAGTAATACAGTGAAGGAAAGAGGGAGTTAGAATCTTGTTATAATATTTTTCTCTTCTCTTTTAAAGAGTATAGATGTCTGTGCAGGGCCAGCACAAAACTCTGTCTGTGCAGCACTCTCCAGCAGATGGTCCTTCGAGGCAGTATACAAGAATTTGTGTACAATGAGCCTGATGAACTCCCCCAGCATCTAGCAATTCAAATTACTCCTTAGAAACTTGCTAATCAAATTACTGTCATTTGACCTAGTTCCTATTTCTGTATCCCCCTTTCGACCATATGTACATTTCTCACCTTGATAATCACCTTCCTGAAAAGGCAGCATCACAGTCCAAGTAGTGTGTGTGGCAAAAAGTTTTTCTTTTTGCGTGACTTGTAACTTCTTGTGTCCCTCAAGTCTTACTAAGAAATAGTGAATAACTATATCTGTTTTACATTCTCCTCTTTATTGTATATTTTTCTTGAGTTCTCTTTTTATCTGTTTGGTTTTTTTTTGAGGCATGACTAGAATTGCAGCGTGGAGGGTAAAAGCCTGCCCCAGACTTATGCATTTAGTTCTATTTTTCTGCTTCTTTTCCTTCTCTTAATTGTTCTTGATTTCCAGTTGTCTTTTTAATTGCCTTTTAAGTATTAACCTGCTGATTTAAAAATATTTTTCCCAGTGATTCCAACATTTGTTACTGAGTTTAATAACTGTGGTAGAGGTACAGTTATTATGTATCATGTAGGTACAGTTAGGATTGTTTTTCCCAGTGTGTGTTTTCTGCATTTATCATGGTGCTATCTTTTTTCTTTCCCTTTATTGTTTTGTCGGTCCTCTGAGATCTGTTGTAACTGTTTACATTCAGGCTTTTCTTATCCTGAATAATTCACTGACATTAGCATATATTGTTATCTATTTAGACCTCTTTTCAAGTTTCTTGCAGGATCCCACTGTTAACCTCCATCATTATGATGTTTGATTTAGTTCTCAGCTCTGTTTTCAGTTTGTGATTCTCGAGAGTGTCTTCTGCCATATCCCATGATAACTCAGTTTATTTAGTGAGGAGCCTTGTTTGCATTTTTTTGAATTCTGTGCATACCAAATAGACCGAATGGTTTTTTTATTCACTTGATCATTCATTCAGATTTTAATAGCAGTTCTATTAAATATTTAGCCAACAAATATAACCTCTATTTTGGGGTAATTTATAGTAACTTTACCTTAAAAAAACACTAATTCTCTCTCTAGAAAATCCTCAGCTAAGGTTTCCTAATACTGTTGCGTTCTCTAGGTAGCATTCAAAAATATTCAAACACAGGAATTAAGTAATAGATTCATCTGCTGAATCTAAATTAGTATTCATATTGCTGAAAAAATGAAATCTTTATTTGCTTGTCTTCAGTTATTTCCTTTTCTAAGCTATTTTATGTACATACTTGAGAGAAACCTTGGCAAATAAATAGCTTCTGTGAGATAAGTGGCATTCATTTGTTTTTATTTGAACTTAATTATGTTACTACAAAATGTGGTGAAAAATATTATCATCAAATGGGACAAAGTGTCTGTGCAAAGAACCTAGCAGCAAAATTTCCATCAGACATCCCCTTGGGTTTTCACAGCCTTTTTAGTGATGTTTGCTAACACTGGAGTTATTGAATCCTCACAGTTGATGTTTAGTCTGCCATAATTCCAGCGAGTGCTTACAGCTGTGAGATTCCATAGCGTGTCTCACCTTTCAGTAGAGAAGGCAGTGCTCAGCCAAGCTTCTGAGCAAACAGTCATGCATTAGGGTTTGAATGAATAAACAAGAGCTGTGTTTGTGGGAATGGTGGGCGTATTACTTGATCTATGCAACAGTAAAAGAGTTGATTGTTGTCAGTGACCTTGAAAGTAAACAGAGAAGTCTTCAACTCTGCTGATGGTAAATACCTGTTTTGCTTAGTTAAATGCCACACCAATGGTGAGGAACTCCAGAAGCACATCAGTAAGGTCTGCAAAAAGAAGTTTTGGATTACAAAATTCACGGAATGTGGTTGGTACTATAGGACAATACAAGGACACAGCCTCTGGCTTGGGAAGTTCCTGAGCAGCAGATTTCCAGAGAGTGCTCTCAGGAGCACGCTTTGCATACTCCATCTCCTGCCCCGAGTGTTCACTGCTGCCCCCTGAGAGGCAGCAAGGGGAGTATGTGGTCCGACACTGTCCAACTGATTGCAGGCTGAGTTAACGTTAAGATTAGTTGCTATTTCAATAGAGAGATGTGTTGGGAAGAAATTGTGTTCTCATTAAAGTTTTATGTAGTAAAACTGAGTAAGAGAGGTGTTTGGGAATTTCTTCTCAGTAGCTGTGATAGTTATAGTCGGTTACAGAGGCAACCCAGTACTGCTGCATTAGGCTGCAAAATGTTTGCACTGGATTTTTAGAGATTTGAAAAACTGGAAGTGCCTTCTAGGAAGAAATTTTAAAACTGATTCTAAATTATTTTAATGATCTGCTGCTTTTCTTAGCCCTGCTGGAAATAGGATAAGTAGGCTAAAGTCTCAAGTGGTGACAGGCCTGTCTCCATAGCCTTACGTGAGGATTGTGTATCTGTATCCTATGTTGTGTGCAGTGTCTGTAGGCTCTGTATCAAATTCATGGGACAACTCAAAAGCAGTCTTGCTCTCTGGACTCACCACTGCTGCACATGCTATTATTAATACCTTTAATCTTGCAAGATTCCCTAAGCAAAAAGTGCTAGGAAAAATGCAAATCTAATTGCTCAGACATAACATTGATACTGTTTACAGTACCTCAGGAAATGTCTCCTGGCTAGATTCTGAGAATTAGTTTGGAGGAGGGTGAATTCAAGGCATACATATGTTTGTTTGACTTGTTTTTTAAGATTTCATTTCCAGGATGTGCTTCCAGGAGTTCAGTTTTGGCATAACAGTGTATGAATTAGCACCTTGATTCTCCTAGGCTTTCTTTATATTTGTATCTGTTATCTTTAATATGTGGCATAAATTCAATATGAGTAATTATTTTCTGGTTTCTTCAGACTGCAGTCATGGATGTAAATATGCACTGACCTTTTCTAGCAGATACAAGAAAAGAATGAAAAGCGAAGAGAGAAGAGCCTCAATTTATACATTTTTCAGTTTGATTTTTTCTTTCGTAAGATGAAGGAAGGTAAGAGTTGCAGTGTTAGTTGGTGATTCATGATCTGCCAAAATAAGATGGACTAAAGGAGGAGGAGAAGAAAGCTCACCTAAAAGTCATGTTTCAGCTTTTGAAATATGGAAAAGGAAGGAAATGTAAATGTTCTCAGAAAAAAAGAATTTTACCACAAACTTGGCAGAGATTTTTGTGGAGAAATGTCTGTGTTTTTCCAGATGAAAATTGAGAAAACAACCTGTTAAATATAAATGAACAATTTGAGTACCACGTGTTATTCTAACTAGAGCAGTCTCTGCAAACAAATTCTAGTGAGATCAGTCGATCTTTGGATGAATATCAAGATATGGATGTTTTTGATGTAAAAGTTTAATTTGACTCTGTGTATACATCTCTTACTTTCTCTTCCCTAATGTAAACCATTGGAAGATATGAAGTTTTGCTTTATGGAAAGAAGCCTGGAAAATCTTTATGCAGAGTCGAGTTGCTTTAATTCAGTGTGTAGTACTTGGTGCTCATGACTTTTCATATTCAGTAATGAACTTCTTTTCACCCACCTGCCCCTGCAGCCTTGGTTTGATACTTTTCATTTAGGGTGCAAGTCTGTGGTCCGTCTGCTGCTAGGTTTCTTGAAATAGCTTGTAGGAGATGTTCTTTTAGATACAATGTCCTGGAAGAGTTGCCATTTGGTGGGAATGGTATTGGCAGCATAAATATTGACTTCTGTGGTAGCACTTGTCAGCTGGTAATTACAGGCAGGCCAGAGATGATGAAAACTGACGTCTGTCATGTGCCCACGCAGTAGCTGGGACCAGAGACACTTCTTCATCAGTGCTCAAAAGTAAATCTCTTTAAACTAGAGCAACAGCAGCATTTCCTGAAGCAAGAGTAGTATTCTGAAAACATGAAGCCTCTTGTATCCCTCCCTCAACAAACAATTTTCTATTAATTTTTCATTGGCCTTTGTAATCCACACCTTCTTTTTGCAGAGTCTGATGCCATTCTGAAATTCCTCACCACTGGTAGGGCATTTAACTGAGAGGCTGTCAGCTAGGCTGGTGAGTGGCATTGGTGCCTGGGCTGTGGGTGGTGCTGTGGTTTGGGAACAAGATCACAAACACTCGGTATGAACCCAGCTTGAAGCTGGGAGGTTAGTCTGACCTCAGGGAGGATCTGTCCTTCCTGTTCACTTCCATTCTTGAACCTGGTTTGGAGATTTTTCCTATAAGGTTCACGATAAGCGAGAACATGCATTATTTTGGTTTTGCTAATCTACCCCAGTTTTAATCCGGGAGTTATGGATAGGGATGGGTTTTTATGATCAAATCCAACAACAGCATGAGAAATAGATGAAAATCCCTTCAGTTGCACTGTCGTCCCTGCTTTGCCTTGCAGATTGAAACACTTCCAAGGGGGCTGGCAGTCTTGTTACTGTCTGAAATATTCATGTGGCACCTTTGCATCTTGACTAGATTCCTGTCTCTGGCATGGTGGCAGGGAGAGACAGAAGGGTGGAGGTGGGGGTAGCATGCTGTCAGTGAGGTCAGACAGTAAAACATCATCTCTGCAGTGGGAGCTCTGCTGCTGTTGCAAGCCCTGGCCATGGGCTAAGACAGTTTTGTGCTGGTTAACAGATAAAATGACTGAAGTCTAGGCTGCAGCCAGAGTGAGAAATAACCTGCTTCCCCTACTTCCATCAGCTAAGGAGGAATAGTCTGTTGCCTGAGGTTATCTACAGAGAATTTGAGCTCTGTGCTTACTTTTCAGCTTAGCTGGGAACAAGCTTGTAGTGGTTTTTGGTTTTCAGACTATACTGCTAACCCTCTAACTCCAATTTAAAATACCTTCTTGAGGAGAAAAACTTGTGAGGCGACAAAGTTGACTACTTCTTCTGTCATGTTTCTGTAGAGATGATTGATTTGCTTTATATGAGCCCAGTTGTGAGTTAGAAACTACAAACTGTAAATTTATGATCTTGTTATAATAAAAAAATGAAGCAGCATAAGTGTTCATTTCTGTCAGCAATCTCTGAGAAAAAAAAAATGGTTGTGAAAACCGTTGGATTGTGTTCCCACCTGTCTGTGATCATCCAAGAGAAATTGCAGGCAATTGGGTATTTGCCCTAGAGGCCACTTGAGCTGTTATCTATGGGTATCTGTCTCCTACTCTGGGTAATACATGGAAAAATTCTTCAGGGACTAAGGCACATTTTAAAGACTGCAAGCTGGGTTGTATTCAGGCCAGCTGAGATGACACAAGATATTTATTATTGAGGAGCCCTGCAAGGTAGTCAGGTTGCTGTTACACTCCTAGGGTAAGCAGAGGTGTGGAGGCACTAGCTTTAAAAACTTTCTGCTTTTTTTTACCTGCCTTTAAACATAGGATCTTTAACCCCTAGTGCAGGTGGTGCTGTGTGCTCCATCAGGGCCCACGGAGAACTAGTATCCAGTGCACAGTTCCTTAAAATATTTATGAAGTAATCTTCTGCATCTGTGGCACTGCTCTGTTGAGATCTCTGCTGGTTCTTATTGAAGTTCATTAATCCGTTGTGGAGTTTTGGGTTTTAAATGCAAGTCCTGCATAGTTTTGTTTTTCACTGCCTGGCATGCAATAAACACAGCTGCTAAACCTGAGTTTCCTCAACAAAACATGCTACAAGAGTGTTGTGAGGAGGTTATGAAAATCTGTCTGACATACTCCAAGTCTCTTAAAAAAAAGAATCAGTTTTGCCAGATAATTTGGCAGTTCCTGCCTGAGTAAACAGAAGGGGTAGTTGAGGTTGATTGGCAGGCTTGACAGGCTGGAGAGGATAGCCAGTGTGAACACTGAAGTGCAGCACGGCCAAGTGCAAAGTCCTGCACCTAGGTTGGGACAATTGCCATCACACAGGCTGTGTGATCAATGGATTGAAAGCAGCCCTGTAGAGAAGGGCTTGTGGAGAATTCTGGTGGATGAGAGGCTGAATGTGTACACGTGCAGCCCAGAAGGCAAGTTGTACCTTGGTCTGCACCCACCTGGGGCACTGTGTCCAGCTCTGGGGACTCCTAGGATAAAAAAGATGTGGACCCATTGGAGTCAGTCTAGAGGAAGGCCACAGAAATGGTGAGAGGGTTGCAACACCTCTCCTATGAGGAAAGGCTGAGAGGATTGTGGTTATTAAGCCTGGAGAAGAGCAAGTTCCCAGGATACCTCTTTGTGCCCTTTCATCTTCTAAAGGGATCTTACAAGAGAGATGACTTTTTAATAGGACCAGTTAGGACAAGGGACAATGGTTTAAGCTGAAAGAGGGTAGTTTTAAATTATATATTGGGAAGAAATCCTTTACTGTGAGGGTCGTGAGGCGTTGGAACAGGTTGCACAGGGAAGTAATGGGTGCTTCATTGTTGGAAGTACTCAAAATCAGGTTGGATGGGATCTTGAGCAGACTGCTTAAGGCAACCTTAAAGATGTTCCTGCCCATGGCAGAGAAAGTTTGACTAGATCATGTTTAAACAACCTTTACAATCCAAGGTAGTGTCTATGTTGTTTTATATTTTGGGAGGAGGGAATTTCAGACCATTGAATAGCTTATTACTATATTTTTTTAAAAGTCCAAGCAAAAAAATAATGTTTAACTGAAGCACATTTGATGTAGAGATTTGATGTTATTGCAAACAAAAGCCTGTGGAAGGTTTGAAAAAAAAAGACTTACAGTAGCAATGTTTATAGTCTCATTTATGTATAAACCATTTTCGTTAAAAAATACCAGGCTCCATATGATACAGTAGAAAGAAATTTCCTTATAAGCAGATTCTGGTACAGTTTGCTTGCTGTTGTACGTCTGACACCTCTTCCTGAGGCAAGATGAGGGTGTGAAGGAAAGGGAACACTGACTGATACTGAATTAAAAATACCAAGTCTTCAAGGCTGATTTTCCTGGCATTTCTTTGAGTATTTATTTTCATTTGATATGGGAAGACAGCTGTCCTTCAGTGTCCTTTGGTTTCTGGTAGCTAAACATCAGGTGTTCTCTTTGCGTGACTTTGGCTATTATTCCTCTGTCCTGGAGGCACTTTGTAGACCTCAGTTGCAAAAGGGTAAGGGCATGCACAGATAGATGAAGAATTGGTCTGAGGAAAAGCAATGAAGTGTAGAGTGTATTTTGCGTATTGAGTGTCAGTTCCTCAGAGGGGTTGCCATCCTTACTTAACAGGGTAATACAGGAGAAGTTGTCTTGTTTCCCATACGTTGTTAGCAGGGTCACTAGTGAATGATGGCGACACCTAAGTCTGGATTTCATGTCTGCTTCTCTAAGAAGCAAAGAAAACCTTTGTTTTGTTTACCACCTGAGGGTAGCTAAGAGGTTTACTGTATTGGCTGTAAGAATTTGTGGAATGATAGGAAGAGCAGTCCCACCTAGCGGGAAGAGTATCAAGAAAGCTGTGCGCTTGATGGAAGCAGTATTTTGAAAGAGAAGAGGTATGTGTTTTAGTTAAATTAGTGTGTGATCTGTCACCAAGGGAATTGCCTGTCAGGTTTAATTTGAAATGAAACTAATTGTTAGCCTGACAGCTTGATGTGCTGGGAAACGCGATAAATACATTGGTACCAAAAATCGTTTTCAGCTCTATTATCTAACTGTTGTTTGACTTAATGAGAAAGGAAGAGCTGAAACATGCATGTTTTTAGGAACAGCTGCCTATAAGTTTTGGTTATGTAGAAATAATGCAAGATTTTGTGGTCTTTTCATCAAATGCTTTTAAAAACTGTTGTACTCTTGTTTCATAATCTTTGCTAATTAACACAGGCATAAAAATATTGCTAGCTCTGGCAACGTTAGTATCTTTATCCTGTTTTTCCTCCCTACTCAAGCATATCCGGGACAAAGAGCAATCCAAGTTTCCTAACCTACCGAGATGTAGAACTAAAGAATTAATTTGCATCTTTGGTCATAAGAGATTTCATTAGAATCACTTGAACTTTAAAGAACTAATTGCAAGCTTATTTTACAGCTGGTATTAAAAGGACAGCAAGGTCACTTTCTCTGATCAAAGTGAAGACTGAAAATAACTGCCTAGCAAATCGCATAGATAAACTTGGAACCAATTGTATGAATCATCAAAGTTTTATTCTTATGGCTTCAGACTGGTGTAATTAGGCATTACCTTTTGGGCAGACACAGAATGTAGTCTCTCTCAAAAATAAAAAGCAGCTTGCTGTACACTGCTGTGAGACTGGCTTTGAAATAGAAAGGGCAATGGTTTGTCAGGAAAGTAGGATTTCAGGCACGAATCTAGGCTAAGTACTGTCTTTGTAGGCAGCTGTCTTTACTGCTGCCACCAGTTTCTTCTCTTTGCTTTGTTCCAGCAGTTGTTTTGATTTTTCTGAAGAAGTCACTTAACATTTACTGGTTCTTGCCTTGTGACAGCAGCCAAAACTGTGCAACAGTACCAGAAAGATTTTTAGCAAAGCTTTCAAGTTGAGTTGATTCCTAAATATATGTAAGCATTTGTTTCTTTCTTAAGGAATTGGGTTTTTTCTCTCTTTTTCCAGTCTGCTGTCATCTCTGGAGGGGTACTGGTTAGTGGCACCAGGGAAATGTTCTGTTTTCTGAAGTTCCTTTTTGATCCTGCAACGAGATGTAAATCAGCAGAGGATCCTTGCTGTGGAAATATCCAGGGATTAATGTCTCCAAGCAGTAATTTATCAGAGCTAGATAATAAGGAAAAGGAATTAAAGATCCTGAGGGGATGAATATCTTTCTAGAACAAAGAATGGAGGGTCAAGGAGTAGGAGACTCTTGGAGAAAAAGATTGCTGTTGTCTGAAAAGATAAGGGGAAGGTGATTGTCTTGAGTGTGAGAAAGACACCTGAACTGTACTAGATAGGGCAGAAAACTGAGTGATAGACTTGCTGAAATTAATAAAGAGCTGTATAGAAAGAGGGAGAGGAAGGAAGAGACCAAAATCAAGATTTACTAGAATTGCAGAAGGGATTAAACTTGAGAAACAGAAGGGAGTGCAGAAAAATATACTTGCTTCTAATACTTCTGCTCCTTCTCCTTTGTGGCCAGAAACTGGACACAAGATACTAGCAGTGTTTTTACCTCATGCAGTGCTAGCCAGCATAGAGAGCTCATTGCTATTATCACTTACCCTTCTGGCTTAAGCAGCTTACCTTCATCAATATGATGAAATCTGTTTTCCAGCTTCACTTGTTAAAGGCAAACTTGGAGATTTAGTCCCATGCAGGCTTACCATCTAATGAGCTGTGTGCAGGCCTGCACCCCTTATGAAAGCAATCTTCAGAAGGACAAAAAAATGCTTTCTTCCTTTTCCTTATCCTGCTCCAAGAAAGATTTCAGCCTAAATAATATTACTAGGGTAATATTAAAAAAAAGAAATGAACTTAACCTTCACTGACCTTTGTTTTGGTGTTTTCTTTTAAAAACAGCGGGGACTGCGGAAAACCTGTCAGTGCTTTCAGGCTTGAGAATTCAATAACAACTGTTTCAGATTTAACTTCTGTTAATTATTAGACTGTCGCACCAAAATGATAGCAATCAGAAGCTCCATATGTGTGAAAGTTGTCTTAAAATAACAGTATGACTTCATGCAAGCAAACAAACCTAAGGATTGGGGTCACCTCTGTTCCATCTATGTATTTAGTGACTTTAGTTGTGTGATCAGCTCTCCAGGTTTTCTTCAGAACTTGCATTATTCCACAGAATTTCTGCCATTAAGAAGCTGCTTGCCCAACTTTTTATAATACCCATTGAATTTCCTGTGCCTCTAGTTCCTATTTATTACACTTTAAAAATCTTTTTTCACAGCAGTCTCTGAATAATTTCCTTATGGGCTTTTTGATGATGCTTATAAGTGGTGCTTTCAAAATCAGTTTATTTTTAAAATGTTCCTCAGATATGAAGAAGCCAAGTTTGAACTGAAAGTGCAGAGAGTATAATTAACGGGCTGGTCAGCTTGACCCTAAGGTGCAGTCAGAATACTTAGTTTGCATGTAACACTTGGTATTTTCCAGCTATAGCTCCTATTGCCTTTATCTGCATTGGCCTTTCCTCCACTGAATTGAACATTTCAAGTTGGGCACTATATAAAAAAAGAAAGTTTAATCTGTGAAAAGTTTGATTATGTGATTTACTAAGTATCACTTTGGGATATTTTCTGGAAAGTGACTAGGCTCCTTTAGTTCTAGATGTCTTCTTTCTTGAGCATTCCCTAGCTCTTTTGCTAAACCCTTTACAGCTGTTACAGCAAGGGCACCTCTTGTGTAGTCCTCATTGATCACCAGAGGTCTGGTCTGTTTGCTGAAGAAAGACCAGGTTTATGTGAGGGTAACATAAGAGAAACGAGTTGAGCACTCAATGCAATTTGTGAGTTCTGTTTATTAGTAGACAAACTGAGTAGAATCATCTAAATTCCAGTAAGTAACATCTGGTTCATACACACGTTGATGATACTTTTCTTTCAGTTTCTCAGCCTCTTTCATTTTAAACAATTTACATACCATTAGCAGAGTTTTGTTTTCTGTTGCTTGGTTACATGCTAGATGGGAGTGTACATTAATTGAAGATTATTTCAGATGTGTGCTAACACTAAAGGCCATGGTGAGAGTTTGGAGATCTCTCATCCAATTGCCAAAATGGATGGGAACAGATTAAGGCAAGGAGCTGTTGATGACATGAATAGCAGGGAAGTGATCACTTCGAATTTATTCATTAGCACTTTTGCTAAGCCTTTGCAATTGGTCACTCTTAGAAACCAATTGCTAGGTGCAGATTGCCTGGTATAAAGTTCTAAGCTTCTTACAAACCATAGCATCTAAGGACACAGTCCAGGCTCTGGATCATGAGAACTCAGGTTGGAGAGGGCCTTGAGTTTTCTAGTGTAGGTTCGAAGCAGGGATAACCAGAGCTCAGACCAGAATGAATACTCATGGCTTTGTTCAGCCAGGTCTTGTAAATCTCCAGACGTGGAGGCTGGGCAGTCCTCACAAGAAACCTGTTCTTTTGCTTCACTGTCCTCATGGCAAGTTTTTCCACACAGAACCTCCCTTTTTTCAGCTTACCCCTGCTGTCTCATCCTGCAGCCATGCACCACTGTTTAAAGCCTGGCTCTGTCTTCTTGGTAACATCCTTGCAGGCATTGGCAAGCTGTTGTTAAGTCTTCCCAAAGCTTTGTTCCTGCAGGTTGAACAAACCCAGTTCCCTGAGCCTTTCCTCAGAGAATAAGTGATCCAACACCCTGAGCATCCTGATGGCCCTCCCTGAGCTTACACTACTTTACTGATGTTTTGGGGGCCCAGAACTGAGCACATTATTCCAAATGTGGTCTAGAAAGCGCTCAGCAGAGCAGGTTAATCTACAGCACAAAATAAAGCTAGCTTTATAGGCTACTAGAAAATGCTGCTGGTTCATGTTCAGCTTGCTGTTCACCAGGAGTACAGGAGAGAAATTAGTTATATTAGTTGTAAAATTTAGTCTGATCTCTTCATCAGCCTCATCATCTATAGCCTGTATTTCATAACTTCTCGCTCTTATGTCAGGTTTCCCTCCAGTTTAGCTTTAGGTGTCTTTACTCTGTTTTCACAAATCCCAGTCTTTTGTGTTTTTTGTCTGCATCTGTTCCTGCCTGGCCTGTGAAGCTCATATTTTCTGCCCTTGGATCCCCTGGGATTTTCCTTCGTAACAGTTTATAGTAGGGACAACAAATAGAAGCAGTGGTGGTAAAGAATAGCTGGTGTTTTATGTGTTGTTTTTGGGGATATTGCTGTCTGCCAAAATTGCGGGACAGTCTCATCTGGCTCATGAAGCTTTGAGAAATCTTGTGCAGGTTTAGCTGTATTTAACTTTGCTTTATCCATGCAGAGCAGATACCTGCAAGAAGAAATGCCTTATCTGCAAGCACAGATGGTGTATCTTGTTAGACCTCCTATCAGAGCTGAAAATTTAGATGACCTCTTGGTCTTGTGAACCTTTATGTATTTGAAATAGACTTCTGTTTTGTCCCTGAAGATTCCTGCACATCTTGCTTTATTTGTGTCCCATCATTAGAACAATGTGTTCCTATTGTTGGGACTGTCACCTCAACACCTCATTTTTTTGCCACCTGCGCAAATGCCACAGAGAATGTTCTTGACAAACAAGTGGCAATTGAGAGTCCCTGATAAGCTGTGGCATTGCCACCTCTTCTTTCAGTTGCTTTCGCTCTCAGTATGGCAGAGCAGCTGATCCTCCCTTGCAGATAGTTATTCAAAGACTTAAGCCACTTCCCTATTTTCCAGAGAATCCACACTTTATGGAGTAGATATTTCTACGTGGGGAAGAAGGACAGCCTTGTTGCTACGGAGGAAGTCAAGTCCTGGCTGGAACTGTTTCAGTTCAGCTATCAATCACACAGGAATGTTTCAAGAAGTATCAGGATGAATTTTTAATAAGCTAAGACGTAATATGTTCTGAGTTACATATAGGTATTCGAGTAAGTAATGTTGTGTGAGTCCCACCTCATGACTTTTGCTATACATCTCTTCAATATCTCTATTTGCTTTTATATTCCCTTAGCTGAATTGCAAGAACCAGTTGATCCCAGAAAACAGCCCTTACCTAATCAGTTTGCTGGTGTTAAGGTATCCTGGGAGAAACAGAGGTAATTTTGCTGGGGTGTTTTTAAATTCAAAGGATAATAATATAGAACATGTGAGATTATCATCAGTCTGCTGCAACCAAACAGCCCAGCTCTCATCTTGGAGATCACTTCTTGCCATGGGTAAAGGGTTCATCCTTACCAAGACAGACAGTATCTTTTATGGATGAAGCTCTCATAGTTGAAATTGTCTGCAACGAATGAAGTAATGCTGTTACATTACAGCACAGGAATAGCCATCTAGATCTGCATTGGATTTTTTTTTTAATTAGATTAATAGACCTGGGCACATAGACAAGTAGAAAGCTAAGGTCTAGATATCTGTATCATTGTAAAAATGGAAAAAGATTTTTGTTACAAGCTTTGTGTTTTCAATAGGAAAGAGATCAGCCCTGTGTCTTGTTGCTTGAAGTTTTGATATCAGCATTATTTATGAAATATGCATTTCTTCCTGGCTGTGGAATTAATCTCAGCCAAAGCAAACTTTGATGTGAAAGGTATTAGGTATTCCTTTTAAAGGGGATGTTCCAGGTTCCTGTGTCCAATCTTGGACAGGATGAAGTATCTCAGGCCTGCTAAAATAAAAGGCAGTTCCTAGGATCTAATTTTATTTGTTTGCCTTTATTTATGTATTGCAGTTGCAGAATTGTTTTTGGGGTGTCACTTTTATCGGTGGTTCCCTATTCTCTGCTCTCAGAACTGGATTTTTAAAGTCATTTTACTGTGGTAACTCTGACAGAGACTTTGCTTCCTCTATCATGATTCTGGTCTCTCACAAAATGGGATTAAACAGCAACTAAGCAACCTTTAGACAGCTTTATTTTAGGGTAAAAAGGCTAATGGAGGAAAAAAAGCAGTTTACAAGTTAATTTTAATGGGATTTGACTAAGCTGCTGCTGAGTCACAAGTTCACCAGTCTTCTGTTAAGTTTTTAATGTCTCTTAATCCACACATTTTCTGTGGAGATGAACAGTGTTGAGCGCTGTTTCCCACCAGTCAACCATTGTTTTCCAGTTTGTCTACATTCTAGAAATTTTACATGAATCTTCTACTTTTAGGAGCTCAAGATTTGTCTAGACTTTGTATCAGTGGTACAGTACGTTTTCAGTGTTACATGTGCTGCTTAATTCAAATATGTCTCCACATAATAATTCCTGAATTTTCCATACCCCAGAAGTCTTTCAGCTGTTAGATGATTATATTAGAATGGTTGAATTGTTTTATGCAGAAGTTGACTTCATAATTGCAGGAAAAGAGGAAATTAAATACTACTGTGCAGTAGCACTACATAAAAACTATTTTGGTATATAATAACTTTTAAGACCGTATCTATAGCAAAATGTAATACTGCTGAAATTCACTAATCTGCTGTATTTCCTAGAGGAACGTACGTGTACGTGATTAATTCTAAACCATAAAATGTAAATGTGGGTATCTTGATCACTTCACGAGTTAATAGTTCTGTAATTATCTTTGGTATTTGTTTCAGAATAATCACTCCATAATCTGATGTCTGTGTCTCAACTTTAAAAGTTTTGAATGCTTTATATGGAGCTATATTTGACAGTTAAAAGATTTAGCTAAGTTAAAATGTTTTGAAGAGTAAAGTGTCTTCTTCATAATTTTGACTTTTCAGTCCTACCCTTACAATAGCTTATTTGTTTTCTTGTAGCACCTAACAGAAACTCTTGGAATAATATTAATAAAATTCCCAGTGTTTACAAGTACTTCAGAAAAGGCAATTGGGAAGAGCCAGGGAACTTACAGGCTGGTCAGCCTTACCTCACTTCCTGATAGAGAAGGTAATTGTGGAAACTACTTTCAGGTACTAGAAGGACATGAAAATAATGGAAATATCAGCATTGATTCATCAAAGGGAAGTCATACTTGATAAACTTCTGCAATGAAAATATCAGCTTGACAGACAAGTGGAGAGCCTTGGATGTTTTCTACCTAGGCTTCAGAAAGGCTTTCAGAGCTGTCTGCTGAAAGATCTCCATAGAGAAGGTACCATGAAGTATGGGGTGGATGAGCAGAGTGAGGTCAGTTGAAAATTGCTTGAATAGCCGGGCCCAGAGAACGTTAATCAGTTGAGGGAGGTCTAGTTAGAGGTCAGTAATTAGCACTGTACACCGGGGGTCAGAACTGGATCTGGTCCAGCTATTCAGCATCTTCATAAATGATCTGGGTGATGGGGAAGACTGTGCCCACAGCAAGCTTGCATATGACACAAATCTGGGAGGAAGGGCCAGTGGATTGTGTCGAGTTCCAGGCTCCTTGGTACAAGAGGAAATTGGAGCTACTGAAGAGGGTCAACTCAGTGAAGGGCCACAAAAATTATGAAGAAATTGAGGCACCTTTGCTATGAAGAGAGGTTCAAAGAGCCAGGGAGAGCTTTTCAATATGTATAAATACCTGCAAAGGAGTGCACAAAGACAAGGGACTGCACAAAGACAGGTGGTTTTCAGTGGTGGCTTGTGACAGGGCTGGAGACAATGGGCACAAACTGAAATACAGGAGGTTCTCTCTGGACATGAGTCAAAAGAAAAAAAACCGATGTTTCCGTGGGAGTGATTGAGCACTGGCACAGATTTCCCAAGGAGATTGTTGATTCTTGATTCTTGGAGATAATAGGAAGCTGCCTGGACATTGTAGTGGGCAGCCTGTTCTAGGTTGCCCAGCTTGAGCAGGGGCTTGGACTAGATGATTTCTAGATGTCACTGTTAACCTGAACCCTTCTGTGGTTCTGTTCTGGAGTGCTCTGTAATTACAGTTCTGTAATTTGTTTTCTTAGGTTTTTTTCAGTGTTGTTTATCTTTTAGGCTTTTAGACTGTCTAGATTAGGCTCTCTTAGTTCTCAAATCATTGAATGCAGTTTTGGTTTATGAACTCTGTAAATAGTATGTACAGAGAATAGGTTAGGAATGAGTGTTTCCAAGACTCTTCTAGGTTGAAGAAGTGATAAAACCCAAGATTGATTTTCAATTTCTGTCTGAAGTGTAGTGGCAGACCTCTAGTAAGAGGGATCTTAGTGGAAGCACTTGTCCTTTGTTCTGCTGTCCAGGAGGAGCCACCCAAGCAGCACATACTGCAGACTGGGTGACCCAGGAGAGCCATCTAGCCTTTTCAGAGTATGGCCTTGTACAGTCATACCCACATCTTATAAATTATCTGATGGGACAATGTGGAACCAGCTCTCGGCTGTCTATACAGTTTTGTTGGTCCAAAGTGACCAGAGTTTTGATCAGTAGCCTGCCAGTGTCAGATGGGTGCAAAAAAATTATACATTCACAATGAAATGCTCCATGAAGGAAAAAAAAAGCTGGTGATCTTCAGAGTGAAACATCTGCCGTGGGCATTTGAACCTCCAGAGAGACAGCCTGCCCTGAGCACTGACTGAGCACATGGCTGCAGTGATGCGACTGTTACCTGTGGCTTGGCATCTGTTTATGGGCACTGCTAACTGAGCCTAAGCTGCAGCCAGATGAACCACTAGGGAAGATGCTGAAGTGCAGGTCCAGGGACATGGTCACATTAACAACCATGTTTGAGTTGGCCTCTGCTTGCATGCCTATTCTGTGCTTAAAAGGATTATGATTTTGTAGGCTTGTGCAACGTCAAGTTCATGTTTTGCACAATACTATATTTCCTTGTCATTACAACTAAATTGTTAATGGTAAAAAAGCACGTGTGAGATGGTGAACAGCCAGCTCTTTTGCACTATCCTGTTCATGTGTTAATTTGTGCTCAAATTCTTTTAATATTTTCCCTGAGGATTATATCATATATTTCCTTTCTGTCATGCCTCTGTGATAATGATTCTGCAGGCTCAGTCACACATTCTTCAAAATTCAGAAGTGGTTTCTCAAGTGCAAGTACCCTGCTTAATACTCTTCACTCAATCTTCAGAGGTAGAGGTGTTCCTGTTTAAGTCAGTCACATTTGTGAAGGCCTAGGCCCTTTGAAAAATGCGACAGGGTGTAATAATGAAAATAGCCAGAGTTCAAGTTTACAAACTGCATTTGAAACTGTTGCAGTATGTGCACAGTAGCTGAGATGCTGAATAGGTTTCCTTAGATTTTCCAAGGAAATAAACATCACCACATCCCACCTTCCTATTGCTATGTTAATATCTTGATTTGATCTAAAACCTGATCTACCTGAAATAATTGGAAGTCCTCCTGAAGTTCTAAATACGCATTTCCATTAAAAAGCTGGTACTGAACTCACACCTGTCAGTCTGGTTTAAGTTTTTAATTAATTTGTTCCTCAAGATTACCAGACCTAAAAGAAATGGTAACAGCTGATGAAGTTGCTTCATGTGCCAAGAGTGACAGTGAGATTACATTTGGTGAAATAAAAAATGAAACTTTCTGAGCTTTGAGTGGTTTATGAGAAAGTTATGAGGGGCTGCTTGCCAGTCTGTGAGACCTAGAGAAAGAAAGGAATTACTTCAGGCTGGACTTTCGTAATAATGAATTGGCTTAGCTCATGTTTTCTGGAGTGTGTGTTTCCATTCAGTGTTAACACCCTACTGTTACTTGAAGCTCTGCAAAGCAAATGCAGGCTAAAATCAGCATGACTTTGCCACTTCCAAGGGTGATCACAGCTCTCCCTTTGACATAATGCTAGGTAGCTGCTTTCTGTCACACAGTGTGGTTTGTGTGATGCCAGCACAGGCAGATACAGAGAGTGGGAAATTCTCCATGCATTTTTCTTCTGCTGTGGAGAGTTGTGGCCTTCCTCTTTCAAATGCTGAAGTCATAACTTTTTGATTCATAAAAGATTGAGGATCTCCAGTGGTCTTTATAGAAACTAGACTTCAGGAAATAGCAGAGGTACCAAAATTAACTCATAAATGTCTGCTGGTCCATTACTGCTGATAACTTATTGGTGCTTTTCATATGAATTGCAAATCTGACTTTTGATGATCTTTCAGAAGAATGGCAGTGCTTCTCATCTTGCATAGGCTACAAAACACTTGGATCGTTTCTCACAATGATAA
>VWZS01005652.1:1636683-1819574 GCA_013397075.1 Rhabdornis inornatus | reverse complement strand
GGGGGGGGGGTGGAATTGCATACATGTGATTATGTTTAGCCCACCCAGTCAGAAAAGAAGGAGAAGAAAGAGTATTTGTACACCAGTGTTGTGTCCCTTTGTATGCTTAACAAGGTCATGGCCAAGCCCTTTGTCTGCATGGAGTGGGAAGTCCATGGCAACATGTCACTGATACCCTGGGGTGCCTACATCAAAGCACTTCATAGGCAGATCAGTGGCATCCTTGCATTGTCTTTTCATGGGCTTTTTCTATACTTATTGTTGTCTACAAAACAAGACAGCTTGTGCTTGACATGGAGCGTATCCCTGGATGTCTCTCCTGCTCTGTTATCTGGGCCTGTCATAGGAGCTTACACTTCCACTGTGTTTTAGGAATTTTTTCCTGGTGCGTATTCAGCAGTGCTGCCGAAGGAGAGGATGCTCTTTTTTCCTTCCTTTTTTTCTTTCCCTTTCCTTTCCCTCTCCTCGTAGTTTTCTTTACTACTGTACTTCTGCCCGGTACTCACAAAACACTTGAACGTAGGAGGAATGGGCCCTCCTCTTTTTACTTCTGTTCACAGATCAGATAGCATGATTGCACTGTGGTTTTTCTGGAGCTCTGGATTGTGTTACTATCTTCTCTGTGTTGCATCAGGAAGTGTTACAGTTTTCTGTAGGAGAGCTTCACAACAAAACTTGCTGTTCTCTCTTAAAGCTCCTGCATGCTTTACTTTCTACTTCTTTTGATGTGCTGCAGTTATGCATGAGGATTGTGCTGTAAAATTCATGCACATTTCTTTACAACTGGAAGTAGCTAGAAGAGATCCCTCTGATAGGCAAAAATGAAATTAAACTTCAGTTTGCAGCTGGCCATTATGTAGCAGCAATAGCATTGCTGTCATCTGGGTGCCTAGGGTATGTCTCCATGGGCTTCTTTTGTATGAAGATTTTAAATAAATATGACAGGAGCCCAATACCCTTCTGTCAATTTTAATGTCCTAGCAGCAAGTACTCAGAGCAAGAATACACAAGAGAATCTGTCTCCTCTCTTGACAGTGCAGGTTAATAATAGGAATGCCATGTTGGTTAATACAGAGTTTTTCCATAAATACGGAGGATGAAAATTAGAAAATTATTTGGCCTTTTGATAAATTAAGGACATTCACTTTACACCTGCTCTTCTTGGGTTTTTTTGTGGTCAGAATGAATGAATGGGTAGGCATTTGACATGAAAGGAGTGTGCAAACTTGTTTGTTAATCAAAAATTTACATGTACCAGTTTATGAAATGTGATCTCGGAATATAATGTAAAAGGAGGATTATAAGTGAATACAAGTAGAAGCAGTAAATATCTCAGACATCACTTTGGTTTCTTGTGTTCTTATTTTGAGGTTTATTGTGTTCTTATTTTGAGCTTTTTGAGGTCACAGCTACCTGGTTGTTACCAAAAACCTGTAGCAATGCATGTATTTGGGGTTTTTTCAGCCTCCATCAGATGATAGATTTTCATTGAGCCACAGTTTTTTGTCTGAGCAGCCTAAAATGCAGTCTGGCCTCACGACTTATTTGCACCTGCCATGGGTAGGTGCACTGGGAGTCACTTGGAGACTGAGAGGTGATAACAGATAGACACCCAAAATACATTATTGCTACTTCTAGTGTTGTTGAGTTCTGCTGACCTTTGCTATTCTATGTTTTGCAGCTCTCTTCTGAATAAAATATTCAAATAATACCTCTACTTTTCAGTTAAATGAAAACTTGGATTTTTTGGGGGGCTCAATTTTTTAAGATTATCTGTATTGTAAGATATCAAACTAGAATGTGGAGCCTTAATGGAATCTGAGGCGTTTCTCAGATACATGCATTTCTGTCAGTACGATTTCTACTCTGTCTTACACTCTTTCATGATGTTTTTCTGATGAAAGCGGGATAACCATCTGAATCCTTTCCTGTGTTCTTTGACTTAGGAATCCCAGGGTAGTATATCTTCTATGTTCTCAGTGAGTCTTTGATTAAAAAGAAGGAAGAATGATAAGATCCAGATTGGTGCTGTTGTTCCTCTAAAGTATTTTTAAGACTTCTTGTTGCAAAGGTTTTCAGCTGTGTCTGAGATCATGTGAATTCAGAAAGTTCAGCTTAATCAGGCAGTGCATCGTCTTGCACTCCAGCCTGCAGCAGAATTTGGTTGCTACAAGTTCCAAATTACTGATGTATTTACATGTGAAGTGATTATGCTGCAAGTTACAGAGATGCTTTCTCAGGAAAGCACTGACGTTGGAAATATGTTATCCAAAGTCATCACATCATAGAAAATAAACAGTTTGGTAATTAACTTGCCACTGTTGCACAGTTAATGCATTGCTGTTAAAAACAACCACAAAAACTACTGGTTTGGGATCAAGTCCTTGGGGGCTAAAAGGCTGTTAGAGAAGGACAGGATCATTACCTCCCCTGTACACTCTGCCAGAAAAAGTACCATTGAAAAATTTCCTCTGGTTCTTGCTCCTGCAGATCTTGAGCTCCCTCTAAGCACTTGCTTTTGTAATGGAAACTCGACAGGGATGTGTGTTTAGTCACCCTAGGACAATGTGTTTTATGAGGAACTCCTAAAATAGTCAGCATTCCACACGTTTAGCTCTGTGTCCCAGCATATTGAGGAGTCTTAATGGTGGGAGGGGAAATAAGAAAATGTAATGGAACCAAGAGATAAATAATAGAAAATACATTTTTGTAGTAGAAATAGCTCCCTATTTACAGAATGTTTCTTCCAAATGGGGAAATTTGAAACGAATAAGCTGTGAGTCACACCACATTATGAAAAGTAGTGATTACAAATTGATTGTGTGTATGATAGATGGTGTAGTTATTGACAATTGCTATTTTCACTTTTTAATTGTTTGAAAATCTGATTGTGGTGGTGTATGTTTTCATTAATCTTCACACTGACGTACTCCATTGAGCTACATTAAAGTAAAAATTACCTGAATCACGAGAGATCTCTGCATTTGCATGTTACTAGGCTTTTACAAAGCATGTCCCACTTCATTCGTAAATAAAAAGCCATTAATTAAAATGTTTCTGTGCCAAAATATACACAGGATGACAGAAACAGGTTTTTGAAGTATATAGAGGAATGGTATTGTTATTTTTGCTAATCTAACCTAAGATACTGATACTTAGTCAGGTATGCTTTTCAAAGGTGAGTAGGGTAATGATTTCTTAAGCACCCATTATTATATTGTCACTTGTAACATCCAGACAGTGGCCAGAGGTTCTGCCACCAAGCAGTTGTTTTGGAAAAGCTGTGTTCTTGCTGAGGACACCCGTCAGCTAGAAGAACAGAAACATAGCTTCAGACAGTACTGTAGCCAGACTGTCCCACCAGGTAGTGGATAAAGTAAAATGAGTTATTATTGGTGCATCTTTGTTCTTTTCTGCTGTGCTGTGTATGGAAATGACCAATATAAAATACTAGTACAAACTTAGAGCATAAAGTACCAGTAGTACTGCTGCTGCTTAATAAATGTAAACTCAGCTGAGACTGTGCATGTAAGTTTTATCTTCATTCCTCAGAGAGGCTGATCTGTTTGTCCCATTGAAGCAAAATGAAGAAGCAAAGCTACATGTATATCTCAAACAGAAAAAGTATAGTCTAACCCTGCTCTGTATGGTAGAAGGTAATGCTGCCAGGTGGTCAGCTGCCATCCTGCAGGTTCTATGGTGCTTCTTTAAGGAAATGAACTGCTTTTGCTGTTACTAAAGCAATTAAAAGCCATTCAAACAAATAGAACACCAGGAAGTGGCAGATCTAAGAGATTGAACTAGAAAAGTAGCAGTCATTCTTGTTTGATTAACAGAAAAATCACTAGTGGTATTGACATTCAGGAGTTTGTAGTTGCTTTAAGATTTCTACATCCCAATGAAATGAATGGGTACTACTTTAATACTATCTTCAGATTTAACAGTACATTGATCTGTTACCCATTTGAATTGTCATGGCTTCTATTATCACTTTACAAAGCTAGACATTTATTTCACACAGAGTGAAAGCTTAGTGTCTAAGAACTCCTCTTGACATCCTTCAGATTACAATGCTTTGAATCCCATTGCTATTGATTTCCTCAGGGTTATTTTCTGTGTATTTTCGTGGCACCAAGTCCCTGTCCCATTGACAGTGGAAGTTTTGCAGATGATAGTAGTAATATCTGATATTGACCTTCCAGATTAAACCCCTAATATTAACATGGAAGGAAAAAACAGCCTGTTCTGATAGTGTTCAGGTGACTGAATATTTCTAGATGGAAAATGATGCTGTCTTTCCAGCTGCCACCTCTCAGCACAAATGTAGTGATGGTAGTAGAGGAATTGAGTGGTTTCTTCCTGTCAGGTCAATGGAGGCCAGCTTCTCTTTGGAGAAATTATACTTCACCAAGTTCATTCAAACAAAGATGCACCCTTGTCTGAATCCCTCTGAGAGAACTTTGTTCCTTGTCTTGTGTCGCAGTAAAAACCTATCTGGGCTAAGTGTATTAGGGACTAGGGGGTTTCTTGCTATTAAAAGTAAGCTGTTAAGTTAAAAACATTTCTTGATTCCGTCTTCTGTTGCTCCTGTGTGAGCTCTGGATATAAAATTGCATACTTAAAGAGTATTTTCTGTGTCTGGATGACATGATTTATGGCTCCCCTTGCCACTGGAGAAGAGAGAAAACTGTGTCAATAACTTCGGCAGGGTTTGAACTAAAGCAAGTTTTTGGCCAGGAACAGTCAGCTTATGCAATCTTCATCTGGAATCTGATACTACCAGGGTGTCTTCATGACCTTCCAACAACATCCTTTATCGTGTTCAGAGCTTCCCCAGGAGGGGCCAGTTGAAGTGGTAAATAACTTCCTCGTGGTCCCTTGTGCTATGGGCAGAGACATTTGCTTTGGAAAGCTTCACATAACAGTAGGGTGTGACTGTAGAATGGAAACCATTCAGAATGCACAGTGTAAAATTGGGTTGAGAATGCTCCTCACAACAGTTGCATGGCTGTGGAAGGTGATGAAGTATTTATGCATATGCAGATGCCTGCGTATTTGACTTCATGTCTGGAGTGGTTTTGGGAATAATAAAAAATGATACTGCAATTGCTCAAAGCAGTAGGAGAGTAAAAGGTGTACATCTAATGATTAATACTGTGAAACATTGGAAAGCAAGATTCAGGTTATGAACTCTTAACAGGAAAGGTTGGGAAATTCTGGGCCACTGCTGTGCGGCTCTGAGACAAACACATCTTCACCTGGGCAGAAATGATAAGATTTTCACCTCTCAGCTTCTACCTTCTTGTGTTTTTCTCATTGCACTGACATCCTGTATTCCTAGCACAGCATCAAGCTGTTCTTCCAGTTGCATTCCATCTTTCATCTGCTGAGAGATGGAGGAGTACAACAGTTCCACAACTGGCTCCTGTGTCTCTGTGAGATGAAGTGCAGGCCTATGGTCACGATATTCTCAGCATGGAAGTGCATTGCTGTCATGGGAACATGCATGGGGATGCACTTCAGCACCTGACAAACACATGGAAGATTTGGTCTTCTCTCCCTTTTGAGCCACAGTCTTTCATAATTTTGCAAATGCTTAAAGTCTACCCTATTTCATTTCTTATTTTAGAGTTTCCTTTGCGTTGTATCACCATTTAAGCACTACTTACTTTGTCAGTTTTCATACCTCTCTTCTTTCCACAGTTAAGTAGTTACAGATTATTAAGTGGACTAATGCTGCAGTTGCTGTGTGGGAAAAGTTGGTCATTGGTGTTCACTAGGAGCTAATGGAGATACTGCAATAACAGGGTGGAACCTTTATAAATCAACCAGCAGCTGGAGAATTGTGGACTATTTCTAAATCGTCTGAGTCTATAGAAAAGGTGAAATACTTAAATCTTCATTTTATGATCAGAAGGCAGCATGAAAGAGAAATTTATTCTCTGATAGCAATATCATGTACAACAATATACATAAGAAATGGTGGATCTCTTTCTTAAATAATTTCCCTTTATGGGTTATACATGAACTAAAGCCAAAGATGAATGAGAGGTTAGTGAGATTAATCAGGCCATATGCTGCAATGCCTTAATAGTGAATGTAAGAATAATGAATGTCAATCAGTTGTTATTAAATGTAATGGCCAGTCATTTACCACCTCATTAAAAGATCAGGACACCCACTTTGCTTGTATGTGAATAGCAAAACAAATAGTAATTAAAATTTTCTGATAGGGCATTGTGTTCTCTGGGAGTGTATCAGGGCACAGCCTAAGACACACAGACAAGAAATTGTATCCCAAAGTGGTGTTTGTTAGGTATGTGAAAGAATTTTGCATTTATTTTTGTATGTACTGTATTTCATCAAGATTTGTCATCGGGGGAAGTACGGCTTTTTACTTGTTTTAGTATTTGCTGCAGCACCTGGATGTTTTTGAGGTTGTTCCCCATTTCATCTACAGTAGACTCTGAGGTTCAACAGTGCCATCCTGTGGATGATCTTTAAGATCTGAAAGCTCTGGCAGATAAATGACCTCAACACAATAAATTATCATAGAATATCAGAAACTGTATGTCCCCATGCAATCAGTTAAAACACTTCCCTCTGGTAGTCAGTCAGACTAATTATTATTTTTCTGTCCAGAAAACTAATAACCTAAATGTATTATAACCAATGGGAAGTTATTTCAAGTAAGCTGATGAGCAGGCTGCTTGTTAGTTTTATTCTGTTGCTGAGAAGTGTGATTTTAATCATCTCAGTGTGGTTTTAATCATCTTGGACTTTATTTTTGCAGACAATGCCAAAATCAAAGGCAACTCTTCAAATTCAAATAAGCACCCCTGTAATGACATATCTGGGAATCTTTAGAGAAGCATTAGACGGAAACTAAGACTAGTTAACATTCATGTTTAATGACCAGAAAAGACAAATTCCCAAACAACCTTGAAGATTAAGCTGGATGATATGAACAACTGGGCACAATACTTTCAATTGCAGAAATAGAAGGGCAGGATTAAAGTATGAAGTCTTGATGACTGAAAAGGAAATTCTGCTCAGAATACTTGGGGAACCTTCTGTTCATGGAGTGAATATTCCGCCAGGAAAAAAACCCACAAAACTTGCTCTCATTAGGGAGCAGCTGGGGGATCAATGCACATCATATTTCATATATGGTTTTCATTTCACCTGCCTAAGCTAATTGTGAGGAAAGTGAATGGTGTTTATTTGGAAATTAGCAGGGAAATTAAGGGCAAGCTGGTCAGTGGAAGGTTCTGCTCACTTTTCAAGTTCCTGCTGTTTTGGGGTGCTGGAGAGGCAAGGGTATGCTGTCTGTGTTCTGCCTTTCCTGAAGGGTCAGGGAACTGGGTGCAGCTCCAGGTTCTGTGTTGTAATCTCTTTGATTTTCAGGAGTTTCTCCTTTGCTTTCTCCATGGCTGTCACAGAAATTGCTCCTTTGCTTTCCACAGCTATAGGCCAACTGTGAGTCATAGTACATGCCACTGGATGGTTTGATTAAAACAAGGAAACACCAAGTCACAAAGTCCAGTGTTATTCTTGGATAGTTAAAAATGATGATGTAATCGGTGGTTCCAAAGTCTTTGAAAAACACATATTTATAGATTCCATATATCTGTTTGCCAGGCTTACTTACAAGAACAGAAGGTGATCACCAGTGATAAGACATACCTTTAATTCCCACAAATATGAAAAGATATATATGAATAATTCCCATTCTTTAATCATAAATAAGAATCATTCCAACTAGAAGATTAGTTTAACAAAGTTTTAGTGATTTAACTTTTGTCCAACATATTTTGACAAAAAAATCATCCAGTCTAATAAAAGCCTTGCATCTATGTAGTTCTGTCCTTTTTAAAGTAGACTAACCTATTTTGAATGTTGGCATAGTGGAAATTTTGAGATTGATGCTTTATTTTCAGGAGGTTCTACATTTAATTCTATTTTAAAGGTTTTTGCTACTAATAATTTTAAATGTAGTCTTCTGCAAGTGTCACTTTCTACTTACAATGTAAAGAAGTTAAATGAGAGCAATATTACCTTTATTCTATATTGTATGCTAATAATTCTTAGCTCTCTCTTTATGTGGGTTCTTTGTGCTCTCCCAGCTATTTTTTCCATCTATATTTTTTGCTCTAGTTCTTCACTTATGGTGTTCCTGGCCTGAATACCATATTTAATTGAGGTCCTATTTTTACTATTGCTTTTTCTTGTTCTTTCTTTGTTTTGGTATGATTTTTATTTTGATTTTTCTGATCGCCAGTGTACATGGGGTACTCATCTTCTGCACTGTGTGGCTGCAGTGAGACCTGTTTCCCATTTTAGGAACTTCTGTGTTCATGTAGACAGGAACCATGCTTATGTGTGGGGGTGTTTCCTGTTTTTTTCAGCTCTGAATGGAGCCCTTTGGTTTGGATTGCACTGTGAGCAGTGCTCACAATCCTTCCTCCAGACTGAATTTGCTTTCAAACTGCTGCTGGAAGCCAGCATTAGATCCAATCCATCCCATCAGGTAGGGGATGCAGGAGACAATTTGGTGCTCCAAACACCATAGTGGCTGCAGATGTTCATCTCCCTCATGGCAGTGTGCTCTGCTTTGTTCTGCATTTGGGACCACTCTGAAACAGCTGTGAATTTGTGTGATCTCTTTGTGTACACATGCACAGCCTCTGCACATACGTGCACACGTTCACTGCATTTATAGAGATACAGGTAACTGTAAATTTCCCTGTTAAATTAGAAAACTGGTTTAGTTAGTTTGTCTGTTTTAATGGAGTTGGATAAATACTCATCTGTCCTGTGTGTGTTCTGCGGCCTCTACGAGATTTCACAGTAACTCCTGTGTCACTGTTTGTCTTTACAGTGTGTCTGTCATACTTCAGTTCAACCAATCCCTCTAAGGTGAAGGCATAAGATTTTAGTATTATTAATGCCTTGTTTCATCTAGTTAATGATCTTTTCAAGTTATTTCATCTTCTTTCTGATTTACTTTCCGTGTCAGATAAAAATCTTATTTAAGCTAAGTATTATGAAATAATAGAAATCTTTATTCTATTTGAACAGTCAGGATAAATGAATCCAGTAGAGAATCTGATGTTAAACAGGTGCAGCATTGCACTAGAAAATCAGGGTAAGTTCTCTTAGAACACTTAGATCTTAACAGATGTGTTCTTTTTCTCCATATGTTATAAAAAAAATAAGGATCTACTCTGAAAGTATTGACACAAACACTAACCAGTCTTGGCAAACACAAAACTGTGTTCCTTACACAGTATCAGCTGTGGCTATTAATTACCTTTAAATAAATGTGTGCATTAAATAGCTGTAAAGCACATATATGTATAAACAAAATCAGTTTTTGTCAGAAAATAGGGGTTTTTTTGCTTTCTTGTGTACTGATGCCTAGACAAAGGAATGCTGCATCTTCAAAACAACATCTGTCAAACCGATTTTCATCAGATTAAGTATATCCTCAGAACAGTCATCACAGCTTACAAAATACTGGAAATGTAGGTTGTGCTTTGCATAAAACACCAATAGAATTTAAAGCACTTTAAAGTGTTTTACAAATGTGGCAATGATAGCCTTTGCCTGTTCTTCATTTTTTGTTTCTATTTTTGGGAGGTTCTTGGGAAAGATAATGAGTGATTTTGCAGCACTGCAATCCCAGTAGATGTCTAGGAGTGCAATTACAGAGTTATGGTCCTGGCAGCTAATCTGGGTGCACAAAAGCCCATGGTTTGGGAGTCTGGCAGTAGAGATTGAATTTATTATGACAAAGTTCATCTATGGAAAGATTTCTCTCATTAGGAATGAAATTAAAGCATGAATCAGGGACTGATTATCCAGGCCTTTCCCTGATCTGTTGAATTCTTCATTAGTATAGATGTGTGGTTATATATGCTCTGGCCTGGTTCTGGTTCTATACATCATCAAAGATAATGAATAATATTAATTTTTAAAAGATTTTTTTCTGAAACAATGTAATTTGGTAAAAATGTAAGGAAAGCCAGTGTCTTGACATAGGACATAAATACTGACACACTTAATCATTCTCATTTTTGGCCAGCTTTCTGTCTTTTTCCCTGCTACAGGATAATTAATACATGGAAATTAGCTTCCTGTTGGGCTAGTGTGTCATCCGTGGGAGCAAAGCATTTTGCCTGTGTAACGAATTAAATAGAGGTGAAGCCTCATTACCGTGTGCACCTGCAGCTGATCATGGAAACTTGGGGCAGCCAGAAACAAATGCCAGTGTTTCTGCAAGATCCTTGTGGATGGAGGGTAGAGGCACTTGAGCTGGAAGCCGGGTCACAATTCCCGTTAGTTCTTCCATTTGAAAGCTGGAAATCTAGTATCAAGCAGGAAGAGTCCAGTCAAAAATCCATGGAGATGACAAACAAGGGGGAAAGTCAAGGAGAAAACTGTTCCAGCTGCATCTGGGAGTAGATACCTTTTGCAAATCTGATTTCCTGTTAGGCTGTTCCCTATGTTTCAGCACTATCCTAGAATGTGCCACATGAACCCTAAGTGAGGTGTTTTGGTGCCTACACACCTGTGGGAGAGCCCCCATCAGTGTCCTGTTTCCAAGGTAGAGTAACTAAAGGCAGTCACAAAACCCATTGCATACAAACAAAGCTGAATATGTTCTCTTTTGATAGTGTAAGATAAATGCTTTGTGTCTGAAAAATATCGTTTTACTAGGAAAATGATACTGCTGACTTTCATCTTCTTTATAAAGATGTGCTGGCTGCTTCTGAAATACTACCTGAAGCGTAAACCTCAAACTGGATTTTAGCTTACCTGAAAATGACAGTGATCTTTACAGGATCTTCAGCCTAATTCCTGAGACAAAAGAACTTACCATTAAATTAAAATAAGTACGGAAATCTGCCAAAAATTCTAACTCTATCCAGCTCTATCATGTATTTAACATGAGACTTAACACTTGCAAGTTTGAGTCTTTAATATTAATAGTATGACATTTCAACAGGAGGCTGGGGTTTCTGAGAAGATTTTTGGAATTTGCAGTGGTAACAGATGTGTTAGGAATGACCATTATGCAAGAAATTCCTTCTGGTTGTAACTTTTGGCCAAAGCCATTGAGCATTGCACTTGTTTTTAAAACAAGAATTATGAACCACACAGCAGGTAATACAGTGTGATAGTTGAACAGCTCGTGGCACATAGAGCAAATACAGGCTCTGTTGGGGAAATGTTGATTTGAATTTCATGCATCATCCAAGCATAATGAACATTGAAAGGTCATGTTAAGAATATTTTAAAAATCCATTTGATTTGACTTTTTCACTATCCAGTATTGTTAATAATATAATGTCAAGCAAAAAACAGTTTCTCTGAGTGTGACTAAAGCCAGATTCCATGTATAGTTGAAGAATAAATTGCCATACTTTTTTTTTCCATTTACTGTTCATTTCCTTTATAATGTCATGGTGTAAGTGTGTGAAATGTACCCTGAGCCACTGCAGTACATCTGTATTTTTTCAGTCAGAGTTATTTCTTTAAATTTGTTACTCAGCATCCAGTAAGTCTCATGCAGACTGTAACATACTAATTGGCTCAGTACAATTAGAATGAAATGAAAGTGTTTTGCTATTGATCTTTGCTTGTTATTAGTTTGTACTGACAGAAAATTGGATTGGGGATTTCTCATTGCAGGAAATACCACTGTTACTCTTCCATGGAAGTATTTTAGAGCAGAACTCTCTTCCTTTCTCCTTTTTTTCTAATCTTGTCTTTCTCTTTAAAAAATTCTAGGAGGAATGCTGAGCCTTGTTAAATAACCAGGCTGTTCAGAGACTGAGTAGCAGTACCTTAAACAGGGCTCAGGCAATATTTATGAGTTCATTATATCAAGTCTAATACTGTGCTGCTTGTTATCTTAACTTCACACAACATCATGTTAATAAATTTTTACAAGCTGTGTAGTTGTAAAGTGCATCATCGTAATCACTATCATTCCTCTAATAAGTCGTTTGATTTGTGTGTGCTTGGTGTTATTCCAACTTCATGAGCTGTAACATCTCAGGGTAGAACCCTTCTTGTGGCCCCAGTTAATGAACCACCTGCTCTGAGTCCTCAGTTACAGATATTCTCAGGGGGAGGGACACCTTCACCTCCCCACTCTGCTTCCCTTTGCAGTGCCTCAGGTTACATGGTTTTCTTACAGGAGAATTACCTCTACTGTGGAGATTTTCTGGAGCTCCAGGTCTCAGCCCTTCTGCAGACTCCATGCAGATGTGTGGTTTTACTTGCCAGGAGGCACTGAGGTTGCTGAGTGTCTGTAATTCAGACACTGGCAATGGCAGCAGGACGAGCAGTTGGACGTGGCTGTGCTGTGGCCTCCAGGTAGAGGTGGTCACTTCAGGAGATCAGTGCCCAGGGTAACCAATGGCTTGTGCTGACCAAGTTTCAGAGAACTTCAGCTGTGGACAGTCTATTCCTGTTGGTGTGGATGGAAGGTCTGCAAACGAGAAACCAGGAAATGCTTTGATTTATGTTTTTTAATATTTGTTTGATTTCAGACATGTTTCTTTTTCTTGTAATAGAGTAGACTACCTGCTTGAAAATCTGTGATTTAAAGTACAGTGTTGCTCTTTCTGAGGCTCAGAATCCTCATTCATTCAATCGACAGACATAAACTTGAAATTTATTTTATTCTCTAACACAGCAGTGACTTTAGTCCAGCTACAGTTTTCATTGTGCAATACAAATGCAGTAAGTCTAAAGTACTGCTGGCAGTTTATGTATAAAATTTGAGGATTAAGAAACCAATGCAAACAAAGACTCAGCTTTAAGAAGCAGTATTGTTGGACTAGCCTCTTACTGTTGTCACAATCAATGTGAGGTAATAGCAGCCAAAACTTACAGGTCTGGTTTTGGCTGCAGTAAGTACTACTAAGGCAGTAGTCATTTGAAGAAGAAATTTGTCTTGTCTATTTGAAACACTAATCAGTTTCCAAAAATGCCACCTTTTTTTTTTTGCATTGCATATGTGATTTCCTTTTAATTTTTACCTTCTAAATAACTGGTAAAAATAATCCCTCTTATTTTTTTCAGCCCGCCTAAGCCAGCAGTATTCATCTCTGGTGTCATTGCTAGGGTAAGTTTATCAGTAAATTTCTCTCAGTCATAGCAAAGTTACTGTAAGCTTTTCAGAATTACCACCAATCGTAGCAAAATTAATCTTTTTCATACCCCTTTCTCTTTTGTGAGAAGAGGCTTTGTGTTTTCTATATTCGTGTAAGAAGGCCCTTTGAGCATTCTTTCTGGGTTTGTGTGAAATTGAAATTATTTCCACCATTTTTCTTTGAATTTTAGCACTTTAAGTTTATTGGATCATCTTTTTATATCTAAGCTAGATATTACTGTATTCATTTCCTTTGGAAGCGGCTGCATATTAAACTGCTGCCATAGCTTGAGCTGAGGAGGAGCAACCCTCCTGCCTGTGAGGATACATGCTTGAAGATGGTGTGTGTCAGCTGCCATATGTGCCTTGAGGTACTTTATTATTGGATAGTGTGTGTAACTGGAAGAAGTGAAGCTTGCATTAAAAAATTTTGAAGTTGGCTAAAAAAAAATATAGAATGTGTACAGGGGTAACATGCAATACTGTTTTCCATCTTATTTTCACATTTTTTAGAACGTACATCAATTTGAACCAGAAAGTGCACTTTTAAGATTCCTTAAACTTTTCCTGCTGTGTTCTTCAAACAGGGTGATAAGGACTTCCCTCCAGCTGCGGCTCAGGTGGCTCATCAGAAACCACATCCTTCAGTGGAGAAGCTTCCTCACCCACAGCACGTCAAACAGCACATCCACCAGCCTCGCAAATGAGCTCTCCATCAGGATCTCTGCTGAGCTGCTCTCTGTGAATAAGTGTTCAAGAGAAGACATAAACCCTTTAGCATTCACACTGTCAAATCTGTAAAATTAACATCTAAAATAGTATGCTGTTTCTTTTACTTTAATTCTCAAGGGTTAATAAGAATGAAGACATTGTTCAGTTGTTATCCCAGATGGAAAATTTGGTATTGAGTATTTGCTGATCAGGGGTGCTTTTTTTATAAGATTTTCTTATTGCCAAGATAAAAGCTTTAGTATGAATAATATGATTAATGAGGTTAAAATTTGTATTTTTAGTTGTGGACTCAAAATAGCAGATAGTTAATATAGTTTTTATGCTAAGCCAGTAAGGAAGAAGAGTCATTTTCTACTGGTACCTTTACTGTTAGAGGGATTTTTTTGGGTATGTTGAGACAGAAGCCAGCAGTTGTCTTGATTATGTAGAACCCTTGCAGCCTTCAGTATCCCACAGTGTTACACCCCAGTGCACTCTGGATTCAACCAGGGAGATGATGAAAGGGCCCACATACAGTCTTAAGTGGGCAGAGATCCAGCTGAATCTTTACACTCCTTTGCACGCGCACAGTTGTGCTGAGATTTTTTTCTCTGGTCTGTGGATATGAAGAGGAGAGAGAAATCAGAATTACAAGAACACTGCTGCTGTAGACAAGGGGGGGTTATATTCTTGAGGTGATGATTTCTCAATCCAATAACAAGCTGAAGGAGTTCATGACCCTCCGTATTGAACTTAAAATAAGTTGATGAAAAATCTGTTTGCTTTTTTAAATTTAGAATTTGAGATCACCTTTTGAAATTAAGAGATACCATTAGTAAATACGTTTATGATCCAACCTCTTTTGCACATCTTGTCTACTTATTCTGAAGGACAGTAGTGATATGAGGGAGTAAAAAATAAAGTTATTTCCAAATAAAGCAATTGTTTTATTTTTACCACATAATTAAATAACTTGATTTCCCAGTTCAAAATCACTTAGCTCTATCATTTTCCTTTTCTTTTCACCTCTGTAAAAACCAGGAAAAAATTGTGTACATTCAACCTATTTTAAAGTGTTCTTCTGTTTTTAACTGATTAAAATACAAAACAGTTTTTGGTACCCTCCAGGTTTATAAAGTTTCTAATGATGTCAAAAAAGTGGTAGCTAATGCTGCAGCCATTCACCTGGCAAATCAGTGAAATTTTACGGTCACTTGGGGCTTTACCAGTTCATTTATGGTTAAAAACAGTGAGAAAAGTTTTTAAAGTTACTATTTTCTTTTAATTCTGCAGATTTAATAATTATTTCACGAGTAGCTGATTTAAAACAACAGCAACAAAATAATGGGAAATATGGCCCATTTCACAGGTGGGATAACTCACTTCATGTGGGTGCAGGGGACCTGACATTTCCATCTCTTCACAGGCTTGGAATGGAAATGATGTTTTTCAAATTATATGCATGAACATATTTATTCTAAACCTAAGAAAGAATGTACAATCTATATATGCAGTCCTTATTTTCAATTTGATTAGAAACCATACTTGCCTTAAGGAATGAGTGTTGTTTGTAAGAATTATGCTATATTAGAATATGTGTAGCTTTTCAAATCTGCTTTCCGTTTCTGATGTCAGTGCAGCAGAGGCCTTGTTTGTAGCTGCTTACAGGTGTACAAGTGATTCACACTTGAGCAACTCATTCATAAGGGTGGCATCGTTGAGCCTCTTGGGATCTCTGCGGGAGATGATTTGCTGGCAGGAATGTTTGCAGGCTCGGGACAGGAGGCGGTTGGTGGTGCAGCCATAGCTGTCCCTGTGCTGTGTCAGCAGTGGAGCAGATCATCGCAGTCACTTCTGGTACCTGCTGGCCTGAGGGGGAGCTGGGAGTTTAGATATGGCTTCATTGACCAAAGGGAAGGGTCTTTCAGGATGCGCTGGATCACTCTTGGTTCCATTGACTGCAGTGGAAAACTAAACCTCAGTGTGGAGGCACACGGTCAGGTGGGGCTGGGTACCTCTGCTCCATGTCTTGTAATAGGCAGAAGTGGTTTTGAAAGCCACACTCCATCTCCATTCTGACAGTAAAAGTTAGGAGCATGGATGCTTTCAAATTGCAAACTACTGCTCCTGGTTATTAATGCAATATATAGAGCATATATAGACAATACCTGATTTTTGTCTTTGATTACTTAGATAGATATGTACATTTGTACAATCAAGTATGGCTCTTAAGATAGCTTTAGTGGCTTTTAGAGCGCAGGAATTCGTACATGATTAGAAAATGTCTCTGTATGAAAGCGTATTATATATTGCTGGGAGGTATCCATGTTTATACATAGATGTCCTTACCAAAGCATTACCTTGTCCAAAATAGTCATAACTGGTGAACTGGATTTCTTACTGATGGTTATTGATACTTATAAAATATGTTGCAATAGCATATAAGCACAGGAGATGTTCAGATGTTACCTTGAAATAACTGCAAAAGAAATTTTCTGTATTGTCAATGTGGCAATAATGCAACAATAAAGCATGAAGTTGTATATTGGGCTCTTTCTTCTCTGTAAGTGCAATGTAAATCAGCAGGGTGCGGCTTTGTGGGATTTATGGGATTTTATTACAGACTGCTGCATGACTAATCAACATTTTATAGATAGTGAAATTTATGATGAAGTTTTATGACACAGTGGATGAGCTGTTTTGAATAGTCCAGTCTCACGTAAAATAAAAAGTAGATGCTACCAGCTAGAATGGGAGTTGCTGTTTTCCACTATGAAATTGGAGATGCTCACTCAGCCCCTGTGAAGCAAGAGAATCTAACCCTGGTAATAAACCAGGATGGCAGAGGAAATTAAATGTAACATTTTCCATTGCTTTGCAAGTTCTAGTCTTTCAGAAAAAGCAAGTATTGTAATCAGAACAGGTGGCAAGCTTTTCATAAAGCTGCAGTTAACATCACATAACACATGCCGTAACGTAAGTGATTTGCTGAAGAATGTGCAGAAATTGCTGCAGTGTTTCTGGGACCTTTCTGATATTTTGGGCATCCCATGTTTAGTCTATGTGTAGTGGTGTATATAATACAGCAAATGTGTGTGATACAATGCAGAGGTGATAGCTACTGCCATTGGACTCGTCTTAAAGTCATCCAGTCCAAGCATGAACCCAGCACTGCCAAGTCTAACACTAAACTATGGCCCTAAGAGCCAGATTCATATGTATTTTAAATACCTCCAGGAGTGGTGACTTAACCACTTCCCTGGGCAGCATGTTCTAAAGCTTGACAACCATTTTGGTAAATAAAGTTTTCCTCATATCCAATCTAAACCTCCCCTGGAACAGCTTGAGGCCATCTCCTCTTATGTTGTCACTTGTTACCCTGGAGAAGAGACCAACCCCAACTTGCTACAACCTCCTTACAGATAGTTGTAATGAGAAACAGGTCTCCTCTCAGCCACCTATTCATGCTACATTATTCAAAAGATACCTTCTTTCATGAAAATTTTGGGAAAATACACATGCATGATGTTGGGTGTATGCTGTTGATTGCATTGTCCATTGTTACTCCAAATTCCATGGCCTCGTTATCAGCAGTATTGCAAATGTTATTAGTAATAAGAAATTATTGACTTCTATGTTAACTGTATGATCTACCCTTTTTGTCACCAAATGCCTTGAAACAGAAGTCTTGTACTTTTTTCCACAGTAGTGTGATCATTGTATGCTCCTGGCTGTTTAATGAAAATATTCACAGCAGTTTTCCATATGAAGGTGAAGGGAATGGATGGACATATGTTTTTATCCCTTTGGAATAACTTTATTCTGAATACTCGCCATCTTCATGGGGGAGGGGGGTGTGGGCTTCATAAGCCACTTCTTGTGTCCCCTTCAGATTTTGGTATATTAAGTTTAAAATGAGATTTAAGTATAGGCTAATGCCTTAAGATGCTGGATTAATACACATAATTGCATTTTAGAAAACATGGGGTTGTCAGTATGGGTACAGTTGCTTTTACAACAGGGGGATATGTTGCTGGTCAGAGGCTGCAAAGAGGTAGAGAATTAAGACAAATCTGTTTTAATTCAAGTTCTTTCCACGCAAACCTCTCAAAAGATAAAGACATTTAAATATAACTGGTTACAGCTAACATTATCTGCTATACGAGGATGCAGAGGGATGCAGATCATAGTGGCTGGGTGGCTCAAGAAGAAACTTGAGTCAAGTCTGTAGCAGTAAATCATGGGATTTCTTCAGCAGATGGGTAAAGTAAATCAGCATTGTAGCTGTAACCTTTGGTAAGTGCTGTGTGTGATTGTATTATATAAAATTAGTAAAGGTTATTTCTTAGGAGGGTGGAGGTTTGTATTTTGCTTGTCCCTGTCTTTTTGGGTCTCCTTCCAGAATGTGCATTTATTGATTTTCTTCATCCCCCATCAGCTAGGTATACTATTTCTTGAATCATAAAATGGAAGCACTAGCATTCAGATATGAGGCCTGAGAGGAGAGGTGGAGTGCATTGTATTTGACAAAGCACTCTGTGAACAAAGAAGTAATTTCTGTTGCAGTGACTGTTTTCCTTCCCTTCAGAATGCTGATCAGAGGTGAGAAAAGGAATATGATACCTCTTTCTGGGAATGTAATTTATTACTATTTGGAGCTGACAGGCATGCGTGGTTGCTGATGATTTTTTGCAAAACACAGAATGCTGTCAGCCAAAACTGAAATGAAGGATACTAAAGCCATGGCAAGCGTAGATCTTGCAAGTGACCTTGGAAGAAGCCCTTGTAACGTAATCTCTGCTATCCAGCTTACATTGAAGGTATTTTTGAAAACGTATCTGGCATTCTATAGGTCACTCATAGCTTTAGAACAAGAAAAGCATTAGTAATCCACAGTGATTTTAAGGATTATGAAAATTGGTTAGCTGCTAATGACTGTGCAGTTTGCATCAGCATCAGTAAGGGAACATGTCGTGTTACCTTCAGTATAGTCTCACATTGTCCTGACTAAAGCTGGTTCAGCATAATAGTTTTTATCTTCCTTACTGGCAGAGAAGCAAGTGGCAGGTTTTGAAGGTGTGTAAAATGAGTTCTTAAGAGCCATGTGTGTAGCTGTCTCAGGTGTCAACGGGTATCTGATACCATGTTAAGATGGATAGTGACATCACTTTGTTACACACAGAGGAAGGAGTGAACTGGAGAGCACAGCAACGAAATCACAGTTTCCAGAATTAGAATGACAGAATACTCTGAGTTGGAAGTGACTCACAAGGATCCAACGAGTCCAACTCTTAAATGAATGGACCATGTGGGGATTGGACCCACAACCCTGGGGTGATTAGCACCATGCTCTGGCCAACTGAGTTAATCTCAGTTATGGCCAATGACAATGACAATGGCTTCTTTCCTCTCTTCTTAGAAGTGGCTTTTGAAATATAGAAGAGTGGATTCAGTTAAAATGAAAAGCAAAAGTTAGCCACTTACTTCTATGTGCTGATTGCAGCTGAAATGAAAAATATCTTGTCATGTTTCAAATGTGACTGAAACCACATGTTCAATGCCTTTTGGAGTAAAATTGCACCAAGTGTGCCAGTGTTTGGGTCTGAAGGAAGGGAGGCATCACCTTTTTCCTTGTTTTATGCTTACTTGTGAACCTAATGTATTTAACTGAAAACTTCACTTGGTATTAAAAAAAAAGCACCTTGTTTCTAAGCCTTATCTCTAAGATGAGATGTGCACCTCATCTTAAACTGTATTTAATTTTTCAAATATCTCTGAGGAAGATAAAGGTCTTCTGGCTTTGTCTCTTGAAGACCAGCAGACTGGAGCACGTGCCAGTGTAATGTTGCACACTTCATTTTACTTCCTGGTGTATTTAAATCAGCAGTGAACAGGAGCTGTGATTAGAGACGTAAAGCCTTAAATATTAAAAGTAGAACAGTAAATGGATCAGCACAGAAGTGGATTCAGTTGTGCTCTGTAAAGCTGTTGTTAGAAGATGATAAAGAGAAAAGAAGCAGAGCTGTCATACTGTTTCAGAACTGTATACTGGCCATTTTTTATGCTGCTCAGTGACCTCAATTTTCCCTGCCTAATTACATACTGAGAGGACAATTCTTTGATTCATAAATCTATGTGTCCTTGAATCTTTTTGCATGGAAGAGGCCTTTGGATGAAGGGAATCTGCAAATGCAAATACATTTTAATAAATTCTGGTTCTTCTAACCTAAAAGGTTAAGCATAAAGAAATATGTATTACCTCTCTTCACTGCAAAAGGCAGCATGTATGTGCATAGGATGTAGAACTAAGACATACTCTAGTTGAACTGAGACCTAATTAATATTCGTGTGTGTGTGTGTGTGTGTGTGTGTGTGTGTTTTCCTGCAATGAGAGAACAGTCAGTTTTAAAAACTAGGATGTAAGATTTTATTCATCCCAGAGATGTTAAGCAATGGGAGATCAGATTCTTTGGAACACACAGTTCGGGTGAAAATCTTTAACATTCTTTTTGCAGGTAGCTAGTGTTACATCTGAGTTGCTAATAAAGAAGACCCACATCAGAAGCTAATTCCTTACCTAATTCCTTCCCTCTGGACAAGAGATAAGGAATAGCAAATGCAAGAATTCTCTTTTTAGGGCCTGATTTATTACCCAGAACATAATAAACAGCCTGCTGCTGATGTGACAGTTGTGACAGCTGGAGGGGTTTGGAATGAAAGGCTGAAGCCCTAAATAAGCCTGTCAACTGAGCTTGTTATGAGGATCTTGGCTAAACACTCAGACTTTGCTTTTCGTGGCCCCAAAGAGCTCCTACAACATCCACACTGAAAACTTCATAGTGTTAGAACTGTGCTTTGCATGCTGATGGCTGGCTCACCAGCAGCCAGTAGTGGCTAAGGTAAATATTTAATGAAAGTATAGAGCTTGATCTGACTATTTATCATGACCCATAATATTCTTCTCCCCTAGATGCATATGTTTAGTTTGTTTGTGCACCTGGTTTTGTTCCTGCCTGTTGTGGTGTGCCATGTGTGTCACTTCTGATGGCTGGTCCTTCACGATAGAAGCAAATTTGTTAGTGGGTGCAGGATAAAAGACAGAATCTTCAAAGGCAGACTCTGTACATTAAAAAGTATGGAAAATGTTGCCAATGTCATCTAAGCAGATCTCCCCTGGGAGATTTAGGATTCCTACAAGCATAAGTTCCTTCAAGGCAGGTTATTTTCCCATCCCATGCAGGCCACCTGTCTTTTAGAGGATGTCTACTTTGTGTTTATAGTCATGTTAACTTCAGTGATACTCTCCAAGGAATTAAGGTAAATTCAGATTTATTTTGCAGGACTGGAGAGACAAACTAGGTATTTTACATGAGGTAGAGACCTCGAAATGTCCCTAGTTTCAAACACTGTAAGGTCTATCATCCTGAAAAGTGGTGGAGAAGACTTGTGGGCAGATCCTTTCCTTTATGCGAGTTGTGTTTGTGGAGTTCTGCAGAGGAATGCTGGTGTTACACAGCTGTGTCCCATCTTCAGTTCTGCAGCTTGGTCACTGCTCAGCCACTTTTTAAACATTGATATCTGGCTTTTTCCTGACTCACAAATGTGTTATAAAGCTCTGGCCTCAGGGCATGAAATAATTTATCATGCAAAATACAACCCTAGACTGTTGTTGTTTACGCCCCATGATTTTAAAAATAAGGGACTGGAAATCAACAGAACTCCTTGGAAGAAGGAGCACCTGTCTGTGCAGTGCTCCTCGCTGGAACAGCAAGTTTAGAATAAAAGATTATATGAGTGAGAATATAAGTTATTTTGAAAACAGTTAAACAAAATGCTTCAGAGTTAATTAGCTCATGAGATAGAAAGGGGGGAATCACTCTTGTAACACACAGGTGTACACGTACATCTAAACATATACATGTTGTATCATTCAGTATACCTGATTTTAATAGCTAAGGGGAAAAGACCTTAATTTTCATTTGCTAGTAAACAAGTATACAGTCTGTTTCAGCAGAAACAAGCAGAAGTCCAACCACAGCCCCTTTTTGAGGAATGATATAAACATTATATATAAATGTATATTTAAAAAAATTATATCCTTTGTTAATTTACAAAATCAGTCCCAGGGTTACTGCTCTGCAGTTTCTCTTTAACTTATTTGTTGCTTTGCCTATAATTAAGCAAGATTGCAAAACAATTGGCAAGATGTCAGCTCAGCCTGCAGGTGCTATGGAAATGCTTTCAATAGTCAGAATCAAGCAGGAGCTTCACTCTTGATTTATTGTACTTTATGTTCTGACAATACAAATATTTCTGTGGCTGAGATTATAGAGTGGAAAGATTAAAGGACAGTACTTGAGGAAGAAGAGCTGTACCAATTACCCGGAGAAACAATTCTAAATAGCATTAGTGACCTAGTGTGAAAGGTGGCTGAGTAAAGATGGCACCTTCATACTCATTTTGAGCACTGCAATGTGATAGCTTAGCATTTGTACTCAAGGTAAAATGCTAGAGCCAATGTAAATGGAGAACATCACTTCGATAGCTTTGTAGTTCTAATAGGTAATACAAGCTACAAGGAATGAATATGAGCCCTGTATGTTTTTTTTCAGCCATATTTACTGGCATTAATAACCATAGAGCTGAAGACTTTTTGCCTTTCATCAGCTGTGCAGCAGAAGCTCTTCAAGCATAAAAGGAGAGGTGCACTTGTTTTTATTCTGCAAACTTAACAGAAATGCTTCTTAAGGCAAAACTTTCAATCCCTGTGTGCCTGGATTCCTCACTGAGAGGCAGGGGTGTCTAACACATAGGCTGTGTCTTCTGCTGGCATCTCACTCCCCAGCACTGCCACTCAAGGACAGGCTGACATGACACTTCATGGCCCAGCTCCTGCCTGTGCCTTGCAAGGCCACAGATTAACTTTGATGCAGCCACTGCTTCTGTTTTGTGGTGGGCTAGACTGCTTCCAGGTGGGAACTTATTCCGGTGTGGGGAGGCGACTAAAAGCAGTGGCTGGGAGAGCTTCCAGGGCAGAGAACTCAAGCTGAATGTTTTCACTCTCTAAAACTGCCAGTGAATGCCAAGCATCAGGTAGATTCTGTAGATTCCATGTGGGATGGTTTAGCTGATGGTTTTAATGGATAAACAGAATTTGGGGAAGATGTTAATAGAAAACAATGGTGTGAGGTTACAGCAATTGAGCTGTTCTAACCTTGATATTTTGAGAGGAAAATGCTATACAGTCTTTTTAGAAATGCACCTTGGAAATGTTGATGCCTTGGAGCATTGACAAGGCCTAAAAGGTGTTACAAAATATTAGAAAGTGTTTTGAAGTGTTCTGAAGATCGTTTTTTATTAGAGGTGAGTCTCCTGGTGTTGTTCTGTCCCAGTCAGTTCTCTGGATGATGCAGTAGCCAGCCTTTGGTCTTAGCCAGAGGCCAGCATGGAAGACCAGAGTGTGGTCTCTGTGCCCTTCCTTGCTGAGGGTTTTTGAAGTTTATACCCAAGTGTTACTGATGTAGGAGTTTGGAGGGCCCCTGCCAGGGCCACTTCTCGGGACACTGCCTTGCATGACCTTGGGAGGCCTGGCACCTCAGAGAGTCCCATTTCTGGTGACCAGGGGCATCCAGCCACCAGGAGAGTCTGTGAGACCTTCTTGGAAGAAGAGCTGATGGAAGAGAGGGCAAAAAGACTGTTTTGTCCTGGACCACTGGACATGTTTGGAGTTTGCAGCAGGCATAAAGTGTGTGAGGTTACCACACCACAAGTGGCTGCATCTGCTGGTGATGCTTAACCTAAGAAAAGCACACTCTGATCACCCAATAAGCAGTGTTTACTGCACTGCCTAGAGCGTGGTGTTTATAATACGGACTCAGATTTTAAGGGATTTGGATTTCTAGCCCATTTCAGTGAAAGCTTTTGTTATCTTTCATGGAAATTGATTGCTTACCAGTAAAATCCATGTGGTTTATTGTTACAATTTAATAGGGTTTGCCTGTGAAAACAGATGTGAAAAAGCCCTTAAATAGCTACATGCCCTGCCAGCATCCCAGCATTCACTGCCTGACTCAGTAGATATTTTCTCAAAGGAAAGATGTGTATAAAATTGAAATTAGCAGAAACACTTTGCAAGGAAACCTAGGAAAGGTGTGAGTGGCTCCCAAGTATTTCGCAGGTGTAGACCTTGCTGCAGGTGCAGACCTTGCATGGTACTCCAAGAATTCCCACTTCAACTCCTTCCCACCACTATGGTTTTCTTGACACTATTCTGAAAATGTCAACAGTGTAGCCTTCTCTGGCTTGAGGGAGAGACCTTCAGGCCACAAGGATTTCTTCACTCTTCCATGGATCTAGGAGTCCAAAGGCTGTTTGGGGTGAGTGTAAACCCACAATTCTACAGAAAGATTCATGTCCATACATTAATGTGATTTTTAAATAACTGGGTGGGGAATGGTCACTGTTAAATTAGATCTTGGCTTTGTTTGACAAACTGCTGCTGCTAGGTTGCTGCTGCCACCTCTCACTCCTCTTTTTCCCTGCCCTGGGTTCATTTAAATTCCCCCTAAGTGTCATTCTCAGACATGTCTTCTCAGCTGGCACAGTGTTTTCAGAAGAACCCAGCTAATGGGAAATGGCAACACAGGGATTTAATGGCACTTAAACTGCACAGACCTGACTTTTGCTTTCATAACTTCATAAAGCTCTTAAATAGCCCACTGGAATCCTCAAAAGATGGAACTCTTCAGCAAAGAGGGGCATGATGGTGGCGTATGATGCAAAACTTTCTTAGTCTTGAATTTTAGGCTAAGCTTTCCATGTGTTTTTTGCTATAAGGCAAATACTCAGTTACCTAAGGAAATCACTTGGTGGGAAAAACAGACCAAGAGCACTGTAAGCTTCCTGTTACTCAGAGGGAAGTGTACTTTTTAAATGTGTTTTGAGGGAGGATACCTTTAATGTTACATATCTGTACTGTAGGGAGTGCATGAGCACTCTTGCCTTTCTTTGTCTTCAGAAGCTGTGTGGGCTCAGCCACTCTCCAGCCATGAGCAGCAGATGATCTGTTCCTGGATGTGTCCGTCCTGACCATCACCTGACATCTGAAGGCTGCCACTAGGATTGCCACAGGCTCCACTCTGGCCCCTGCTGTCCCAGGGGCTGCCTCTGCCCTCTCTCAAGAACTTTGTGTAGTTTTCCAAAGCCAAGAGATGACATGTTCTTTGTTTTCATTATGTGGTTTTGTTTCTGTGGATTTTCCATCCTTGTCTCTCATTACCTGATAACCAACAGATGACCTTATGAATTAACTTGGGATTGAGGAAAATATTTCTCTTCAGCTGAGGGGTAATTTGAGGCACACAGGAGATAAGCAAGTCTGACTGGAACAAGCTTTGCACTTGATCTAACACGTGCCAACACCGGAACAGCTGCATCTTTGATGCTTATGGAAATACCCAGATGGTGAGCTTGGCTTTAACCTGTTTTCTTCCCTCAGTGTTTTTCTTCAGCTATATCCCTCTGTGGAGGTGGATTTCTTTCTCTCATTCAGCCTCATATGCTCTTTACTTTGGTCAGATCTGAGCTGACTGGTGTACAACACTCAGCTCTTCACAATGGCCTCATTTTGTTGCTTTTCCAATTTAACTAATTCTTGCCTTGAGGAAATGCAATTCAATGCCCTAAAAGGAGTGACCTGTATAACATATGTCCTATGTCCTGGGATGATGGGCTTTGGAGAGAAAGAGCCAGAGCCATAGGCTATCATGTTCGTAGAATCTTCCTACCATGTTTATAGTTTTTGTGCTTTTTGTTTAATTTGACACGTCCTGAAGCTGGGATTTTTTTCCTAGTGACTAAAAATAGCTACAGTTATGAATGTGATCTGCACCTGGTAGTTGAAGAGCATACCTGGAGATAAAGAAGGAGCAGACGTCTCCAGACAAGCACCAGGTTTAGAATCTGGGAGTTGGGCTGCTTGTCTGCAGTGGTTAAATCCCATGGCTGGCTTCTGTACAAACTGTGTTTTGTAGGAGGCAGCCTTGGGAGACCTGCAGACAGGGAATTACTATAATCCAGCCTGGATGTCATGAAAGCGTGGATTAATATTTCATCTTCTGCCTCTGACTGTTGTCAGGCTCACTTTGTTCCTGAGCAGGGGCTGTGATCCTCAAAAGGCAGTGTTGAATTAAAGATTAAGCCAGTGTTTCACTTGATGGAAAGAGAGCAGTTCTCTGTGGAGGATGGTGACAATGTGCCTCTTACCCAGCGCTGCGTGTCGGGGTTTAGATTTCCCCAAATCCAAATGCCAGAGCAAAGCTGCAGTGTGCTGCTGGGGATGGTGTGAAGGAAAGGATCCCCGGCAGCTGTGAGCCATGTTAATGAAAGTGACACTGGTAATTAGCCAAAGGTGAGCACTGAGTGGCTCCAGGAGATGCCATTGCCTGCTGTGTGCGAGAGAGCTCATCAACGATGAGTAAAAGGGCAACAAAGTTTTTTTTGTTGGAAAAACGGGGGCTGCAAGGAAACCAGCATGAGTCGGCAGAGAGCCCAGGTCAGAGCCTTCCTCAGGTCACGGATGTGGCAGGGCAGCCATCTTCGCTGGAAACAACACACTGCAGCTGCCACAGCTCTCTGCATGGAAACCAATTTCAGGATGAATGATTTATATGTCTTTAACCACAAACTGGTTCTGATTGGTCAAGTCAAGTGAATACCAGCCTGAGTGAAACCAACCCAAGAGAGTCTGTCCACATTAGTACAGCTTAACTTTTCAGTTAAAACAGCTCAATTGGGTTTTTTTGGTGTTGTTTTTAAATACAGACCAGACCTCACCATGATACCTGGCTATCTCTTCTTTGGACAGCTGACACACAGCACTTTTCCCTTGGCTTTCTCCAAGCACAGTATCCTAGTCAGTCATGCAAATCCTGAGACAACTGAGAGTATTTAAAGCTCATAAGTGGGAAATTGCTGTGCAAGGGTTTACCCTAGAACGTGGAGGATGCAGTTTGAGTGTACAACCAGAAGTAGTGTCCATTGGTTGCTGTGACCGAAATGGCCATTAACACACAGCAACACCTTGTTTTTGTGGCTCAGCCTGTGGTACCTGACAGTTTCTCCTAGCAAAGAGCAAGGGCAGATTCTCACGAGGGCTGGAAACTCTTCAGAAACTAAAAAGGCTCTTGCAGAAGACCTGGGAAACCACAGGCAAACACTGCTCATTGTGCCCATGAACATAAAAAAAAAGCATAATGCAGTTAATCATGCGAAGAATAAACCCCACATTTTTCAAAAGCCACAAGTGAGAAACTGATAATGAAAAATACCCACAAAGTATGCTTTTATGAACATGTTAGTGGAATTTCTGTTCACTAAGCAAATCTTTGAGACCAAAACAAAGAAAAATTAGTTTAATATGGCTGGTATGTTCGGTTCTATTGCTCACCAAACAAATGTTTTATTTCGCTCATATGAATGGAACTTCAGGAGGCTGCAACTGCAGCTTTTTTAAAAGGATACCAGGCAGTCAAAGACCACATTTCCCTTGCACAGAAGCTGGGTAAATGCTGCGTGATGATTATTTCACTACACTTCCCTGGGAAAGCAGCCAAGCTGATAATGCAGCATGTCTGCTTTCAGTACAACTAAGTTGGTATGTTCTTTTGAAACACTACTTCACCTTGGTTTGGAACAGAACTTTCAGTGGGGCCATTATTTAAATTCCCCATGTATTTATTGATTTGTGTTCCATTAACACTCTCACACAAAAACATAGAACACCCCCACACTACTGTCTTCTGCAAAAAGCTGGCTTCACTATAGTGGCAGCAAACACAAGGAAACCTTAACTCCCTGCTGCCGTGTGTGGTGTGAAAGTAAATATTTTATCACCTTTGTCAGCAGAAAGCTGTGCACAGGCACTCAGGAAGCACCTTTGGTGGTTAGCACCGCTCTGAGCTGACTTCAGTTACTATGGCACCAAGAGTAAAATCCCATTGGCACGCACACACACGTGCATACACACGGAGCAGAGGTGTTCCAGCAGTTCCTGTGCCCCTTTCCTCATCCACATTTACAGGAGCTCACTGCTCCATCAGTGCCTTGTGAGAAACCACTGAATGCATCCAGGATGGCACCCGTGAGTGCAGCTTTTGCACAGCTGCCTCTGGAGGGTTTCTGTTCATTTTCTATCTGTTTGGGAGGAAGGGCTTGGGCAAAGTAGCACACTGTCATTCATGTGGGAGGCTGCTACAATGGGAAGGGGAAAATGAACCACCTGAACCCATTTTTCCAACCTCTTCTGTTTCCCTGAGAGACTACAGCAGCATTTGGCCCACTAATTATCCACAAACCTGTGCACAGTTTATAGATGTAAAAGCATGCTGCAACCATTGTAAATTCAAATGTACCAAGAGAAGTGGCAAATTTAAACCTGACTAGGCAAAATTGATGTGCATAATAACTTTAATTATCCAATGAAGTACAGTTTTCACATAATCCCCTGCCTCTTCCCATGCAAGTGCTCCATAGTGTTCAGTGAAAAGGCAGCTGGTCTGTTTTCCCTTTGTAGCCTTCATAATATACCCCGAATGATTTGTTCCTCTTGTAGAACAATTATTTAATACTGGCTTTTTGAGAGATGGTCATCATTAACATACGTAAGTGCTCCACATTATCACTAGGAGGTTAGAGGCTTTTTATATGTATATGTGTTAATAATAGATGTTAAAATTTTTAAAATTATGTATGTATATGTATGTTTTACATATGTATCTCATTATTACTTTATATATGAATGATGTTTATGTGTGCCTGTGTTGCCTGTAGGTAGTTTTATAGGTATGGTTAAGTGTAATACCATGTATAATTAAAATAACTTAATGATATAGGTGTTTATATAGGTGAGGAACTGATTTGGAACATCCAGTTTGCCAAGTCTGAAATATCCTTATTTAGGATATTTAGCATTATAAAGCACATCTCAGTCTCAGCATGGATTTGACTGATATAATTTATACTTCCCAGTGGTCAGCAGCTCCACAGCCAAAGCAAAAAGGGTCCAGAGTACACAAAATTTTTCCATAAATCCTGTATTTAGCTGTATATAGGCATTCTCCAAACAGAAGAAAATTCTTCTTCTCCAGAATGAGATGAGTTGGCCCTTCTTATTTTGCAGGCTTCTGTTCTAATACTGGGACAGCCTGTGATACCTTTGGAGGTATCTATGAATACTTTTTGTTTTTTTTCTTTACTTGGATGATGCCGAGGAAAGTGGCTGATATGGGGTGATGGGGAAGGCGCTGCCTTCCAGGAACCCCCCTGCTGAAGCTCTTCCTCACCAGAGTTGAGGGCACAATATAATTTTAGAGAACGTTGGGAAGCAGTTGGACTTTCACCTTCCACTGCCACTGTTGTTACATCCCTGTTAGTACAGTTACTGCAGATCTAAAGTCAGCCATAGGGCTGAGAGCTTCCTGGGAGCATCGTGGTGAGATGTTCCCAGGGTATCGAGACAAGGAATGGCTGTGATGGCAGACACAGCCCCTGCTCAGTTACAACACTCCAGGACATTCTTCCCACTAATGTGCCACACTACAGCCTGGCACTGAAGGCAGCTAGAAAACCTCACTCTGCCCTAGGAATTAATGTCCCTTTTCCCTCCGAGGAGCATCTTTCTGCAGCAGCACCTTTGCCTTCCCTCAGGGACTCTGACTGCCAGGAGCTGCTGCTAAGGGTTTGCTTGCTCTGTTTTAGAAGGTAAACTGTGCTGCTTGAGTGACCAGGAGCAACCTGAAGTGCAGCCAGTATTGCCTGAGATTTCATAGTTATGGATCTCTTGGGGAAAAACAAATTCACAACAAAACACAGATGAAACCACTCTATTTGTGCTGAAGTCCAACAGAAATCAAACCCTCCTCAGCAGCAGCAGCAGCAACTCAAGGGGGCAGATGGCTGAAAGCAAGCCAGGCATGCCTCTTCCTCCTCTTCTTCCTCCTCCTCCTCCTCCTCCTCTTCCACTGTGGTCCATTTGCCACAGGTTTCAGGAAGTGTTTTGTGGGAGCTTTGCCCACGGCAACCTTCAGACAGGTAAGATAAACAGCAAGTGAGGGGTGCAGCCTTTAGGGTGAGAACAGTGCTGAAGAGGGGAAGATAGCTGGGGAGCCGTGGGGCAGCAGGGGAGGAAGGCAATGAAGACACAGAGACCTGTGGCCTGCACTGCCAATACTAGCAAGTGCAAAGCTTTACAGAGATGCCCCAAATGGAGTCACACTCTCTGCAAGGATACAGGGAGGCCACCTGCTTGCAGCAAAGCAACATGGACACAGGCCGGCAAAGCAATGACTTCTCTCTCCAGCAAGATGACCTGATGGGAAACAAAAGTAATAGTTTTCCTTAACTCCTACAGAAAACATTCACACGGAGGGGAAGTTAACTCACAATCACTCCTTTCAGGGAAACCAAACTGCTTTCAGGTGATGCTAATGAGTCCTTTGGTGAAAGCTAATGGGCTTTTAGATCCACTGGAAAGTGAAAGGCAGCATCCCTAAACCCCTATGAAGAATGAGGGTGCCAAATCAGTTTAACAGCTTGTGCCTCTTTTAATGGAAATATCACATTTATGCACATAAACACAGTAAAGTACAAAGGATTAGAAAATAGGCTTAATTTCCAGCCCCTTATTCTAACACACTGTACATTAATCCCTGAGAGCACCTGTCAATTGTCGGTCTCTTGCAGGTGGTACTGAAAGTGCAAATTCAAGTGCTCAGCTGCAGCACAGGTTGCTTTTCAGAACCAAATCTGAGTGCTGAATCTTCAAAGCCCTGGGTTGGCAGTAAACAAAAATTAACAGTTAAACCATTCAATCCAGTGTACCAATTTGAAACCTATCCTGATACCTTTGCCACAGACAGCCAGAAGATTGTCTTCCTGCTTTCCAAAGAAATTAGTTTAGCTTGTATTCTGGTCACCCCAAAGCCATTACAAAATTGGTGCCTATGAATTGCACAGAACTGATGCACTTGCATATTAAAATGCTCTTCATATTCCCAGGGCTGGGCAGGTGTATTGGCAGGTGCACATTCCTCCTAGCTCTGACCTAGGAGGCTACCTGGCAGTGCAGTCTGGCCAGCGCAGAAGTACAAAGAACAGGCTGCATGGAAAAATCCTTGTTTCCCACATCTGTCCTAACCTCTGTCAGACCCCGCAGACAGGAAATGGCAGTGCTGATCTGGGAGCTGGTTTTCAATCAACTGAATTTATTTCTCCCATGACATGCACAGTTTCATTAAAGATTCAGTGAGACTGTGGCCAGCTTTTGTGCTGTGGGACTCAAGGATGGAAAAGCTTTCCCTCTCTTTAACTGAGGGGAGAAACTGGTGACAGCAGCAGCAGCTGGGGTCTGCCTGGGCTCCAGTACAGCAACACCTTCAGGAGGACATACTGCAACACATTTCAGTTCAAACATGTGCAAAGCCCGAGCAAAACCTTACCCTGAGCATGTGCTCTATGCTGTTTGCATTGGACCTCTACTTCTATGAGCGTGGTCTTTCTTCAGCAAGCAGCGGGTTCACAGCCCTTCCTTACCAGGATTTGCCAGGGCTTGGCTTGCTCTTCAGGCTGACTGCTGGAACAACCAGAGGAACCCTTAATGTGGAGCACAAAAACGTGCAGCAGCCCGTGGGAACTGCCACTTGGAGATGCATTTCCATACTAGGGAAGATTTACTCCCAGTGTAGAGACAGAGGGGTGAGGTACTGCCTTCTTTGGGCACCCAGAGGTGTCATACCAAAGCTTATGGTGACATCTGGCCACCTCAGTGGCTGGGCTGCATGGCACTGCACCTCTCACTGGGTATTCACAGTGTGCAGCTGCACTTGACATCTGGGAAAGTTGCTTGAACCTCTGAAAGCTGCATAATGTTCTTGTCCTGGCTATATTCTGGAAAGGCTCACAATAAACCTGGTGAGTTTTTCAAAAAGAAATTTAAATATCAATCTAAAAAATATATCCACTGTGCTTCACCATCTTCCTTATTTCACAGTTAAAAGCAATGACAAAAAATTCCCTGAGACTAAAGAGGAGACAACAGATAATGGATAAAGGAAAATCCTGCAGGGGACACAAATCTTAGGTGATGGTGGCAATCAAAAATTGTCTCATCTTCTATGATTCTTCAAAGAAATCAGTCCCTGCACCTGATTTATACTTGCAGAAAATGTGAATACCTCAACTTCAGAGAGATTTTATATTAAGCCCTTTTTAGATTCAACAGAACAAACAATAGCATTAAGAACTGCATCCATACAGACTGTATAGATCTGTAGGGTTTAATACCTGTACTTAAAATCTGTTTACTGGAATAGAAATAAAGTGCTTAGTATATTCAAAACAATTGTAGACCTGGATTTTCACTGCCAACCAACACTGTGGTAAATTTTTAAACTTTTAATTATTACTATAAACCTTTGCAATATGTCTACCTAAGGAAGGAGAGGGAGGAATGTCTAGTGTCAAAAACACAACTCCTTAATTTTGTCCATTACAAAATGAACAAACACAAAATATGATCCTTTCAAACACGTTTTTCAAGCTGTTTCATAGTCATTCACCAGGAGCTGAAAAAAAAGGAATCCACAAGAGGACTGCACCACTTAGAACGTCCCATCAACAGCAGACCAGTAAACCTAGGAAGTCTTCCAGTTCCAAACACCTTCCAGCTTCACCACCAGACATGCTGTGGCATAGCCCTTGCTGTATTTCTGCTCCTTAGAGGCCATGACTCAGTATTCCAGCTCCATGAGCAGTGGGCATGCACAAAGGCATTCAGTCTGTTATCTTGCCAGGATAACAAGACTAGCGGCTCCAGAACCTTCTCAGCAGCTGCCTTTTAGATCAGGTCCTGCTCTGGGCAGGAGACACCTGCCTTGGCTTTTGAGCCTCTGCTGCTCTATTCTTCTCCTGCTCCTCTGCCTTCCTCCGCTCCTCTTTTAGCTCCTTGTACCTCCATTTAGGAATCTGCAGATAGGGGTCGTCCTTTGCGCTGCTCCTCCTTCTCGCCTTTTCTGGCTGGAAGGTGGGTGGAGGAGCCTTGCTGACACGGACTTTAGGGATGACAAATCCCGGCCGGACGCTGCTCCGCCGAAGCAGGTGGAGTGGCAGGAGGCTTGCTTTCCTCGTGGCCACTGTGCTCACCTGGGACATTGCAATGCTGATGGGCTGCAGGCTGGCTCGACGCTCCTTCTTCTTGGGCACCACTGTGACTCTGGAGTTCTGAAAGAGCTTCTCGTAGCTGCTAACGTGATCTTTGTCTTGAGATCGGATCTCCTCTGCTCTCTGCTTCCTAAGGATTTCCTGCACAGCCAGTCTGCGTTTCCCCACACAGGGTGGGCTGCCTGGGCACACAGTCCGGCACGCCAGAGCGATGAAGGGACTTCCCAAGCTCGTTGTCACCTTCACCATGTGGTCAAGGACCCCGTCCTCTTCTGGGCCATAGAAGGACCGGAATGAGACAGCTGCCCTTACACACTCAGAAATCTTCTGCAAACAGCTTTTTGGCTCTGCAGCCTTGGCAAGAAGTTCCTTCATTTTTGGCCATTCTGGTTTATATTGATCAGAAAACTGTTCTGGGCATGGCCTGTCCATCAGCTTCTGCATGACAAAGGCAGACTCTGATCTTCCTGTGAAACAAGCCCATTCCCATGAAGTCAGTCCACGGCTTGGGTCAGTTGCATGAACATTTGCCCCTCAAAAGAAAAACAATTAGTGTTAATTAATTAAACCGCCCACATTCCTGTTGCTGTGATCAGAGGTAAGTCAGGCATATCCTTGCAAGAAAATGTCACATAAAATACACAGTAATATTTGTGTCCAAATGAACATGCAATAAGGATATATCTGGTTCCTGACTTTATGAATTTCTTATTTATTTAAAGCAAGGTAAAAGACATTTAGACTGCATAGACAAAATTCTCTTGAAATTACAAATAATGAAATAATTAATTTCACCTGCATTTAATCTTGGCTGCCATTTTAATATCCATTCACTTCAGCTCGCAAGAAAAGAGTTACAGATATAGAAAGAAACAATTCTCTACACAGAAATCCTTCTCCATATATAATAGTGGACTTTGTACTGGTCAGTTCCACTTGGAAGAAATATCTTAGGCTAATGATCACAAGTTCTATGAAAATATCTGCTCACTGCTCACTAGGGGTAAAAACAGCAAATAAAATATAGTTAATTTCTTTAAAAGCATTAAAAATGGAAAAAAACCCAAAAAAAACCAAAAAAAGAAAGTAAAAAAAAGGGGAAATAGAGAAAACAACAAATGTGCAATTCCTGCTCTCTTATGTGTGAAAGGACCCCGTAGAATTAGGAAATGTTGAGAAGATGGTAACAAGGGTGATTGTTAGAAATGAGAGACAAAAGTCTCGATATTTAGCAAAATTTAGATTGCTTTATTTGATATAGACAGAGCAAGCAGTGCGCTGGGGAACGTGAGGGGTTACTGCTTACACCACGCCTCATCGAATATAAGGAAAGTTTCCATAAATGTCAAAGAGTGGATAATGGACCTTCAGTCTGAGCCCAGAACAGCTGTTCTCATCTACCTGAGATTACCAGCCCTAAGGAAATGAAGTAATTGTTAGCCAAAATATTCTGTTATTGCCAAGTGGACCAGCCACAAGAGGCAGCTGGGATACAGGCTACACAGCAGAGGCTTAGATATTTAAAGTGTTATGTCTAGGAAGGAAATTATTTCTAGTAGCCTATCCTCCTCCCATTCCCAGTTTATGGTCTTTATCTCTCCAATTCTGATGTCTATCCCCATCACCATTCTTTTTTTTTTTTTCATATATTTCTGCATCCTTTTCCATCTTTGCATTCCTTTTGATCTCTCCATCTTCCCGTAAGGCCCCACACCTTGGCTTTTGACCTTGCTCTTCATTCTTTCGTTTTCAAGTGGAGTTACATTCCTCCAGGGTGCTTTGATGCTTGAAGAGGGGATACAAGAGTAACAGGAAAAGCAGGCATCCAAATCTGCCCTATGGCATCCTTTACAACTTCTTTAGTACTGTATCCACATTCCATGGCAACCAGAAAATCACAGGGAAGCCCTCTCATGATATTAGGGTAGGACTGTGGGCATTTGTCAATGAGGGTGGCATGTGCCCATTCCTGCTCACAGAGTAGAGTTCTGTAAAGGACACAGGAAGCTCAATTCAAAGTCCACCTATGTAAGAATTGCTGCAGAACAGTGAGCAGCAGCAAGTGGTTTTGGAAGCTGAAGTTGGCAGGACACTGTTGCAAATACCCAGCAGATTACAGCTGGTGAATGCTAAAGGATACAAAAGACCTGTCCAAAAACTGGCTTGATGGCAGCAATTAAAAAGAATCTCAAAGACGTGTCAAGGACTTGACAATTGGCACCATATCCTGTGCTTCTCATCCAAGTGATCCTGGGCACACCACCTGGGCACACACATCTTGATGTTTTGTAGTACATGGGTATGAAGGTGAATGAATGAAAGCAATAGGAGAATGAGTGAATACTCTCTGGTGTCAGGCAGGCAGGTTCTTAAGCTGAAAAGCCTTTGGTTTATATTCTGCCTTTGAACTTTGACTGATCACAGAGGGAGCTTTACATGCTCCAGTCTGCAGACTGTTCAGCAGATTGACACCACACTCCCTGGGACAGGCACGGGCACTTTGCCCAGCTGCCTTCAACATACTGAGCTCTGCAACATTCAGTCGTGGTTTACTCATATCTCTGCCCCTGCAGAAAATTTCTGGGTTTCTTGAAAGAGTTTAAATGTGGGATACAAAGAACATTTGATTTGTTGAAAGGCTGCTTTACCAGATGAAGGTCCATTTTCAAACAGCCAACAGATCTTGACCTATACAGATCTTGTCACAAAAGTGACAGTCTATCCCATTGCTTTGCAAGAAAGAGATGTCCAGAGATAAGAGGGAAAGACCAGAGAATACCACAACAATTTTTTTCAGGTGGATTACCTTGGAGAGAGCGTTTCAAAATAGAATAAGGAGGACTTGATACAAGGAAAAGCAACCACAAACCAGTTTGTGATGGGTTCAGTATAACCTTTCCCACAAATTATGTTTTTTCATTACAGGAAAATAAAGGCAAAAAGAGAGCACAGGGAACTTTATTAAGTTAACTCCTAAGTCTCTGAGAAAACCCCTAAAGGGAAGATGCTGAAGACACAGATCAAGAATGGATGTGGAAGGAGATACCCTAAGCAAAACAGTTGATCACAGTTTAAGTGTAATTTAAGTTAAATTTGCAGAAAGGACCACTCAGAGAGAGAGCATCATGGCACTGCAGGGAGTCAAGCATGGGGCCTGGACTGGAAGGCAGAAAGGAGGCAAAGAGGAAGAGTCAATCAAATAAAAGAGTTCACGAGCTGTGGATTTGAAGATAGGATTGCAAGATCTCAGAGGCAAAATGGTTTGATGAATTTCATGACTGCAGAAATTACAGATAAATCAGTGAGGGGAGGGAAAAAGACATACCAACACCTGCCCTCCTGCTTCACTAACCTGTTTTTGAGCCTCCCTACCCAAATCTCCTATCTTTGAATCTCTCTCGTCTCAGGCTAGCCTCTTTCCCTGGTCCCTTCTTAACACTTGCCTGAGTCTGAAATCCTTCCCAAAAGAGCTGACTGTGACTTTGGCAAATTATGTGGAAGTTTTCCTTGATGTACATGTAACAGGCAAGGAATTAATACAGGAAGAACAGCAGCTAAAGGAATTGTCTTCAAATTAACAAGATTTAATTCTCAGCTTGTAAACAAGCAAGAGGTATAGACAGCTGCTTACCATTATCTTCAAGAAAAAGTCATGCCAGTTCTGATATGGTATAGCTGGGAGAATTTGGACGAGAGTAGTTCAGAAAGAACAGTGTGAGAAAGTGCTCACTGGGGGCTCCCCACCTTTGCTTGGGGGCTGCTCTCAGCTCTGGTCCTTGTCTGGGCAATGCCTGTGACTGGCCATGTGCCCTGCTGGTCTGGACCCTGACCCACAGATTTAATTTCTTGTTTGACCTCAGACCCACCTTGTCTCTATGAACTTGCCCTTGTCAGCATGGACTTGCCTGGCAACCACTGCAGTGCTGCCTGATCCAGGTTATTGTCAGCAGCCCTGCCATGTTCCTTATAAGAGCACCTTTGTTGATGTTGATGAGCTGGTGCTGTCACCCTTGGCTCACCCCACTTTGAGGAGTAGCCCATTCTTTCTGACAGATGGGTCCCCAGGTGTTTTGGAAACTCTGTCTCAGAAAACAATACTACAGAGTATTGAAATCCCAACCTTTCAACAGAAATCAATGCTGACTTTGTACCTTGTATCACAAAATCTCTTCAAAGGCATGATTTGCCATAGTTTTATTGATTTTCTGCATAAACCAGGAGACACCCCTGAACAAACTTGTCATTCAGCAGAATGCCTTATCTGGGATATTTATGAGTAGTCATGTCGCTTTGTAAATGTGATAGCAGTCTTATTGAATTAATTGTCATTTCAGTGTAACTATAGCCTGCGAGTTTTCTTTCAGGAATGCTGTGCTTGCCACTTGCCTTGCTTTTCCTAAAAGTTTCCCTGAAGATCATTTTCAGCACAATTCATTTGAATACACGTGCTCCTTTAGGATATAAATATCCTATTTTATTAAGACTTCATGTCCTTTTGAGATGGAGAGCTGGCACCTTGAGTTTAAAGACAGGGGCTGAGGAGGCTCAGGCATCTGTTACCAGCCCGTTTTATGGATGGTGTTTAAAGCCCAGTCTCCAGATCCAGGGCCACTCCGACAACGTTACTAAAGCAGCTCTGAGTTTACACTGGAGATTACAGCAGGGCTTGACACGTGAATAACAACCAGCATTTCTGGCTGGCTCTCCTGACAAGCTCTGGCAGCGGCGCGGTGCTGGCAGAGCATCAGCCTGTGACAAACTGCAGAGGGGAGACCGGGCCCCCTTCACCTGCTGTGTGCTCACAAACAGCAAATTCACAGGTTCCAAAGGCTCCCTCTGAAAGAGCAACGTTATGGCCAAGTGTCTCAGGGTGCCCTAATCTTGTAGTGATTGACCTTGGCCCCCCTCCAGCGACTCAAATTTCAGAAAGAGCAGTAACTTTGGCAATCCAGCTCTGACCATCTGTCACACATTGCTGTTACCACTTTCCCCATCTGACTGTGCTGAATCCATGCTAAGGCAGCTAGGAAGGTGAGTTATTTTGCTTTGCTGACCTCCTGCTTTGCCATAAGTAGCTGGCCATCAGCAGAGGTCTTACCCAAGCCACTGAACAGATACTGGGTTTAAAAACTTCCTGCTGTAACTTTTTTCTAAACACACACAACTGCTTCGTAGCTGTGCAAGTAGACCCACAGCTGATTATGGGTGTTACCCCTCTATGTTGCCATGCATTTTTACATTTTAATACCAATTTTTGCTGTTTTATTCCTGAAATCTCTTTTTTCACCAAACCTCTTAATAACTTATTTTACTTTCTTCAGCTCACTAGTGCTTCATTGCCACCACCCACTCAGTGTCCCTTAAGCCCCAAACTACTTGTAAATCCATTCTGAATGAGCATTTCCCTCTTTCCCTCTCTCCATTTCACCAGACTATGCTGTGTTAAAAAATACTCAGATATTAAAATGTGTGTAAAAATGCAATTTATCACACTTCCTTTGCGTGATAGATTGCATTTTTACACACACTTTAATATCTGAGTATTTTGAATTTTAATATCACCCCTATTTTGAACTGCAAATGTGAGGAACTGCAAGTACTCACTGAAACTGAAATTTAGAAAATCAAAAGTATATTAACTCGCCAGATCTTTAGTTGGCGGATGATCTTTGGTATCCTCACTGTCACTGATGCAAAAAGAGGCTAATAAAACTTTCCATAGGCAAACTCAAGATGGAGGATAAAACAGCCATTTTCTGGCTGTCTAAAGGTTTGTTCTCCCCAATATTCTGTTTTCTTATGAATCATGGAAACAAGAAGTGACTATTCAGATGCCAGAGGCAGCAACCACAGCAGTGAACTTTGATAATGATACTTCTAGTGTAAGAATCAGAATAACAAGAATGGAATTATTTACATAGCTGAAAGGTTGTGAAACAGCTTCTAGTGACCCAAACAGAAAGAACAAGCTTCCCTCTGATAATAAGAGGATAAGACACCATAAGGACAATTTGACAAGTCATAAAATCATAGGATTCAAGTTTCAGTTAAAGTGATGATTTATAACACTCACTGGAAAATTCTGAACTAGCATCTGCATGAGGTATGTGTGAGTCCAGAAAGTGCATCTGTTTCTACCAATGTTTGTGCTCTGACAGTAGTTTCATAATTTTTTATCATAAAATTTAAAATGAATGATCCAATTCCTAGGCCTTTGTTCCAGAGTAAGAGGCTACAGAACCTAGCAGAAAATAACACACCAGTTACCACATCATGTTTTCTGTGTCATATCAATGTCTAGAAACTGGATAGAAAAATCACTATACTTGATAAAATTCTGCAACTTAAAATACTCTGATTATTGGGGGTTAGACTCTTGTAACAGCAAAATCACTGAAATGCACTCCTTATTCGAGATCTCCCTCAATGAAACGGAGCTGAAGGACTCTTGATCTAGGCAGTAACAATATTCACATGCTGTTTGTTATTATTTCCATAACATTTAATTTGTGTCATATATTTGCAACTGAAAAACAAGAATATATACTAATACAAGCCAGTTATTAATTATTATCTAATGGTTTATATACCAATTACTTAACATAAAAAAACCTATACAATATTGTGGCTGAAAGATGCTGTATGTTAGCACTGCTCTTGTAGAGGCTGTTGCCCCTCAAGGGGCCTTCTGAGTCTCTTCTCCAGGACCCCTTCACCGTGCAATGCAATACAGCTGGAAATTCAGCAGCAGACAAGAGCCAAGAGCAAAAAGCATAATTCATGGTCTCAGGTGTGAAGAGAGACAGGTGGGCAGAGAGACCTGCTCACTCCCTGTGCCACAGCTCCCTCCTTGCAGCAGACACAGACCTGATTGTGCCTTGTTGCCCTTAAACCTGGAGACCAAACTCAGAGCTGTAGAGGCATTAACAAAAAAAAATAAGTCCCCAAATTTCCCACCAGTGTTCCCTGGTGGGATGTGGCCCCTACACCCAACACTCCTGACAGGAGCTGGAGCCCCCAGAGCTTTCCAGTCCCCACCACAGTCCAAGGCAGAAATGGAGGTCTGGCTGTGGTCCCACCCTGGCACTGTCTGTCACACACACAGAGACAGCAGCAGGTGACCTGCATGTCTTTCCCACCTGTGTCCTGGATTTCATTAACTTCTGTTCTACAAATTTCAATGATCCTGCTCTCCCAACTCTCCTGGAGACAATAATCTCATCCTCAGAGCTCCAGGAGAGCTCCTGGGTGAGTTTATACAAGCAAACTGAGTGCTCCTGCAGCATATGTGTTTACTGCCTTGACTATGGCTTATCTAAAAGCTGCACCCATTTCCAGGGAAGGCAGTTCTCAGAGCAAACATCCCAAGAGCCAATTTTCTTCTTGGTAGTTGTTAGATGGTGACAAGAAAAAGAAGAAGAAAAAAAGAAGAAAAGCACTTTGCATACCTGCCATCATCAAGGCTTTCACACATTCTGTTCGGCCCTGCATTGCAGATTTCATCAGGGCTGTGAATCCAAACGCATTCCTCTTCTCAATATCAAGCCCAGGAAAATAGTTCAGCAAATAGTTTGTAATGGTTATGTGCCCTTTAAAGAAACAAAAAAGCAGAAAAAATGTCACACAATGCAGATGCTGTCTAAAGGATAAACCGAATATTTACTCCTGCAGGTCTGATAACTGGAAAATGCAGATAATTAATAAGATGTCTTTTCTTTGTGTCCTCTTCCACTCATTGCAGGTCATCAGCCTTAGGATTAAGTGACCCTGACTTGTGACCAGAATATTGGATAGGAGGTGAAAAACCTGGGTTCCCACGTTCTCTCAAATTGCTCTCCTTTCTGAAAAATCAGTTTAAGGTAAGGGAATTATTGAAGACCAGAAATGGTCACTCTGAGGTTGCAAGGGGCCCAGTTTCTTGATACAGTGAGCAGCACTGCAGAGGGAATCCCTACAGCCTATGAAAGGAAGGCCCATCACCAGGGGCAGCTGATTGCAAATGTTCAGCTGTTTCCCTCCCCTGGTAAATTTGACAATCATGGTGCTTCATGAAAAACTACTGGCTGCACATAGTTGCTCCAGCCAATAATGCTATCAAACCATGCCAGGCCTGATACAAGAGAAAGGAATATTTTGTGTAGGATCCCACATTTTTATTTTTCCAGCTGACAGTGTAAAGCCACTTGTCTACTCTCTTGCAGTTGGAAAATGGAATTGATATTCAGTTTTGGTAGTAAAATAAATTATTTAAGTTCTGTTTCTAAAAGCAACTGTTGTTGCCATTCATGTGTCTTGTATGCCTGGATAACTGGCATACAATTAAGGCACTGATACAAGGCTAGACTGAGGAGCTGAACACATCTCTGGCTAAATGGTTGGAAGACCAATTAAGATACCAAATCTTTATAACTGGACTATCAGATGAATAGCTAGTGCCATTATGACTCATTCAAAACAGTTTTCCCTTCACTTGTCAATCACTTTATGATGCTTTGATGCTCCATAAAATAATGCCGTCTGTCAGGCAGCTGCGACAATCACAATTTAATTAGTAGGAGCTGTGAAAATATTCTCTCATCTCACTCTGCAGACCAGCTGACTCTTCTATAATGCATGCCATTCAAATTCATCTAGAAATGTCACTGAAGCAGATTATAACTCATACAGGACAATTTAAAAAGTCTATAGTGTCACATCTGGTGTAGATTTCAGCAGCAGCCACTTTGTACCAGCACAGTCCTCCATTCACTTTGGAAAGCAAGTTAAGGACGTCTTTACCAATTAATTTTTGTTGCAGGTGCTACTCTTTCTCTCCTATAATTTTTTTACTCTGTTACCTTTCTGCGTAACTGGAGACTCCCATAAAACCTGAGCAGATGTAGAGATCAGAGGAGCAACTCCAGAGCTAGAGAAAACCAAATAAAAAGCTCCCTGTATCTTGTGCAGTCTGATGAGAATGAAATATAAAGATTCAGCAAACCATAACAAGCTGAACAAAGCAAAAGTGAAGTGGGTTCAGGGCAGGATCAAGTGACCTAGTCCTGCTTAACTCAATACAGAGGTTTCAGCTTTACTGATTCTATGGCATAAAATCAAATTCTAGCAGTTGCTACTGGGAGAATCTTTGGGCCCAAATTGGTTTGCAGGACATGCTCTGATGCAGTGATGTAGAACATGTTTCTTCATGAAGGTTTTGGAACAGTTGAAATCCTGCTTTTTGACCACAGAAACCAGAGACAAACTGAAACAAGCAGAAACAATAAGATGGAAGATTTTTCAGAAGTTATTACATCACTAAAGATGCTCTTCCTTTTGCCAAAAGTATAATTACAGTAAGAGAGGTTTTGCAAATCTAGGATGATCCTAAGAATTAATCCTGAAAGACCTTGCTTAACCAAAACTCTCTAGGGGACTAGAAATGGCCTCAAATGAGACAGAAAAAAAAATACCAGTAGTAAAATAAGAAAGAAAATCAAGAAGTTTGTGATTCCCAGAAGTCTTATGTCTCAGAAATTCCTGAAAACCACTTCAGTTTTAATCTGGAGGATCTTCTGTCCTCTGAGGTTTGCTTCAGATTTCCAGTTCAAACAGATACCAAATTCAAAGCAAAACTCAGAGCTGCCAAGTCTTAGTTCAAACCCTGTCATATGCTTTTGATTTGATGCCATGAGGTTTGCTTTGGTTCTCCTGTGTCTGCGTGAACAAGCAGCCTGTACCTAAATTGTGAACTGGATGAGCCTCCTGTGATGTGAAATCTTCTATGAAAGCTGTATGCAGCTCCAAAATAAATGAGCCTGGGCTCAGCCCATTTGGTGATACTGAATTCAAAGCAGGCTCTTGCTCTTTGTAAGCCAGATCTACTTCCTACCAGAACTGGCATGCTAAGGGTTCACTTCTCCCTGCGAGCCACATTTAGAGATCAGCACAGATGTCTGTAATAGCTTAATTCACTTAATTGCTGCCACAAAGGATAGGCCTATAATGATGACAGTATTACCTAATAATCTGTGTAATACAGGCAGAAGGGTAAGCTGCATAGTAAGGAAAACCCCCCTGTCAAATAACATTTCACTCCTGAATTGTACCTGCAAAATGCTTGGTTTTGGCCTATGGGTAGTGAACGCTTTCTCACAGATGGATGGAACCAAGGACACCCAGAAGGCTTTATCCTCTGGGTGTTTTAGGTGTTTGTGTTCTCATGTCTTTCTTAATAAACAGAAACTGGGATAACTTCCAATTTTGTGTTCCCAGCTCTACAGCCTTGCCCCAAACTGGCAGCTGTAACATGAAACATCTATACTTTGTACTGAACAGCAGTGTGTGCCAATTACTATACACCGATGTAGCTATGTCCCCATCAGCAGCAGAACTGAGAAAAAAACAAAGTAATTTTCCTTCTTCTCTCTATTTTTTTTAAATCACTCTCCTTCCTCCCTTGCTTTCCACTTGTTATTTCAATTGCTTATTTGTATCGATGTCCCATTTTTTCCTTCATTGTCCTTGTAATGATGTTTAATGATTTTGCTTCTCCTTCAATAGCATCACCACCCATTTCTGGGCACCACCTGCTGCAGACTCCTATGCATTTACAGTTCTGGAAGACAAGCTCTCTTTGAAAATGGATATAAGAAATAGGAAATATTGAGAAAGCAGGCAAACAAACCAATTTTCAAATGTGAAATTTACACGAAAAGCAGAGCACTTGGTGGTTATTTTCTGTACTAATAAGCTTGTTAAGAAAGTACTGCTTTTCACTGATCCCTCCAGCCTGTCTTTCTCTGGTCAGCCCATGCAGAAAACTTCGTACTTAGATACTTTTGTTGGAGGATGAGAATCTCAAAATCAAAAGCAAGATGAGCAACTGAATTCTCTCATCTTCTGGGAGATGCTAGTTGCTCTTTAATTTAATCCTATTTAATTCAAGCTGATGCTCATATTTGAGCATCATATCTGGGTGGTCATGAAACAGCAAAAAATGGCAGCACTTTCTGAAACCTTCAAATACCACCTTACAAATACCTGAAATAATGTGGATTTGCTATTAGACTTTCCACAGGAAAACCCATGGTTTTGGTATAAATAACAGTGATCTCAGAATAATTGATTTTGCTAAAATGTGATTACTTTCACAGCCTAAAGTTACCGTCCCCTGCCGAGAAATAAACTCTCCACTAAAGGCAAGCTTGCATAAGCTTTTCTTTCAGGTCTTTATAATACACTGCTCAGTGTTACTACTTAGCATCCAGCAATAATTAAGCAGCATCTATTGCACTGTAACTCCTCTGGTTGCAATGTTAGTCTCACAGTAATCTCTATTAACACTGCAGCAGTGTCTTGTGATAATTAATTAAATAACTGGTGTAAACACTGTAGCTCAGGATTAGCACAGGCGGGGGAAAACATCCAAGTTGTTGGGGGTTTGTACAAGCTTCTGGAGACTTATAGTCATTTCCAGTTTCTTTTTGGATCAATAGCAAGTACTGGCAGAGGGTCAGTACCTCTGACAGTCAGAGGTCAATGCAGTCAATGTCAACCTGCTAGATTAATTCTGAGCTCATTACCATGAGTTATAAAGGTCAAGAAGGAGGCCGTGTTAAACCTTTTTTAGTCCAAATTTATATTAGGGCAGATAAATAAGATTAGTGTTTTGGAGACTTTTCCACCTCCTTTGGAAAGCTACTGTACTCACGACTTTGCTATGAGTATGGTCACAGTTCTTTCTTCCAGTATTCAAGACCCATCTTGCAGGAACCTTTGCAGAGTTCACTTTTTGGTACAACACAAAGCAGGGTTAGGTACTACCTGGAAATGTCCAATGGCACTATTACTAAATTGGCATAGAAACCAAACTGCTCCAATCTTTAGATGTGGCTTGTAATGTTCATTGATATTCCCTGAGGGAAATTTGTTCCCTTCAGGCAGCCAGTGTCCGGGAGTGAAGACTATGTCCCACGAACTCCCACAAACATCCCAGACTCTTCACCAGCCAGCAGGCATGATAAAGAGCAGCTATGCATTTCCTTGTACAGTGACTGCCTTTGCAGAGCATGCCTGAAGGATGCAAAGGAAACCAGAGATGCAGAGCTAGGCAGACCTTGGAACAGCTTTTAGACTACAAAATGATGGCATCCTTCCTTGGAGAAATTTTTCCTGATTTACATGCTTTAGCACTTTGTTAACACTTGTTAGAGGAAACTAAAGCTTCCCTTAAAGATTAAAGCACAGCCCTTCAGTTTAAACAGAAATAATCAAGTGACTGTTTTCTAACTGAACACTGGAAGTGAGGAACTCTCCTGGGAGCTTCTCTCACATCTAAGTGATCTGTTACACTTGTTCACTGAATATTACCATGATGGCTGGGATAAAAGAAAACCTTGTGCTAAACTCCAGCCTGCATCAGGATTAACATGGTCGATGTTGGTATCAGCTGTTACAAAAGGATCATTGGCAAATACTAAATCCTGTTGAGGTTTTTTGCTTTCCAGCTATGAAGTGGATGAAGAATGTCTTATCAGATAAGGTATTTCTTAATGATGATACATTTTCCTACAGTCATCAGTTTCTACAGACCCTCTGAGGTAGGTGCAGCAAGCATGGGAGAAAAGCACTAATGCAGCACATTACACGTCCACAGTGTTCAATTGTTGCTTGCCAGAGCAAACACTGAAAAACCAGCTTAAAGGAACAAAGCACTATAATACTGCACAAAGATTTTCTTTATTTTTAAGTTAAAATAATTAATGCATCTACTAAAAATGTATAGCTTTTGCTGCCTTAATCTGCTAGATAAATACTACTGTAGATGAATTAATCCAAAGAAAATCAAGACAAACTTACTTGGGAGTGGGCTTGGCCAGAACTGTTTTACACAGAATACGTTCTTTCAGGGATTTGAAAAAAAAAAATCCTAAAATAAAGTAGCCTAAACACACACTCCTCCCAAGACCCTGCAAGTAAGAGGTGATACAGAGAGCCTTACCTGCCTGTGCAGCTGTAATTAGAGCTGTGTTCCCTTCGTTGTCCTGCCAGTTCACATCAAGGTGAGGGCATTGTGCTAAGGCTATTACAATATCCACATAACCTTGGTAACAGGCAACAATAAGACCATTCTGTAAGTAAAATATAAGGAGAGAATTAGGTTTGCCAGACTGAAAAAAGTTCACTGAAGAAGCTCACTAGACAGCTGTTTAATTTTTATTTTATTTTTTTCCAGACTGAAGAACTGAAAAGGTACCAGCACAACTAGTGATCAGCTCCAGGCACAATGTTCAGATCCAAAACAATTCTTTTCATCTCTGCCCTTTGGCAAGTAATGTTTGATACTTGTCAGAAATACCTAAGAGAGTAGGTATTACATTATGCTACATGCAAAGTAACTGTTTATAAATGGCTTATGCTTATATGGCTATATACTCTATAGCCAAATGAGAATAAATCTGATTTTATTATGTAATAAAATGAACCCAGCAGGTAAGATGAACTGGACCTGCTCTGAATATTAATTCTCTGAAAAACAACTACTTGTTTCATGAAGGGGAAGTGGTAGGCAGGAGTTGTGTTCATACTGCCTGTTGCTATCTTTAAATAATTCAAATTTCCCATTAGAACTATGCCTCCTTTTTTTACAATCATAAATAAAATTAAATTGCTTTTAGAGGTCCTGTTTAATGTGTTTTATAACAGCTGGAGGCTGTAAAATTTCCAGGAGGAAGCCAAGCCAGGAGGTAAACCTTGTAACTACGCCTGATACCCAGATAGTGTTTCACTCCACAGCAGCAAACTGACAGATTCCCTAAAATGCAGCAAAATACACTCGTCATTAATTAAATGGAACCACAGTGCTTAATCCTGGCTGCTCTCTTGACCACTAGGATTAAAGCCATTATCTCCAGTCTTCAGGATTACTTGGGCAGCCCTGGTTCATCTGCCTGGGGCTGGTGGGTGCAGAGGAGGGCAGGCTCAGATAAATCAGTGCTCCCTGCTCGCTGCCAGCATGCTCCTCGGTGTGCCCGAGCTCAGCCCGAGCATCTGACTGCAGAAAAGATGGGGGCACAGACACAAATCCCAAACTGCCTGGTAACCCTGCCTGCCTGAGCTGCACTCACACGAAAGACTCAGAAGGAGAACCCGGTTATGAAAACAGAATGGTCCACCCTGACTCCTCCATCATCTTTCTCTTGCCTAATGCCAAATTCTCTTTATTTCTTTTCCCCATTACTAAGACAGAGGTGTTTACCAGATGACAGCTATGGTTTCTGATTTATTGTCATCTTAACTAGTTAGTTATTTATTCAGTGTCCTGTTTCACTGTCATTCTGGTTAGTTCTGTTGGCTCAGGTGGCAAACACCTTCATTGAGACACAGGAGTGATATCTATTCTTCAGGCTGTTCACAGGCTATGTAGGTTATTTCTCAATTACATCTTTCAATAAAATAATTACTCTGCTTTTTTTTGTTCTCATTTCACTCCTGCCCTCAGCATGAAGCAATGCCTACCACTGCTTTACAAAGAGCATCTTCATTTCCTTGTGAAGAACCTGTAATACTTCAAAGCCTTCTATTGAAATTGTACAGAGGATTCTGCCAGAAGTCATATATTTTAGATTTTGGGTTTTTTTTACTAAAGTATGTACTTTCCTGGTGAGATTGTTCAAATTAATCCAAGTTTTACTGTAATGTAATAGTTTTTAGCTTTTAACAAAAAGGTGTCAATGTCCATTTTGTAAGGACTTGAGCATTATTTTGATTTTTTAATAATTTAATTTTTCACCCAATGATCAGGATATAGGTCATCACAACTCCAAAAGATGTGCAGATTTAAAACACCACACAGTCTTTCAGAAAAATGTCCATTACTTATGATAGCAGAAAATTAAGTTTACAATTGTTTGGAGACCCAAATCTTTTGACAATAACAAGAGAGATTCTATTGTTTTCTGGAAAAAAATGGCATTTTTGAAGATAGTTTCAAAAAGGCTGTATGAATAACTAAAAGTAGCTATCATCTCTAATGAAAAAAAAAAAACCAAACCTGCTTCACCCAATATCTGGAGGATATTTTCACAGTATATTTTCACAGAACATTTTTATGTTCTAAAAATAGTTACCAGATGCTTAAAATAAGTCCAGTTTTTTGTTCTCTTTGTAAAAGAGTAAAGTTAAAATGTTGTAAAAATATAGTAAAAGATTATTAAAAAAATAGCAATCATTAGTTTGGGTTTGTTTTGTTTGTTTGTTTGTTTGTCTGTTTTGCAAGAAGTTTTTGCCTTACAGTATTGAGGGATTTTGTCCTATTTTTAGTGGGTACCTCCATCAGATAGGAACTAATACATCTAACACTGGCATTCTGATTTCAGAAGATACAAGACAGAAATTTTCTTCAAATCAATCAAACTCACTCACCATTCTGAGTTTAAAAACCAGAAGGATTACTTAGGTGTCAACATTTTCTGAAGTTTATTTTCCAAAGATGTTATCAAAGACTGCTTGCTTAAGGATGAAGAAAGGCAACAGAGAGCAGGAGCTTTCTGAGGGATTACATGATGCAGTAGCACAGAAAATCATCCTTGAAGAATGGTTTTACAAATCTGAAGTGGGCCAGATAAGAGTGTGAGAACCCAATATTCGGTGGAGTGTACACCCAGCAGTCCCTGGTTGAGAAGCAAAACAAGCAAAGGCATGAGGACATAAAAATAAGTCCCTTCTGTAAAGCTGATGTGTTTTTTTTCACCCAGTGCAGGTCTGTGGGGAGGTGGTTGAGACAGACTGCTTGCTGAGGGACTGCTTTCCTTTACATAATGCTTCCAAATGTGAAATGGGGTGCAGGAGGCTGGAGCTTTACAATGAAAGTTGCAACAAACTTCTGGATTTGATGGTTATTTCCCAAATCCTCATGAAATGATGCAAAGATAATTTGTGTTATTAGGTTGTTTTTTTTTTCCCTATTTTTTTTTCTTTGCATCCATTTCTGACCCTCTCTTTATCCTGCTGGCTGAAAGCTAATACAAACAGATCAGCCAGCATGTGCAATCAGTCAATATCAAAGTGAGTTATTAGTCTGGAATCTTTAAGTTCATACACCAATAAATACTATCATATATTAAAAACCCCTTCAACAGTCTCAATTAATAAGCGATACAAAATCACCTCCAGCAAATTGCCTTTTGAAGCGATCAGTAAAGCAGTAGCCTGTATCACAGCAGTCTGCAGGAAAATGCAGCTGTGCACTTAATGTCTTTTCAAAATCTAAAAATAAATGAGTTTTAGTTAGAAAATACTGAACCTGAACAATCTGGTTACCCTGAGAAGAGAGATGACATTAATATTCTACCCAAGGCATCCATTATTCTGCTCCTCATATGAAAGGCCACAGTGCAATTATGAAATGGTCACTGTACATTTTTAAAAAGTATTTTTTAAATTGAATATTACCATTATTTTTGTCAGAAAGATCAATTCTCAGAAGTATTCACTACTTTTGGAGGCTTTAGGAGAAAGGAAGATTGATAATTCTTAAAAGTATGTCCTCTGCCTAAAAGGACTTTTCTCCTTCAACAGCATCCTTTCCCTTCTCTTCCTTTCTGTATGTCCTCAAGCACCACTTATTTTAAATAATAATACAACTCAAATGATTCCCACTAATATATAGTAATAAACATTATTATTAGACAATATAACTGTACATATGTCACAGCATGCAAGCACAGTATCCCTGCTTTCCAAGGAAAGTCTGCTATCTGACTTGCTCTCTCCCCATCAGTGGCCAGGCTTGCTGCCCATCATTCTCCCAGGCCAATGAAACAGATCCTCTGTGCAAGCGACGTAAGATATGAAAGAAGGTTTGCAACAGATACTATTTCATTTTTCAAATAACATGCACAGGCTCTGTGTGACAAACAAGAAAGTATGAGTCATTCATCACACCAACTACATTAACATTTACTGTCATTTTTCCACACAAGGGGAGGTTGAAAGTCAGCTCAGTAATGGTTTTTTTTCCAAGCAGAAGCCACAATACTTCCAGGTGTTGGGGGCTCTATCTTTCCTCTGTGGAATATTTGGCATTTCACAGAGCTTTCCCACAGTTTTTCCATAGTATATGATATATCTGATTTTTGTGTAAGCAGTACAGTTTTGAAAGGTCCCCCTTTGTTTTGAAGTGGCAGCAAAATTAACAATATTTAGAGTATATGACAAACCAGTTTCAGATAAACGACTTGTTTTCCATATATTCTAAGTAAAGTACAATTACTTTTCTTATTTTCTTCTCACAGTACACAAATTAACATAACAGGCATGAGACTACCTGAAGTTAATCAGATGTTGCAACACCTTCCTTAAGCAGTGAATCTTCTGATTCTGTTTAAAATGATAATTCTTCATGTGCCTCTGATTTCATGCAAGACTGGAATAGTGCTGCCACTATGAAAATAAACTCTGTTTTGCTCAGCTGTGTTGGTTAATGACATAATAACATGTCTGATTAACTGAGGTCATGGATATCTCAAGGGACAATTTTATAAATCAGATATTATGACAAACTTACTGATGTAAGGCTATTTGTATGCTAGATCATTACAGATAATAGAGATCACAAGAAATACTCAAGGATCAATATTGAACTCAAGCTGGATAACAAGCAAATAACACACAGCATGCAATTAATTAAGCTTTTTAAAAGTTCTCTTCAGGCAACCTATCTTCCACGAAGATGCTGAGAATGAAAACAGCTTATTATAATTTTTTGCCGATTACCCCAGACAAAAATGAGTCTGGCAAAAGGCTAAATTGGTATTACCCATTGCTCTCCACAAGCATTGTGATAAACAACTGTCCAGTTTGCTTTGCATGCATCTGTAATGTACTAATGACAATTCTGCAAGGCTGGTTTACTAACAGTGATTAAAACCACATGTAATTGAATTAAATGAGATAATGATTCATCGTAATCCATAATCACATGCAAGGACAACAATGAAAATTAAGTCTAAGTTAAAAACATGTTATAAAAAATATCAAAAGTAGTAGAAATGAAATAACAGAGTAGCCCAAAGCCCAACACTATATCCAAAAATCAAGCTTAAATGGCACTGCCCCTGCCAGTGCCTCAATACTGAAGGCCCAAAATTGCCACCTTTGTTTTGTAGTGTCATGAGCATTTACAGATCCATTTCCCAGTATGGACTGCACTCCACTACATAAAAACACAGTCCAGTCCATGGACACACAGATGATGACCCATCATTTTTCCGCTTCAATTTTTGGGATATGTTCCAAAGCTTCACTTCTTTCATAAACACCTCTTCAATCAGTCAGGTCACCTGTCTTTAAGTAAGGGTATATGTATCATCTCTGCAGAAATCCTTATTTAATCCGTTCTAATCCAAATCCCCATGATCACCTCTAAAAATAGTCCCAGGAAAGTTCGTTTTACTACGCCTGCAAAGCTTGCATTACACAACAAAGAGAACCCGTGCTGCTTGTGTAATAAAGCAGACAACAGGAAAAGGTAATAAAAATAGTGGGACTTTCCTTATTTACTAACATGCACGTCATCTGAATTGGTTTCAGCATCACTGGTGATATAAGCAGCGGGCAGAAACCTCAGAAGTAACTGCTAAGAGCCATAAGGGACTTACAAGGCAAATAAATACATGCTGTGTAGTCAGAGATATTCCAGTGGGTGGGATATAGAAGAAATATGTGGCAGTTCTGAGAGATGCTTATCAGGTATTAACCCTTCTCTATTTTTTTTAATAATATCAAGATACATAATAAAAGCAGATAATTCAGTAGGAAATCTAAACCCCATGAGCTGATGGGGACTTAAGGGTTGTGCACAGTTCCATGGGAGGCTGGAACATGTGCATGGCTCTTGCCCTGCTCCACATATCCCAACACCAGCCATCTAGCTGCCTTTTGGCACAGCTTTCTTGACCAAAGTCTGGGGGAGAGGACAGCTGAAGAGATGATCTTCAGCCCATGGGAAGCCTAATGGGAGAACTGGAGCACTACACCAAAAATATTGATCCTTTTTTTCTCCTCACTCCTGCAGGGAGTTCTCATCTTCCCATGAGGTAGAGCCCCGGTGAGACAACACCCGGGTGCTCAGGAGCCCTGTGCCTCATCCTGCACCCCAGGGATGCTCCAGGAGCTGTGGAGGGCGACTTCTCTCTCACACTTCTTCACCTGCTCTGGCTGTCACACCTCTCATCCCAAATCACACCATGTCCAAAGGCCTGGGAGGCTGATGAAGCACAGAAGACATTTTTGGACTGTACAACCTGACCAGCAGCTGGTGATGGACAGCACCTCCTCTCCCCATCACCAGAGAAAAGGGCTGCTTTGTTCCTGGCTGTATTGCATCCTCTTGATAATTATTTCCATGGCAGAAGTAGGCCAGAAGCAGAGAACCCTCAGGATTACATGGGAATGAACAGTGGGAACAACCCTCCAGAAAAAATATGAGCCAGGGGATGCTGCACTTACTGAGTGGCAGGAGGCCTGGGCTGCATTGCCAGCTGTTTCCCTCTGACTCGTGCTGACACTTGATGACACTTCTTGAAACAGCAGCAACTGGACCTATGTTATCACATGAAAAATCTTTTACTGCTCTTTCCTCTGAACCTCAGATGAACATGTGAACAAGAGCCAGCAGCAGCCACAACTAGCTTGGCCATATTTTAATGTTGAGATGCTTGAGCTAGGAAATTTAATGTGATTCTATTGACACATATTTAAAAAATAACCTGCTCAAGATGTTTGCAGATATACATATTTATGCTCAATATAATTGTTTTAAAAATACTATATTATTTTTCAGTGACAGCTGGTAAAGAATTAGGAATCTACTCATCAATCTGAAGTTTCAGCAGGAAGAAGTTCCTTTGCTAGTCACAGCTGACTGATGTGCAACAAAGCAATACAGAGAATCAAGAAGTTTACATGGAAAGAGAGGAAACTGGGATCATTTTCTCACAGAGTGATACTTGATGTATGCAATCAGTCCAAAATAAAGCTTTGCAAGATCTTTGGTCACAGGAGAACTAAACAAAGCATAATTTTAGAGAAGGACTAAGTAAGGAAACTTCAGGGAAACACTGCTTAATACAAATAACACATCCTTCAAATGAACTGACAGGTCACCTAGTGGAGCTTACCATCATTTTACATAAGATAAAAGGAAGTTGTGTCAGGATTTGATAACATGGCAAAACAGCCCAGAATTCCATTTTTAAGAAAGGATTCTGTGTTCTGTTTATGAGGTGCCTGGCTGCAAAGAACAGAAAGTAGTGTGGGAAAATGGTAGGGGAAGCAACACAAATTTTATCAGATTAAATTTCATATTTGCATTTTATTTAGATTGTCGTGTTGGGTACAACTAATAAATAGTGATGATCCCTGATAAATAATGCAGCCTTTACTAATCCTAGCTTACCTGTTTGTACTGCATATAGTAATCAATGTTAGTACTGTCAAATGTTAGTGCTAATGGTTCATACTGTTAGTGGTAGTAACACATGATCCATAGCAGCCAAATTTATACAGTCCTCTTTGTAATGCCTGTTTTGGCATCAGTGCTAAACACAGGACATTCTGCTTTAAAAAAAGCAAGACGTCTGGCTTCAGAAATGAATGTAAATTATCTACTGTGAGGGTGATGGGGCACTGAAGCAGGCTGCCCAGAGAAGCTGTGGATAACCCATCCCTGGCAGTGTTCCAGGCCAGGTTGGATAGGCCCTGAACAACCTGGTCTAGTGAAAGGTGTCCCTGCCCATCACAGAGGGGTTGGAACTGGATCATCTTTAAGGCTTCTTCAAACCCAAACATTTCTGTGATTCTATGTATTGATCTTTATTGAGGGGATCCTGATATAAACCCTGATTTCTACTACAAATGTCTTTGCTTCAAGGTGCTTTGAACATTAGCAACCAAACCATTAACTGCAGGAGGCTGGGGAGGTGATGTGACAGACTCCCGCCAGCATCAGGGTCCTGCTACAGCAAATGGTGAGTGGATTTTAATTTCATTTCTTCTTCTTTCACTGCCTCAATGTGCAATGTTTACAAAAGCTTCCAATGGCTGGAAGCTATTCTGTGAACTAGGATAATGTATTTCTGGGTGCTTATATGAGCAGTAGGATATTGTGCTTTGCTTGGAACAGCTGTTTCCAGTTATTGATAGATTCAAAGCAGAAAAGTGCTGACTGCTTCCTCCTGAGGACACCTGAGGCTGGCACCACCTGCTGTTTTGGCTATTTGCTGCACAAAGCTGCAGTGGGTTTGGGCATCACTGAAAGAAAGAGTGTTTGTAATAAAGCTCAAACTATACCTTTTGTGAATATAATTATATGTAAAACATTTTGGAGAGTCTCTCAATTGCCAGATTACTTCAAAATCCGATGTTGAAATTGTAGTCTTCCCATGAATTCTGTCACTGAAGCATTTTGTTTGTTCTATTTTCAGAAAGACAAACCTCCTAAAAGGTAAATTAAATGATAGTCAAAGCTGGATCATCTAACAGCATAACCAAACCTGGTGTGACCTGTATGCAGTGCACTCTCTCAGCACATAAGACCTCTGGGAACACCCAGAAACAAGTTTAGATGTGAACTCCAAGTCCTGTGCCTGACAAACTCCACTGTTAACTTCTCTCCTTGTCTTTAAATATACATATACCTTCATACACACTTAGGATGAAAAGGAGAGTTTGTATCATTTAAAAAGCATTTTGTAGGGCATCCAGAAGCCATGTGAAATGCATTTTGTGCATTGACATAACTGTCAAAAAGAGCTCCTTTTGGCTTTAAAGCATATGACTGAACTCCTCTCTGTATTTAATAGATGCATTTTCCTTTTTGTTATGTTCTGTCAGATGCAGGCAGGCTGGAGTTGAGATCTGTTGCAAGAAGCTTAATAGAGTGTTTGAATGCATAGGGTTTTTTTCAGGAGACCTCTCCAAAAGTAGTGACTCACAAAATCTTCGTAAAGATAAATTTCAATTTGACAGAGTAAAAGATGAATGTACAGCCTTTTACTCTGTCAGAATCTCTCACTGTATCTAATCTGTCTCTTCCGTAAAAAACAATTTAAAGCCCCCAGAACATTTTCACTGTGAAAGTCTCTGAAATGACCAGTGATGAGCTTGCAAGCACCCTCTTGTGGCAGTAAGGTACTGTAGTTTTGTTTAGGAAAGACCTTCCCAAGATGTTTCCTAAGTTTTCCTCCAACTTCTGTAAATTCATTTTGCTACTGTTCTTCTGAGCCTTTTGGTTGTAAAATCACACCAGATCCAAATCTTGCAATGAAAGAACCCAGGGACAGGCTCGTCCATCAGTGGCTAATCTGCCACTGGGGATAAAAACAAACACCAAACAACTAAAAAACCCAAATAACAACCAACCAACCAGCCAACCAAAACCCTTAAAAGCTCTTTTTCCTCAGAAGAAAATAATCTTGATGAAGTAAAATACCCATCAGGGTGAAATCTCTTCCTTGCAGAGGCCCTATTCTCACCGAGAAGAGCAACTGCACGCCCTTCCTGGGATTCCAAAGAGGGGAACTGACCACACACTACACACATTGCTGCATAATGAGGTGGAACTAGATGAGCTTTAAACTCCCTTCCAACCCAAGCCATTGTATGACTCTGTGGTTCAATAATGCCACACACCATAGTGCCACCTTTTTCCTCACCCTTTGATCTGAAGAAGCTGTAAGAGCACTAGAAGCCCAGTCTCTAACTCTCTATGAGAGTGCCATTTGACAATGAGATTCATAATGGGATCAGTGGATATGTAACTCCCTCATTTTATCTTCTTCCCAATCAATCCCGTGCTCTGCCTCTTGAACCTCATTGCTTCCTTTTCTCTAGCACTCCTAATAAAAACCCTCCCTTTCGATCTTGGATCTTCTCGTAATAAGCTTATTGATCCTGAAATTGACCTGAATGGACCAGGAAAATGTGGTAAACTTTCTTTCCCAGTGAAAAAAAGACAGTGAAAAGGACCAGCTGCCCTTGCACAGCAGAAGGGCACATGTGTCTCAGGTGAGAGTATTAGTTTCCCCCATAGAATTCACCTTACATACTTCTGTCTAGATGTGCTATCACATAGCAACAATCAAATTCCTCTTTTCAAGCAAAAGGATAAGAGGATTGCTGCTCATGGAAATGTAATGTAATGTTGTTAAGGTAAATACCAATATTCAGGAAGAAATGTACATTGAAACATTCCTGGTAGATATGAAAGGGATTCTCCACCTGGACCAGGCATTACTATTTTACTTCTATCAAGGAAAGATCCTGCTGGTGGGATCTCATTATCTTGCCTCTTCAGTTTATCATCAACTACTGCAAGTGAGAATGGTTCTTTGGATGTTGAGTGTCCAGGTTCTTGAAACCCCTTATCATTATGCTTTCCACAATGAAAGAGCTTCTTTCATCTAGGTTATGCTTCTGATTTTACTTAGACTAGTTTTCCACTCACTTATGCCCCTTCTTGCTCTTTTCCTAGCTCTAACAAAGGAAAAGATTTTTTTTTTAGTGCATAAATATAAAAAAATGTCTCCTGCTTTTTATTATAAAACAAGTGTTTTCGAGCAATAGATGCATCTGTGATGAATGGATGAGACTGTTTTTCACTCAAGTGGATTTTTGTAGGTGTGGATTAGTGTCAACTCTTGTGATCCTAAAAGGTTGCAATCCTGTAATCCTGCAGCTCTATGGAAAGCAGCAGCTGTGGAATATCACAGATGACCATACTGGAGGCAAAAAAATGTATTTTTATAGGCATTATTCCTAGTATTCATGCCTGTGAAACTTGGAGAAAGGTATCACAGTTCCTGATTTCATAGAAAGTTTTTAGCTCTTTCCCACCACCTATGCATGGCTTATTACTAGTGCTCTGCAAATTGCACTGAAAAGTGATTCTCCATAAAAAGAAGGGAAAAAAAAGGCGGGGGAGAGAGAGAGAGGAAGGAGGCACTAATAACTATTTTTTTAACACGATCTTGAAAATTTCACTGTTTCTGAATCCTGGAGATTTTCAGTTCTGGGTGAAAGCACTACCTTCAAACAAAATATGCGATTTTGCAGTAATGCATAGTTCATGAGCACTATGTTCTCATCATTTTCATCTTTTATAGCTGCTAGAACCACTGGTGACTGTGATCACATTTTAAATTACAGCAGAACACATGACCTGTGTTTCAGTAAGACCTCTATTTTTCATGTAAATGTGCTTTGGTCAAGGGCAAACAGGGTTGTGCTCTTGTGACTTACACCTACAGTGTTGGCTCTAATGTTCATGGCTGATTAGAGAGCAAGGACCCCTACTATAAAACCCATCAACCTACAATTCTGTCTGTTTAAGTAATAAAGTAACTGATAAGCTGCACGCAGCCACTGGAGAGGAAATCCAGCATGCCTCAGGCTTCTCATTAAGGAATGGTACCTTCCTGAAGGTTTAGCATCAACCTGTGAAAAATACATCCATCTTAAGAAAAGGCAGAATTACAGATTTGAAAGATCAGAGACTAGCACTTGGCTAAACCAAGACCACTGCTGCTACTGGCTTGCAGGTCCTAGTGAATAGCCTCACATTAATTTAGTGCTGTATTTAGGGAATAGGATCATCCATGTGAAAAAGGCTCAGCCTGGCTTTTTTTTTTTCGAGAAAACACACTGTGACATAGAATCAATCTTTCAAGAGGCACATTTTTTCCTCTAGTAGCTCACTGGTTTTTCATACTCAGCTGTTTAAAAATCATGAATAATGTGGTTCAAAAGCAGGCTTGGGGTTTGTTGTGGGTTTTATTTTTTTTATTAAGTGTACTTTCCAATTTTAAATTTCTCTTTTATTATCTCAGTTGGCTAGATAAGGATTCACTGTAGCTGTAACAGGTATCATGGTGCGAGCAGACAGTTTGAGAAAGGTAAAAATCATGTTTGGAATACCCAGGTGAGACACAGTAGAGTCACCATCTTATCTGTCTCAAGTTAACTATAGTATTGCAACTTGAGTTTAATAAGCAAATGCAGCACACACTGGTACTGCATGTCCTTGCCTGGTGGCATGAGCAGAGTGAGTCTTTCCTCTTCTATAGAGCCTGTGACCACTCTGTTTATCTCAGCTGAGATCTAGCTCCATGCAATAAAAGGCAGGAAAGCATCTTCTGCCTCTGTTCTCGGATCTAAAAACCTAATTTTCTAATGAATACACTCCATTCACCTAAGTAATAAAGAAATATAGGGAGCAATTGAACATTAACATACTATTGAATCTGAAAAAGACAGAATTAAATATCTGGGGAAAAAAAGGGAGAAGCAATTTCACATTTAGATTCAAATAGCTGGAATTTCTAGAGACCACTTTCCTTTGTTAAAACAGCTAAATCATTAATTCAATATATATACTTTATAAAACAGCTTCAGTCAAACAATCCAGAAACAGCTCTTCTACTTCATAAAACTGGAGAATATTTAGACAAACTGTGAAACATATTCTTAGGATAGGAGTCCAGGAATTCATATAAGCGGTCTGCTTTTTAATTTAGGGACCTATACCTAGGAGAGAAATAGTAGACATTTAGAGCACAGCTTTCTCAACAAAAGAACAGCTTTTGCTGAAAAGAAGTGCTCTAAAAAAATTGCAGCACATATCAAACGTATTTGATGGATGTTTCTCAGAGCTGTTTGCAGTGAGCTTGACATATCTCTATGTGCCACAGCAGTTGAATTACAAGAGTCTTCGGGTATGTCAAGACTTTGCTCGACTGCAGGGTGGCATTTTTTTGATAGCAGCTCACTAATGAGAGCAGTATCTGAACACACCATGGGACCTTCAAATGATGCTGAAGGCCCTGGAGCAAAGAAAAGATAGCTGGCTTATAGGAAATGTTCAGTATACAGGTGGAAACTAAAACTCAGAATCACACAGAATATGCTGGGTTGGAAGGGATCCATCAAGATCGTCAAGTTCAGCTCCTGGCCATACACAGCACCATCCCCAAGAGTCACACCATGTGCCTGAGAGCATTGTCCAAATGCTTCTTGAACTCTCTCAGGCTGGTGCTGTGACCACTGCCCTGGGGAGCCTGTTCCAGTGCCCAAACACCCTCTGAGTGAAGCATGTTTTCTAATATCCAACCTAAACCTCCCCTAACACAGCTTCAGGCCATTCCCATGGGTCATGTCACTGTCATCACAGAGAAGGGATCAGTGCCTGCTCCTCCTCTCCCCTTCATGAGGAATTTGTAAACTTCAATGACTGGTTGGTTGGAGAGACTTTTTCACTGAAATAGTAGAGATGTGACTTGTAAACAGAATTTTCTTCATTTTTGTGGTGCCCAACTCCAAAGCAATGGAATTTTCCAAGAGATGAGAAGGAGCACACTTGCTTTGAAGCAATACTGCAAAGAAGATTCCATTATTATTTATGCAATTTTTACATTTCATAATGAAGAAGAGCATGATAGAGAAGGAAACTCTTCCACCATCAGATAAGCATGGAGTGGTTAGCAGTAAATAGGAATAATGAGAATAAAAAGCTGAGATGAAGAAGTATTTCTGCATTTAAAAGGAACGTAATAAATGCTGGTGTAATTAACTATTCTATTATAAATTTGTTATTATCTTATTAGCAACATGTGACAACATAAATTTTCAACTGTACAACGTAACTGCATACATAACACTGAACAAAACTCACTATGTATCTACTCCATAAAGAATAACAATTTTTTTTCCTAATGTTAGTCCTTGTCCATTTAGCAGTCACTCACAAGCCACACACTAGAACAAATCAAGTAGTTTTAGAGGAGATGGAAGCAAAATCAAAAGACTGGCTTTTCTAGATTTGATTGATGATTAAATATATTCAACCACAATTAAGATGCTAAATGGTAAATATTTTGCCCACTTTTCTTTTTGGCATTGAAGAAAGAAAGGTGCAGTTTCTTCAGCCCTAACCTCTAGAAGCAGAAACAGTGAGAGATACACCTTCTGTTCTGCATTTTTAAAATTCCTCTAATATGCATTTTATCATCCAGTGCTAAATGTCTCATTTCCTACATCTGACTCCCACCCTGCTCTTTGGCCAAAGAAATGTACAGATAATACTTCTGGTTCTGAAAAGGTAAGAGATGATATTCTAACTGTGTAGACTTCAAAGCCTCTGAGCCCTTTATTCCACAGGGAACATTCCACTTGCAACAGAAGCCTACCAGGCTCTGCCCAGCTCTACCAAATGAGAGCCAGAAACCCCTTCCATGCCTCAGTCAGGAGACAGAGGTCAGATGAAATTGCATCAGCTGCACAAAGGCAATGACTCATGCAGGAGCAGTAAACTGAAGGACGTGTGTATGCCTTAATGACTTCAAAGACTCTTTTACAGGTTATGATCCTTTCTATTTTTGATTTAGCAGTGTCATGTCTCCCATCCACCCTTAGAAAACTGTGCTCTAACCTATCCTACACAGCTGGATATTAGAAAGCACAGGGAGGAAATATCAAGGTCTTGCCTCTACTGGAAGACCAACAACTTCCTTCCCTTTTTAAATTAGTGTGCAAGGAAAACTTGTACACCCAGATTTGAAAATTGTTGATTTAACAGAATTTTACTTTCTGTATGTCTTCATTCATATTACATTTTTGTGGCGTGAATAACCTCACCAATATGTGCCTTTCTGCATCATTTATCTCTAGCCTAAATACTCGCTTAAGGAGAAAAACCTCTTGTTAACTTAGACTTAAGATCTTTTCAGAGGATACAGAATCAGTTTTCTAAGTAATTCCCAGTTTTCCCTATCACTACTGCAAAAATTTTCATCACTCCTTCAAAATGCCTTGACCTGGAGGTTGGCTGTGAAGTTGTCAGTTTCCACTGGCTTTTAGTTCAACAGGAATTAAAGTCATTTAGGTTTGTGTAGAAAAGCTGCAGTGTAGTAAAAGCAATGGGAAGGTTTGTTAAAATCTTCCTTTACTCCCATCAATGAGAAAGGCGAATCTTTACGGAAAAGAAAAGAAAAGAAAAGAAAAGAAAAGAAAAGAAAAGAAAAGAAAAGAAAAGAAAAGAAAAGAAAAGAAAAGAAAAGAAAAGAAAAGAAAAGAAAAGAAAAGAAAAGAAAAGAAAAGAAAAGAAAAGAAAAGAAAAACTGAATCCAAAAATTAAGAATAAATATGGTCATCTTCGAATTAACAGTTCATCTTTCTCATGATTTCAGAAGATACTGTTCGGGTTTTGTTTTCTCTTCTCTTCTTTGAGGAGCAGAAGCTGAGGGTTTACAATTACTAATCAAATGCTGCAATTTCTCTTCCCAGGTTTTCTAATAAACTCCATAGCTCTATTAGCTAAAGAGACCACAGAGTAGCAGTGGAAGAATAGTAAAACTTACGTTTTTCTCCCTCAATATTCAGGCACCCAGAAGCAGTAGCAGAATATTTTCAAATGTTTTTCTCAGTTTTTGGAATGATTTTTCTATTTCTCTGACACAAAATGAGAGAATGATACTTAATAATATGGTAATCTTTTAAAGAGCAGATCTGATCTCTTCATTTCTACCTGAAAATTATGGACAGGCTGTTTCCTGCTACCTTCAGAGTCTGACTCCTTTAATCTATCTCTGGAAAGAAACAAAAAGCATGTATCCAAAATGAAGGCTTGTTGCAATTACCTGATTCTAACTAACATTGGTATCAAAACCCTACAGCCAAAAATCACCTTCTTCCCCTTAAAATTTGTAAATCTCACACTGGATTTTTGAATTTACTGTAGAATCTCTGTAAATAACATGGTTATACTAATTGATATTGCTTTGTAGCAATAATCCTAAAAGCTCAGCCTATACAGGTAGACTTCAAAATCATGTATTTTGCAATTATATTATTATTTGCAGTACCACCAACAATGAGGTGGAGTCACTCCAGATGCACTCCCTGCAGACCTTAAAATCTGAAAGGAAATAGCAGGAGACAGCTCTGGGAAGAGAAGCAAGTTTGTGAAAGTAATGCTGGCAATATTTGAATGTTTTTGTTAGGGTTTACATCACATGAATGATGCTCACTTCCCCCTTCCCCTGTGACTGATAAGCTGCCAAACTCTACTAATTAGGCTTTGCTCTAATTCTTAGTTCCTTTATGATACTCACTAACAATTTACTAATATATCACAACTGATGTAGCCACTGTACTAGAAATAGAAATTACATGAGAAAGAGGAAAATATGTTATTTTTAGGCAAGCACTCAACATCTAAACAGGGTAACTAAGCACTATTTTAAAAACCTCCTCCCCAGAGGAATGTGTCTTGTGGATGGCAGGGAGTAAACAGAAAAAAAGGGCCAATACACACATTAAACTCACAAATGCAATTACAGTTACCATTTAACATTACAGAAAAAACAGCACTGATTTTTATTATTATTATTCTCAAAACAGTTAATATATTTTTATAAATTCTCAAAACACTAATTTGGATATATTTGACCTACATTTTCAAACTCTGCAAACTGTCAGATAAATGACAGTAGGCTAGCTTACCAAGGATATTCATTACAAGACTGTGCACTGTGCTCCTCTGCACACCCAGCCAGTGAGGTGTTCAAGCAGAATGTCTGTGTTTCCCTCCAAGCAGCCCAGCCTGAAGGCACCAGCCCTCAGCCCACTCTGCTGGGGAGATGCACTTCTGTACCACATGCACAACAGGTAAACAACGTGGACTTTGCACATAACTAGTTAGTATCTGTGAATGTGGCCTTGTGAGCAGGTAAGGCAGGTATGATCCCTTGCTCCAGCAGACACAGCAGCTGGGACCTGAGCTGGAAGCAGCAGGATGAGAGTGTCCCTGCAGGTTCAGTGCCTGGATCCCAGGCACTCTGCTCCTGCTCCTGCACTGCCATGGCCTGCCTTGGAGTCACTCTTTCTTTCCACTGACACTACAGGAACCCCTGTAATTTTCAAAACCCTTCCTCTCTGTGATATCTTTACCCATATCACACGTATTTATGACATTTAGTCAGCAGTGTTGATCTACTTTGCCCCATGGTTACTGTCTGTGTACCTACTGCAGGAGGGTGGCTCCTACTGATCTAGCATCACGTACTGGAGCTCCAAAGAGAGATCACAGCACTTTTTGTTGACACCTGATAGCTGGAGGGTTTCATGATTTTATCAGCAGCAGAAAAGAGAGTGCTGGACCTGAGATATGAGAAGCACTGGGAAACAGAATCACCTTACTTGAAACCTTCAGGTTATATTTTTTTTTCCCTCATTTGACTTCAGATCCTAAGAGGATGGTAAGTGCATTTGTGATCTGTGAACACTGCCATGGATGTGTACTTGAATACCTCAGCTCTACCTGCACCCACCTATGAATGGAGCCTCTGCTCATAAATCTGCTGTGCTGACTGTAATAAGCATAAACTAGGTCAAGCTAAAAACACCCACAGAAAGAAAAAAATGGCAATAGCAAGCGAAAGACATTTAATAATCTCTTGCCTTAGAAGAAAATAATTTGAGTGATTAATTTTAAGAGAAAGGTTGACATTTATTCATCATCTCTTTTTCTTTCTTCTTTTTTTTTTTTTTCGTTCTGGGCTACTGATATTGGAATCATAGACTCAATGAGGCTGGAAGGCTGGAAAACCCTCCCAGATTATGAAATCCAGCCTTCAATGGAGTGCCACCATGTTCACAAAGCCACACTGTGAAGTGCCACATCTACCCATCATTCAACACTTCCAGGGATGGTGACTACACCACTTCCCTGAACATCCTGTTCCAACACTTAATCACAGAATTACACAAAATCCTACAGAATATGCTCAGTTGGAAGGGACCCATCAGGATCATCAAGTCCAACTCCTGGCCCTATGTAGGACACCCCAAGAATCACACCTTGTGTCTGAGACAATTGTCCAAACGGAGCTTGAACTCTGTCAGGCTTGGTGCTGTGACCACTTCCCTGGGTAGATCTTCCAGTGCCCAAACACCTTCTGGAAGAAAAAAACGTTTCTAATATCCAAACTAAACCTCCTGACACAGCTTCAGCCCATTCTCTGGTTCCTGTCACTGGTCACCACAGAGCAGAAATCAGTGCCTGCCCCTCCTCTTCCTCTCACAAGGAAGTTGTAACTGCAATGAGATCTCCGCTTCAGTCTTCCCTTCTCCAGGCTGAAAAAACCCTTATGACTTCTGCAGCTCCTCACACAGATTCCCCTTTTAACCACTCTTTCAGTGAAGAATTTTTCTTTTTTTGTACCTAACCTGGACCTCACCTGGCACAACCTGAGGTCATTTCCCCTTGTCCTATCACTTGTTATTTGGGAGAAAGAGGACAACCCCCACCTTACCACAATCTCCTTTCAGGTGCTTTAGAAACTTACTGCTTCTAAAATGTTTAACTTGAGTATTAAATACTTCAGTATTTGCTTCGTGTATCCACATATATGTAAAGGATCTTACACACTTCATGGGAACTTTTATAGAGATAAGTATTGTAAATGCACTGAGACATCTGACTTCAATAAACACACTATTTTAATTCAAGTAAGGAACTAAAAAGATTAACGTGTATCTAGTACTCTGTTCCAGTTCCTGTTCCACAGGCAGTTCTGCTCATGAGTATTTTCACACTTGGGGCATCCTTGTTGCATCCTTGCAAGAGGAAGAATTTTCTGGGCTGTAAAATTCCTGCAGACCATACAGCATCAGTGCAGTAAAAGAAAAGAAAGTACAGCCATAAATAGGGAAGGAAGGTTCAGTCCCACCCCACATAAATGATAGCAGGACTCAGCACAGCTTGGCCTCTGTGCCATTGACTGCTGATGGCAGGAGGTTAATGAGGGATCCCAGAAACACCTGAGCCCTTCCACACAGCCACTGCTTGCAGGCTGTGGGACAGTCCCTGCCTGGGAGATTGCACCTGTCCCTGGGGTACAAGAAAGAGGCTTTCACTCCATTCCCAGAGACCTTGAAATTAAGTGTTTTCCTTCCCTGTCAGCCATGAATGCTTTCACTGCCCCCTCAAACCACTGGGCAGGCTATTCCTCCAGGAACACTGTGTGTTTTATTCCAGGCTGGCAGCTCTGCATGAGGAGCTCTGCTGAAGCAGAGCACTGTCTCTGATGTGGTCATGCTGCCCAGTTTTCCCTGAAGATAGGACTCACCTAACACAGCAGTGAGCCTGCAAAGTGCCTGCAGGACAGCAGGGAAAATAACCTTTTTCTTCCCAGACACAGGTTTCCCTCTGGCTGGCATTTTTCGATGCTTCCACGCATTTACTGTGTAGTATAGTTTGTCTCAGTGTAACCAGAAAACTCCTCTACTATGTTTATAATTTTTACTAGCTCAGAAGGGCTCTGTAAATCTAAAAACTTAAATTTCATTATTTCATATTTGTGGCATTTCATTAATATTTGTGGTATTTCATTTTGCAGAACTGGCTAATATGTGTAATCCTACCCTCTTTGTCTAACAAGTTATTGCTACTTCATTCTTTTTATAGAAAATCTGTAGAAAACTCTGTAGAAAGAAAAGTATTTTACATTAACTCCTTTGTGGAGCTGAGCTTTGACTCTGCCTTCTCTTAGATCCTTTATCAAACTCATATGATACTTGCAGATACACAGAAGTATCACACCACCTTACAATGAAAGTCTTCCTTTTCTTTTCATCCACACTTAAAACACATTTTATGAATACATGGATACCCTTCCTGTGTTTCTCAACCAAACGCTAAATGGGTGACCTGAGCCTTCTTACTATTAGTTCCAAATAGCAAGATATCTAGATGTTGTAAAGAAAAAAAGAAAAAAAAAAAAAGAAGCCAAATACTGCTTGAAAGACTCCTTTTATGAACAGATTGAATATGTTCCATTATCTGCCACTTTTGAACTTCAGAAAACTAATAACAATGGATTCTGCATAAGCCTCCCCCCTACAGTAATAGAAACAAAACTTCAAAGCTTCTCTGCGAGCCCAGTTCTGAGCTCTGGTGGCTGCTGGCAGCATCTCTTGTCGCCAGTAGTTGTCTGTCCACACACAATCTGTCCCAAAGATGAGGTCTCATGTACTAAGAGGCAAAAGATTAAAAAAAAAACCCTAACCCTCATATATGAGAGGAAAGTACAGGATCAGGCTCAGGACATTATACATCCGAAACGTGTGAACCAACAAAAGCCCAACCGTGAGTCATTCCCATTTTGCATCGTCTTGCTTTCAAATTGCTCCCCGTGGAATTTAACAGACATAATAGAAAATAATAGAACTGAAAAATGGGAACTATTTCCACATAGTGGGTTTTTCCCACAGTGGATGCAATTTGAATTGCTAATTCCCTGCCAGATGTGCAACCACGGACTCTGTGACAAAAATCCTCTTCCTACAGTACTTTATTATTTCTTATTGGGACTCATTGAGTACATTACAGGATTATATCTAGCCCAGGTTGAGAGTTTCCATTTTTGTATTTAATTAAAGAACACTCAGAAACAGGTAAATTCAAATCTATGTGGCATAACATTTTAAATAATTTAGAAGGGTAACCTTCTGAGAGAAACTTTATTTATGAAAGTATTAAAGGTGAACTCCTGTCTCAAATAAGGCCTGTGGGAATTCTTCATTGCTTTCACATTCTCCAGAGATTTTCTTTTCTATTTAAAAAAATCTACCAGCAGTTTTTAGCAACTCTACCATTAATTTTTAGTGCAATTCTACCTCAGTCCCAAAAGCTAAACCTCATTCCACTGTATAATGACAGATGATACAGAAAGAACATGCAGGAAAATTCTCAGCAGGCAATATAGCCCTTACATAAATTTCTAACCCCTCTCTTCCCAACCCCCAACCTCAGCCAAAACAGACTAACTTGTTCAAAAAAAGTACAAGAACTGGAAAAGGTGTGGGAATAATTGACCAAAATTCCAATTTGGGAAAAACTGCGGCATCTTATGATCTATGTTATCCTACTTGAAAGCCATATCTGAAAGCCATATCTGATGTTATCCTACTTGAAATACCATAATTGCAATAAGCATACAGCATGTGCAAATAGGTATTTTACCAATTTTAGTACCAGTATAGTTAATGACTTCCAAAAGCATAACACAACAAATGATGCTAGTTTGGGTGCTTGAATTCAAAAGCCTAAAAACCATTAATGGATTAGGAGAGCATCTTGGGATTCAGGGAAAATCCAGGCCAAGTGCTGGCTGTGTGGTCACCTTTGGTCCACACCAGAGATGCTAACTAAGCATAGGGTAGATGTGAGCTGGGCTGCACATGTGCTGTCAGACCAGAGATGATTTTTATCTTTCTGTCTATTTCTTCTTGAGTAGTAGAACAGATTTTGAACGTAACAGCACCTGCTGAAATGTCTGAATAGGTCCAAATAGATGTTTTGGTCACTTGTACTCCCTGTTCAACATTTTTTATTTTCAACTTATTGTCATAGTTTATATTCCCAAGCATAAACACAAGACCGTGTGACTAAAATTAAGATGATGGCAAGAGGTCTCTGTGCCACACACAAAAGTGAACATTAATGCCTCTTTCAAAAACCTTTTTGAAATGTCCCCTGAAACTCAGCAACAAGTCAGACTGAGTGAAAGACGATCAAGTCTCACACCTCTGAAAAGGGAACTCCCTGATGACGGGCTGCCATCCCTGTCCCTGTTCCATCTGTCAACACTGACCCGGGAGCCTCCAACAGCCACAGCCCAGATCACTGCTTCCAGCACCAGCAGGGCCAAAGGACACGAGAGTTAAGCCCTTGATGACACGGAAATATGTGGCACTGGACACCTGCTGTCCACCACAGCTGGCACCTGAACTCACCGCTCCTGTGGTACTTTTCAGCAAGCAGCTTTGAACCTGCTGCCTGAGACAGGAACATTTCTTCTTTCTTCCTCAGAGTCCTTGCCTTGAGACCTAAAGCCTAGATAAGATGAGGTACCACTGTTGTCTTACTGGCACCTAGCTTGGAGCTGAAGAATTTGGGAATATTGGGGCTTCTGGACCACTTCCTTTCCCAGCATACTTGAAGTCCAGTACCTCTTATAAGCTACTGAAACTTAACAGGAACCTATTTTTTCAGAACAATCAGATGTTTTGTGGCAGTGCTCTCTTTCAACTTCCTGTGATTCCTCAATAATTTTTCCCTGAGGAATCTTCAGAAGATTTACAAAAGGAAATTAGTGCCAATATTCCTTCTTGAGTAATTCCTCCATGAGAAAATAAATTTGAGTTTCCTAATAGGGTGAAGGTATGAGCAGTGTCACTTTATGCACAGTGAAATAAAGCTCTAGTATTCTCCTAGGAAAAGGCAGTAAGGCATGCCGAAGTCCCATGTATTATGGACATGTTACGCTAAAAACATGTTATATGTCTGTCATAATTACTGATGAAAGCTGTCCAGGACAACTGGTCTTAGGCTATTATTAGATTTTAAATGCAGCTGTATTTTTTTACATCTGGAGTCAACCTGAGTTCAGATGGGTAACCAGGATCACCCCTGCCTCTCTGAGGAGCCTTGCAAGCCACATACTTGATTTAAGACACTAACATGAAACATTGCTTAAAGAAGAATTGAAGATTGATGTGACCTTTACTCCTATGCTACTGTCAGATTGAAAACACTTCTCTTGTTCCATATATTTTGCATTAAGCCATTTGTCAAAATTCTTTGAGGAAACTACTCTTCATCTGGTTTCTCTAAGACTTGTCCTATTTGAAACTAGATTAAACTTGTACAATTTTCTCATACAGTATTCAAATCTGTACTTGTCCATTCCAGTAGGACCTACATCTGTCAGCTAATGCTACTTTTGACACTAAGAACAAATTATGTCATATAACCTGTCAGCTCCATGGAGGACAGAGTCTGCTCTGGCCATGCATTTCCAGCAGCACACTAAAGACCTGCATTGCCATTCCTTATATCTACACACCCTCATGGTCTTTATTAATTGTTCTCTTTAATCCATAGAAATTATCTTCTGTGCACATACTCTTTCTTCAGTAAAGTTATTTTAAAGGATATCTTTTTGTGCCAGGTTTACATAGGCATTAGTCACCTAACACTGCAGATGAATACAGTCAAGAGCAGGCAGACAGCTAACCTGCCCACACTCTTCTGATAATGCCTCTGAGTGCCTACCTGTATCAGTCTGGCTCATGCTCTGGCTAGCTCACCAAATTCCCTCTTAGCCAGCTCACTTCATATTTTACATGCTCTATCTATTCCTTTCTGGTGGCTAACCTTGAGCTGTAATTACTGTATTTGAAGAATTCCCATTTTTTTTTGACACCTACAGTTCTTTACCGTACTCACTTCCTTTTTAAGCACAAACATGTATTTCCAGGGACATTTTTTACTGCATTTGAGTATTTCTGTACTTTAGGATTTAGATTAAATTACTTTTGTTGTTTTGTTGTCTTTTTAAAAGTACTTTCACCCCAAAAAATTCCCTTCCACAATTTAGTGTCATGATGTTAAGTTTCGATACAATTGTTTCCATGCAAATGTTTTATATAAGATAATATGAAGGAACTGAAGCTATCTATGAAAGCAATAATTTAAAAATATTCTGAGCACTATAGCAGATGATGTTCTTCAAATCCTTTTTCTGACATGGGTTAACTTAAGCTATGTGCCATGAAAACTGACAAGCAACAAGTGACAGGGAGAACTTCATCCTTTATCAGAAAATCTTGGATTTCTGATTTATTATTTTTATTTTTACAAGGCAATATGCTGTAGATGAAAAAAAAAAAAGGAAAAAAAAAAGAAGTTAATGGAGTATTACACAAGCTCTGGCACTTTTTGTGATACATGACTTTTCAGAAAAGCATTGTCCAACACAAAGTTCCCTCATCCAGAAAGTGGGAATTGAACCACTAGCTGCCTGTCCTTCACAACCAGTTGCAATTTCAGAAGCCCAGCCCTTTGGCAAAGACAAATTCAGGTGTAAGCTCCCTGGAGCATTCACTGTGCATTGCTCTGTGAAGAGTTCTGGAGGGTAATGCTCCCTAAACTGGATGAGTTGCCTGAAGCAGTTTCACTGTGTCAGTACAGAGCCTGAGGAAGAGCCTGCAGCACAGGGCAAGGAGAACAACACAGGTCCAACGCCTCTGATACTATCATGGACACAGTGAGGAAACCAGGTGAGTGATGCCATTCCAAAACAGCCACTCATGGTGTGCAGAACACAAACAAACGTAGGCTGCATTCAGAGAAACATTCCCACAGGTATGTCCTTAGCTGTCTATGGAACTGGACAAAAGACTCATTGAGCAGTGACAAAAAATAAAAGAGAAAAGAAAAACGGAAAAATACTACAACAGAATATTCTTGCTAATACGGGCTATTGCCACATCTAAGATCAGCACAAAACCTTCCTGAAGATCAGCTGCAGTGATTATTTTCAATCTGGCAACGGAATGTTCTTTGCCTTCTTTTCTCTCTCCCCCATCTCTTAATGCTTTCTCTATTGTCATGGCAAATTTCTAAATTTGCTTGCATTCTGCAGTTAGGTAACATCAGATTTTGAAACTCTTTCTGAGTATATATATAATCCTGGTCACCAGGCAAAATTTGATATTAAGCGATGATAAAATGATGAGATAAAAATGTCTGAAATTCTAGAAATTTGGCTAGTGAGGAAGGAGAACCAGTCCCCATGCAACAAGGTGAAAAGTAGCACCATTAGCCAGATGATAATATGGTCTCTGTCAGGTCAGAAAATTTCACCAGAGCCACAATTTTATTTTCCCTCGTCTATTTCCAAATCCCTCCTTACTGTTAGGATAAATACACAAGCACTGGAGAATGAGAGGTCACCCTGCACAACATACAATTAGTATATTATATACTGTCATAGTTATTTTCCAAATATTTCAGTGTTAGTTTGGGCAAAGAGAGGAAATGAGCAGTGCCAATCCAGTCTTTGAGGATTCCATGGACAGACAGCAGTGCAAGAGAAGATGAGGGGATCAGGCATTTGGGGATCCTCTGCAGTCAATGATATATAAACTGTTGTTGTCTTGACAGTAATGAAAACGAGACAGGGAAGGCACAGATCTTCAGGCTACATGTGGTGACTAATAAATCAGATGTTGTGGAGTCTGATTTACTGCAGGAAGGTGAATTTAATGAAAACTTGTGCCTGGCAGGAGGTTCTGCATCTCATGAACAAACTATGGGGAAAATACGCTTCTGGAGATATGACACAAAAAGCCACTATCCAGGCTTGGCAAATTGACTCCAAAGAGACAATTGATGTGTTTTGACACAAAGGGTGGAGGAAAATAAGTAAAGGTATCTTTGGATCCTAGCATTTTCCAGAGAATTGTTTCTACATCTTAAATTTATACACTTATACTTTAGGGACAAGGTCAAAATAATTAAAAAACAAAGCAGGCTCATTGTGCCCAGTTTAGGGCATTTAAAAGTTTCTTCATGTTACATTTTATGAGCTGAGTTTATTTACTTTCAGAATCAAAATATTGTGTTGTCTTACTACAATAATTTGTTACTTTTTTTGTCTGTTTTGAAGAAAATTTGATTTTGAAATTATGAAAATGAAACAGTACTATACCTACATACCTGAGGTTATCAGATCAGGGTGGTGAAAGTAGTTAATATCCTCAGCTGGACAGCCCTCCCTTCACCACTCCACTTCTTAAAAAGCAAGTTACTCTTCATTCTCTGCCCTGTCTCACGGAAAATAAATTAAAACTTAGAAAAAACAAAAAGGCAGCTTATTTGTTCACAGTGTGAGGAAAAAAAGAAAAGAGAAAAAAGTAAAAAAAAAAAGGTAAAATAAATTAAAAATAAGGAAAAAAATAGAGCTTTCCAACAAACACATACAAGATAACATTGTAGACAAATATTATCCTGGCAAAAGAAGATGCCAAAAGCCAACAGTAGTTTTAGTTTCAGGAACTAAAAAACTTCAAAATCACAACAGGTATGGGTAACTTGTTCTGTTACTTTGTGGCAGCAAAATTGTCTTGTTCATGGATAATGTTCCATGACTTTATAATCAAATTCAAGAGGAAAATAAATCCACAGAAAGGGCGATAAAAGTCCTGAGTGAAACTTCCATTTTGTCAGGTAAAGTTCTCTAAAAAAGGTGGTTTTCCTCTGCAAAATAATGAGAATTTACCTTGATATCCCTGAGCGGGAGTCACACCTGAAGTTTCTGCTTCCTAGTCAAAAGATTTCTCTCACCCCATTCACATCTTCTGGAAAAAAACAGACTGTCCTGCTCTGTACTGCTGTGATTGGGGCACTTGTGTGAGGAAGGCAGAGAGAAAGCGAACTGATTTCTACCACATCATTCCTGCAGCTTCACAAGTCACTGAATTCCAGAACTTTTTTACTTTGTATTCATAAAAAATTGAAGTAAACAGAATTTTGTGCCAATTTTTAATTTCAAGTCAAGTGGAATATTTGCCTAAGTAGATGCTCTTTTTGTTTTGTTTTGTTGGTTTTTTGGGTTTTTACAGTATGAACAAAGAATATAAACTTTCAGATTCAAACTAAAATTTTGTCTTGTTTCTCTGAAGCTGAAGAGATAAAGAGCAACTTGCTTTTTGGGAAGGGGCATGGTGAAGGGAGGGCTGTCCAAACAGGTGAATTTGCTGCTTTCACAACCCTGATCTGATCACCTTTGCCAAAAGAGCAGCTGCAGGATGAGGGTTGATGCTTGTGCTGAGCTTTGTCATACCTGTTGACTGAGGTCTGCAGGACCCCAGCCCCGAGAGGGAGGGTTCCTGCAGCTTCTTGCCCTCTCTTGGGTGGGAAGGGAGGTCACCTTCTCAGAAGGGACAGCTCTGGGGCACTTGGCCCTTTATGCCACATGTATGGAGGGGCCAAACCTCCCACATCATCACACACTTGAGACATGCTGAATCAATGGACCTCAGCAGAGGCTGGAGCCCAAAACCCACACAATGTCAGCACTGGAGTTGGGCTCCAGCCCAGGCACAGCACTAATATATAGGATAGGTGTATCTGCATCATCTTCAAAATATCCTGTAATGTGCAATTGGACCTCAGATGTTGCCAGCTAAAGTAAAACCATGCCATGCCATATCCTGGCCTGGGCAGAAGAGTTGATGTAAATTATTTCTGTCCTGTGTTGTTTATACCCACCCTCACGCCATAGATTGTTTCTCCCTCAGATGTGTTCATACGGCCTTTTTAAGAAATTTACAATAAGTCAGACCACTAAAAATCCGTACTAAAATCAATCCTTTGGAGAAGAAGTAAAGATATTTTTAGGAAAAATCCTAGAAGTACATATATCTAAGACACAAAAAAAGCCCCTCTCCAGACAGAACTGAACACAAATTATGGCATTCTATTTGATGCAGACCACTTATGTTGCCAGAATGTGCTAGTTATTTGCCCAATTAAAATAACACAGGTTTCCTTTCAAAACACTGCTGTCACAGAATAGTCACAGAACTATTTTTGCAGATTGCTTATGCAAAAAACTTCTAGGTTTAAAACAAACTGTAGTAATATGGTAATCTTTGATATTGCTGTTCAAACATCCTAGTAATGCATTAACCAGAAAATCTTTGTCAAGTTTTCACTTTCTGATCTATAGAACTACACCTCTGTCCCTGCAATTAACTGTGAAACAGGCAAAAACTGAGCCACAAAACTGGTGCTGATATAAAACCCAAAAATAGATTATCAGCAACAAAATAAATACAAGGAGAACTCTGAAAAATACTGATTTTAGCACAGGATACCCCGAGCCCTGCTTGGCAGTCTAGGATCCAGGAACAAGCTTACATTTTGGGGGAAGCTAAAGGAAAAAGAAAAAATAATATTAAAAAAAAAAAACAACAAAAAAAACCCAAAAAAAAACCAGCAACATAAACTTTTACCAGCAGTCCAAAATTTCAAGGTGAACATCATAAAGTACTGATGGGGAAGGCAATGAAGGGGATGAACAGCCCAGAAAAGAGGAAGGTTTTTTGAGGCTGAACACAACCATTACCAGCGATTCCCCTCTTGGTCCCCAATAAATAGAGTGAAAAACAAGACCCGATTCAAAACTGATCGCGGGAAAACCGGAATCTCAGCCTGTGTCTCATCCTATAAACCGGACCCTTCCTTAGCCAAAGGCAGAAAGTCAAGGCTGGCAAGGCGTAGCGTCACGCCCTTCTCTGCTCTCGCTGCCTGGGATCCCGTCCCCCACGGGGCTGCAGAGCAGCACCCCAGGAAACGGGAGAGGGTCACTCAACACCCGCACGGCTGCTGCCCGGGCTCCGCTCCGCGCTGGGGGCGAAGGCGGCGGCAGCCGAGGCGCTCAGCCCCGGGTGCGATGCCCGGGGTGCCCGGGATGCCCGGGATACCCGGGCTGCCGGGGCCGCGGCGCGGGATGCTCACTCACCCTGCGGTTGCGGTCTGCCTCCCGCACCTCCTCCTCCTGGGGGCCCTGGCGGATGAGCGCCTTCAGCACGATGCTGTTGTTGGTGCAGCAGGCTCGGAAGAGGCTGAGCGCCTCGGGGCTGTCGCGCCCGTCCCCCTCCAGGGACCAGAGGTCCTCGTCGTCGTCGTCCAGCCCCCCAGGAGGGTAGAAGGAGTCGTCTGAGGCGATGCTGCAGGTGTCGGGCAGCTCGGAGAAGTCCTCGTACTCGNGGCATGCCGCCGCCTGCGGGGAGGGTCCGGGGAGCCGGTCACCGCCGCCGGCCCGGCCCGGGGGAGCTGCCGCCGCCGCGGGGAGCGGGGAGAGGCTGCGGGCGGGCAGGGAGGCTCAGCGGGGCGCAGGCAGTTGTCAAAGTCCCGGCCCGTAATCCGCTCAGCATCGCAGTGAGGAGATTGGGGCTGGGGTTTAGCGGCGGGGCGTGGTGCCGGGCGGGGTGCGGGGGGAGGGGGCGGCTGCTCCCCGCGGGCCCNCCCTGCGGTTGCGGTCTGCCTCCCGCACCTCCTCCTCCTGGGGGCCCTGGCGGATGAGCGCCTTCAGCACGATGCTGTTGTTGGTGCAGCAGGCTCGGAAGAGGCTGAGCGCCTCGGGGCTGTCGCGCCCGTCCCCCTCCAGGGACCAGAGGTCCTCGTCGTCGTCGTCCAGCCCCCCAGGAGGGTAGAAGGAGTCGTCTGAGGCGATGCTGCAGGTGTCGGGCAGCTCGGAGAAGTCCTCGTACTCGTAATCCTCCTCCTCCTCCTCCTCTTCCTCCTCTTCGTCCGGCTCCTCGGCGGCAGTCCCCGCCGCCCCCTGCTCGGGGCTGCTCTCCGCCTCGGCGCCGGGCATCTCCTTAGAGGCGGCGGGCGCGGGGCAGACGCGCTCCCCGGCCAGCCGCTCGCCGTGGCCCGACAGCAGCACCATGCCGGCCGCGGGATGGGGGCACGGGGGCTGCGCTGGGCCCCGCGGGGCGCTCAGGGCGCCCGGCACTGCNGGCGGGAGCGGGGCCGGCGGGACCCCCGGCTGCCGCTGCTCCTTCGGCACCGAATGCGCGGCCCCGAGAGCCGCGGCTGCAGCGATGTGCGCGAAACTTTTCAGGAACACAGCCGGCCTGTGAGGAATTCTTCTTTTGAAATAAATACTGAAACTAAAGGGGATGACTGCACAGAATTCCCGTGCCTCGAATCAGAGCTTTAAAAGCAAGTAATTCGTTAAATCACTCCTGACGCTTTACCAACTGTAGAGATATCAGGCATCTACTTTTTACGGAAGGCATTTGGAGATTAGGTTGAGGGGAATAATGCATGTATAAATTGAGTTCCTGCTTTATCACAGTTCCTCTAAAATCTCTTTTTCCTTTCAAATGCCATGGATTAGCACTGTTCTCTGGCAGGGAAACAGCGGGGAGAAGCCCTTTGGCCAACAAAATGGGATATTTGCTTTCTTCAACAGCTTTTTGAAGTGAATCTCATATATTTGACATCCTTCAGCAAGTGAATGTCCAAGGTCTAAGTCCCCGTCTATCTGATAGGAGAGAAAGGAGGTGGCATTTCTGCACGAGGTGAGGCAGAGTATGAGCCACACTTGTTACACTAAAAGAAGGTAGGAAGGAAAAGTAAAATGTAACTGTGAGTGAAGGGCCCCAAATAGTAGGTGTTCACAGTCTTACAGGAAAACACTGTGCACACCAGACATGATGGGTGATACAAAGCCCAGCAGCTTCTTGCTGAATTCTAACTGGCAAGGTTATCCCAGTGCCCAGCAGGAGGATATCTGTAAGCAGAATTAGTATTAAATAGCTCCCTGATTGGCTGCTTCTGCGAAGGAGCTAAACTGGGAAAGAAGGAGATTAAACCATCCCTTCACCTCCAGACACCTCTGAGATAATAGCTGGCGTAGATTACCAGCTATGCTCATGCTGCCTGTCTCCCACTGTTTGCTTGGGTAAAGACAGGCCCTTTCTCCGCTGCTGCTGCTCCCAAATCGAACGTTTCTGAGCTGTCTTTACCTGCATCTGGTGGGAGCATTTGAGTTTTCTCAGCCTGACCTCATCAGAAAAGGCCAGAAAGACCCTTGGCTCTAGTAACTTCAAATAGCAGAAAAAAGCCCCAAAATTCTAACTACATGGGAACAAGGGGTTTTTTATAAAGATTCAGCTCATCTGTGAGAATTCATTAATCAAATATACTTGCTTTGTTTCTGTCTTATAAAATCAATCCAGAAGAATGGAGATTTACCATATTGCCACACTGTTTTTTAAAAAGTTGTGTGGAATTTGTTAGCAATGAGGCAGGGACCAGTAACTTTGAATATGAAGAAAACCACAACCAACAAAAAAAAAACAACCTTGAAAAACCTTAATGTTAACTCGAGGGAAAACACAGCTCTACAGGAAAAAAAGTTTTACTCTGAAAAGTCATCCTTTTTTTCTATTTGTGTTCAGTTTACCTTATCAGCTTCATAGAGGAGAAATGAATCAGTTTTCATCTCCCAGAGCTGTAGTAGTTCTGCAGGGACCTTGGAGATGAAAACTGTTTTCTCTCACCTCAGCCTGTCACTTTCATCTCTTCTCTCAAAGAACAGTGCTATACTGCTTGAGCTTTCAAAGCAAGGTGTCAGGCTGGAACAGGGCAGACTTGATGTTTCCCCTTGAGGTTTTTCACTTTTACAACTGGTATTGAGACTGTATTTCAAATTATTTAACCCGCATGCAGCTTGACAATAAGCTGGTGCAGCTAACTGGGCGTAAACTGCTACTTGACTCCTTAAGATGCTGATGCAGCCATTTATCTTGTCAAACAGAGGTGCCCACCAAGGCTGCTCTGCTTGGGCATGGTCACAGATGTAAAGCACATGATGTGTGGTTTCTTGGTTCTTTCAGTGACACAGCTCATACATGACAAACAGAGCTTGTCGCTTGTGCTTCAGTGTGTAAATCAAATTAAAAGAATGTGAGGAAAGGCCATAGAGTAAGTCTGCAGATTCTTTCAAATTATCCAAAAACCCCGTTTTCATGGCATTTGTAAGAGGATAGACTCCACGATTCATCTGGAAAAGAAACCACTTAACATAATTGAAGTTAAATGGTAGTGTATATATAAAACTTTGTACCAAAAGCAAAAAAATAAACATCATCTCAAAGCAAATACCCCAGGATTATTAGTCATTATCATCATCCATATCTCATCAAAATCTATTGCTGGGAATTACCAAGGCAGGAAATTAAAATACCCAGAGCAGATACCACCTGGCCCTATGCAGAAAAGCTTCCCTTTAAGAAAACCAATTTTCGGAATGCCTATAGCATGGGATGCTCCCAATTTGCCTCATTAAGGTTTGTATGCCATTCCATTTATAAAACATTCTGAAATTGAAATTTAATGAGATTTATGTGCAATATTAAAGACAAGAGTACAATAAATAGTATTTATTGTACTCCGTGAGTTTTATATGTTCCTCTTACATTCAACAATTTGACCTAAGGGAAAAATTCATAACACACTGAAAGTTATTGCCAGTATTCTTAAAATATGAAATCTAGTTACTACAACAGCATTGGTTTCCAAAATAAAATAAAATAAAATATGTTTAGTTTTGATTGTTTTTATTACTCAGATGTCTAAAATTTCTGAGTAACAAGAAGCCTGGTTCTTTGGGTTTTTTTTACCCATCTGACATCTAAGCACTTACTTTTGAAGTTCAGGGTGTATTTCTCTCTTCCTTAGTTGACCTGCTTCTGAAAACCTCCTAGGTAATCTGAGGCTGAGTGAGCATATGTTAGTAAAACCTTTAGGCACCTTGCTGGTGTATTCCCACCAACTGGCAACTTCAGCCCCTCTAGTGATCCAAGGGTTTTACAAGCTCTTGGTGGCACACCATGCAGGTTTTTCTGTATCCATTTGGCTTCTCACCCATTGCTGTGTAGGTTTGTGCTAGGAGCAGATGAAAGGATGCAGCAGCATCTCGTTACCTGGCAGGACCTGCAGTTGTAGCAATACCACAGTGTCAAACTTGAGAGCCAGCTCACTTACTCCCTCTCTCTCTTTAACAGCTTGTAAAGACTCTGAGGTGCACAGAAGGAGTTTCCATGGGCACTGCACCTCTCTTTCACAGCATTTCCACCAGTACCACTAAAGTAAGCACAAGGAAACCTCTCTTGAGCAGCCTCCTATCTTCACAGATGGGAGAGGAGCTGAAGCCCCCAAAAGGCCAGCATGGAGAGTGGGTTTGGTGCCATGACCTACGTCAGTATCATCACGGTGCTAACCTGGTCCATGCCAAAGGCCACCACAGGTGGTCCATGGAGGAAATGTGGGCACTGAGGGAAACAAGATGCTAAAATACAAGATACTTCTTTTTGCTGACAGCATCTTTTGGAATTTTGGGGAGAGACTTTCAGAATTACTGCCTCCAAGCCTCATTGGTCCTCAAAACAGAGTGCCTTAATCTTCAAAAACTGTCTGTTTGAAGTTAATCTCAAGAGTGTTTATAAGCACAGATGTAAGCAAACTGGCTTCTGGGGTTGCTGAGTTCTTGGCAGAGCTAGCAGGCTAATAAATCCAACCTCTTGTTTATTATGCCTAATAATGTATTTTTGATTGGGGTGATTTGTTAGGGCTGTAGCAGGACTGTAAGCAGGCTAGCTGCTGTGAGGCATCAAAGTGCAATTAACCTAGTCAAAAAATATCAGGTGGTGTACTATTGGCAAGGTATGTGTGAAGAAGGCATTCAAGGTAAAGAATTAAGTTGAAGAAATGATTAAGAAAATGTTCCCTCTCAATTACAAAGAGCCAAAGAGAGAAAGAGTTGTTTTCCTATTTACCTGATTAGGGGTGTTGGGGAGAGCATTTATAAATGAACAGATTCAGCAGCACTTGCTAAGACTGCCCCACTTAAAAAGTCCTTTGGAAGGAGAAAGGTTGGAGTCTCAGTTTTCCTAAGCTCTGGCCAAGACTTGATGTGAAATCCTGGTTGATCTGAATTAGTAACAGCTGCTAAAGAGCTATGAGTGGAAGTTGCAATATGTTTCCTAGAAACCAAAGGCTTGAGCTGAATGAGAGCAGAGCCAGAGAATAAGAAATACTAGCAACAATCTTGTTAAGTGTTAGTGTTTTCTCAGTTGCTAGTATTTTCCAGCACTTGCTCAGTCAGATTAAATGCTGTTTAAAGCATCTGTAGTGCCAGCTTATTGGTATCTCTGTGCAGTTAATACAATAAAGGGACATAAGGGTATAAATGTAATACTAGTTCATTCAATTTCATTTACTAGCTATGAGTGAAAATAATCGATGTTCTGCTTTCAGTATGAACCTGTATTTTGTTTGCACTGAAATCTAAAGCATAGCCCTTTCCAGAAAAAGAATACTTCCTTAAAGGATGATCTTGGGTCTAGCTAATCTCAGTTTAGCTTGCAGTCAAAGCTAAGTCAAGCCCTGTCAGTGCAGAGCTCCCTGAGGACAGCAGTGGTTAGTAGCAGGTAGGTCTTTCAGGGTAAATTGTGCTAGTTCTGGGCAGGTAGGGCAGTTCCCTGATAGTCAGGGGCACCTGGAAGGTGGGTACCTACCACCTAGGCACCGGCTGGTGAGGTTCAGCTTCACTGGAGAAGTATGGAAGCTACTTAAATCTTTTTGGATTATTTCCTCAAAAGTGTAAAGAACAAGCAATGCAGCATTAGTAAGGCACACCAAATATGGTAACAGTCTGTTTTTATGTGTTGTTTGATATTTTTGAGTGTGGTAGGTAGACGTGGAGGAGGTTGTGCAAGTGAAGAGGGGAGAGATGGAGAGTGTTCTAGTTCCCACAGAGCTGCTCTTTTCAAATATATCCTGCTGTAGACTGTGATCTGAATGATGCTGAAGATCCTTGAGGCTTCTCAATAATTCTTCAGCATGGAACTTCTGTTTTCATATTTCTCTCAATTTCTGTCTTAGGGAATTTCTTGGGAGAAAACTGTTGAAAATTTGTTGTTGTCCAGATGTTGCTTTATTGATGAAAACCAGAGATTTGCATAAAATCTTTGTCTGGGAGTCTTCCATCTCTGAAGAGCAGATTTTAAAAATCACCTCTTCAAAATAATTCTTCATTTTTACTTTGCATATTATTTCTTAAGAGGCCACAAAACCACATAATACTGAGGATCAATCATGGCTTGAAATGTCAGTGGATTTCTTTTTCTTGGAGGAAGGCTAACAAAGATTGAGAGAAGGAGAGAAAAATGTTTCTCAAACTATACGTTTAATTTTATTTTTCTGTATTTTGATATATTTTACCAAAATAACACAATACTAGACATTAATACATGTATAAAAATTATTAGGGAAAATCATCCCATATATATTCCATTGCTAGATCATAATTATCAGGTCATTGGGCCTGGGGTTGACTGAATTAGTGTACATGAGAATTTATTTGTGAACTGTTATCTTATTTTTGCACTCTAATGAAGCAGAAGATTCTCCACATATATGTGTGAAAATGTGTCCCTCAGCTGGGTATCAGAATAAATAAGTAATGTTATCTTTTTACCAAAATCTTTTGTTCCTCCCTAAAGGAATTCTTTCTACATGCAGGGGATAAACGAAGTATCTACTTCACATTTTCCTAAAATTACTCATTTTCCTTTATTGTGAAATTATGCACCCAAAAATAGTCTGGTTTGATGCTGGTATGAGTAAGCCTGCTGATGCCATTCCATATGGAGAAAGCGTGTAGCATGTCTACGCTTGTGCTTCTGAGCAGTTCACTCCTCCTCTACAGATTTCCTGCATGGCTGTGAGAGCTTTAAGCCTCTCCATCCCTGAGGTTCTGTTCCTGAATAACAATAATGGTACTTCTCTCTGCTCCTGGGAAGTTTGGGACCTGAGGACATTGCTGTTTGACAAGAGTTTCTGATGGTGTTTGAATTCAAGTCTTGGAAGTAGCCCAGATACGTGTCCATCTATCCTTACTGTTGTCCTGCATCAGGAAACTGTAAGGAAGTCAGTGATAAATTCATCCTAATTTTAATCTTTCTGACAAACCCTAGAGAAAGCCTTAATATGTGACCCAGTTTCTATTTCTGAAATATTATGGGTTTAATCCTCTTTCTATTTGAGTTTTGTCTAATTCAAACTGGGGATTGGATACTGCTATCTAATGCACTCCAGTACTGGAAAAACATTGGTATAAAAACAGAAACAGAAATATTTTCAAAAAGTAAAGAAATTAAAGGGGAAATCTAGAATTTTCTGCCATAATTTTTAATACATACCATCTCATTTTATTATCCACTCTCCTGTGAGAATTTGGAGTGCTTTAGACTTCAGCTTGCATTGAATGACAGGTTTCAGAAAATATCTCACCTCATGCTGAAGAGGTGAATATCAGAACCATTTTATAGATGCTGAAATTGAATTGCAGACTACTCAAATGCCACATAGCATTGTATAATATTATATTAAACACACCGATGTCTTATTTTGGCATTACTCATTGCTTTAAATGACTCATGGTTCAAATGGCTTATCCGTATATCCAAATAATTAGGCAAATGGGGTATAGGGTGTGGTTACCAATTGGGACCATCAGAGAAATCCATCTGAGTACATGTGGTGTAGCTCCTTCAAGGGCTACAAATGGTCATCTTGGAACTATTTCTCTTTTTAGAACATAATGAACACTGGCCAGAAAATTATAAGTAGGACAAAGAGTAATCAGTGCATTGGATTTTGCTCCAGCTATTTCTTCTACACTCTTAAATACAAACCAGGATACTGAGATACAAAGTGGTCTCCAGCAAGGCCGTATGGATACAAATCCAGTTTGCTGCCTTAGTAAGCAATTTCAGAGATTGAATTTGTTTCTTCATATAGTATCAAAATAATAACACCCTATATTTGGAAATGTGATTCCCTGTATGTGCAATGAGTCATGCTAAGAGGATTTCTTATTTTTCCTCTCCTACCTCTTCCTGAGATAATTGGTCTCTCTAGTGTTAACTGGTGCTTCACCAGACTATGCAAACATGTGAATAACCAGAGGCTTTTATTGAAAGACAAATATACTTACATATTCTGGAAAAAGCTTTGTGCATGTATTTCAGTGATTTAAAGAATTAGTGTCCTGATAAGACGTGTGTGGTTTGAAAACATTTTAGAAACTCACAGAATAACTGTGGGGCTATTATTGTTTCCCTGTTGTGTGCATTATCTATTAGGTTTCCTCGTCTCTAATAGGATCATACTCATTTTCATCTTTGCAGAAATGCAATGTTCTCCAACGAGATTATTTAATATTATCCTGAAATCATTAAAATTGCCATACTGCCAGGTTAAAATAAACAGATGCTTATCTAGCCCAATGGTTCCATTGTTTCTTGGTGTTTTCATAATGTAATTTTCACAAATCATAAACATCATGGGACTCATCCCAGGAAATTTTCAAGTGAAAGTAGATTATCTGTAAAACATTCCACTTTAGAAATCATACCTCCCATGTGATCATAATTTAAGCAATTTTAAATATCCTACTCACTCTGTTTCATCCATTTTTATCAGAATTCTTCCACTTAAGGAAATATATTTCCGTTAATTTGCTGGAGAAGGAATTAGTGGGGTAAGTCAGTAGCTAACTCTGACTGCATTGTTGTGGTAAATCCTCTGAAGTTCGATTTCAGTTCTGTTATTGTCCATACCTCCCTATGTGCATATAGAATATGAAACTGAAGAGCTGTCCCTGCCCAGAGCATGTTCTGCCATAGAGGGCAGGTATGGAGGGTCCTTCTGACCCCCTTTACGGCGCTAGTTAACAAGTAGTGCCAAATGGAGAGAGTCCAATCTCCCTCCTATGCTGTTCTCATTGCCTGCATTTTCTTTACAACTCTATGTAAAGTCTGTTACTGATTCAGTAAAGGACACAGATGTTTCTGTGTGGTTGTATTTCCTTTGGAAACATCCTATGGGTCCAGCGTGATTTCCTTCTGATTGCTTCTTGCATGCCCACCACCAAGTATGTTTTTTAACTTCCCCTGTAAGAAGGATGGCATCAAGAGATGACATTTCCATAGTCAAGCCACTTCAGAAGCAGCAATTAACAATCAGAAGACACTGAGATAGGTAAATATTGTTATCTCTGCTTTTCAGCTGGTGAAATTGAAATAAGGAGGTCAAGGTCAACATCTTCCAATTTAAAATCTTTGGCTGAACTTCAACAGCTAAATTAATGGCATGAATTGGAAACTTTTGAAGCCTGCAAAATCAAAAGGACTTTACATTTTCAGGAATCATGGAAATCTGAGCACTAATTTATATGCCATAAGTGTTGTAACCAAGTTAAATGTTCTTGCTTCAATTTCTAGGGCAATGTTAAGTCATGGTCAAAGATATCTTCAATCTTTTTAGGTTTAAGAGTTTTGTCTTATGAACAACTGTAGATAACTGCATTTGCATTTGCCCCCTCTGTTTACTTGCACTTACGTAGTATCAAAATCTTGTGAGGAATTTTTCCTTAAATATCGTGGTTGTTCTTAAAGTTAAGTTGTACTTAGATTTCTCTGGTTGGCTTCACTACAGTCTGTCTCACATTCATGAAGGAACTTGCACACTAAGTGAAGGAAAAATTATCATCTATTCTGTGGGTGGTTGTGGAAGAGATGAAAATAGGCACTTTCCTCATGAAAAGAGGAAAGAAAGAGCATCTTGCTTTCCCAGAGGACCGTAGTAGGGAAGGGCCAGAGGAGGCAGCTCTCTAGAAGAGGGTTTGCACTCGATTCCTCTCCACACCCATGCAGTCCTGTTTGAAGGCACTCCAGGTATGGTGGCAAGTGCTGATGCAGACCACGAGCTGTACGGTGTGCTTTCACCACATATAGGGTAATCTGTTAATGAAGAGCTGACCTTTCCAACCCCCAGTTGCATCAGCTGAATTTGTACTCATCAATTTGCACTATTAAAAGTTGAGGAGGGGGAAGTTAACTCCAAAACTTGAATGTTTTGCACTGATTGGCCCTTTTGGTTCTCTCTCTTATATTAAGGCACATGGCCAAAGCAGAGGATTTTCCATTTTCAGCACACATGGCACAGAAAACACAGACATGCTGCCTAACTTAGTAACCAGCAGTGCAAGAAGACAGGTATTTCCTCTAACTTAGCACATGATCTGACTCCCTCTCACGCTGCACATTTCTTCTCCTGGCAGAGGAGTGGAGGAGGCAAGTCAGGTATCTTCTTTCTCATTAGTGCCTGGAAGTGGCATGTCCTGCCTGGAGGCACTGATCATCCTGATCATGTACTGCCCCACGTGTGGCCAGTTGATAAGGCGAAGCACAAGCTGGGAGCTGCTGCTGAGGCAGATGATAACTCTCACATCAGAAGCCTGGAGACGGTATTTTGGCAGCCTGGGAAAGGTACATGCTTTGCCTTAATTATGAACACAGTTAGTTATATTGCTCGTGAAAGTTTCATTACACTAGTTAGCATATTAGCATTACAAGCAACATAATGAAGCATAATTGGTACAAGGGTTCAGTGTGAACTAATTGATCTGGAAAAAAATGGCATTTCAGAATACAAACAAGAAGAATAAACCTTGTTGTTTCCTAGAAATTTCCAGGAGGGATTTTATTTATAAAATATTAAGATAGAATTGAGAACTTGCTAGAAAGCTGATTTAATTATTTTGTTGATTGGTTTATAGAAATGGCATCTTGCTTATCACCCAGCAAGGAGATTTACCAGCAGGGACCTCTGTATTGAGCTGTGTTTGACTGGAAACTGCTGAAAATATTGGTTTGGGAATAAGAGGATACATCGTGCTTATAAAAGATAAATTGCTGCTAATTTTTGTTGTAAAGGTAAGTACATTCAAGCAAGATTACTGAGAGAGGGAAAACCATTCTAGTTGCAAAAAAACTGTCAGCGCAGCTATAAGATCTTGCTGTGTCCTATGCTGTACAGCATACCAACTGGAAGACAAGTTTTTGCCGATCAAAAATAGTTGAATGCCATGGCATTTAACTTCAACCCCCTTCTGTTCCACCTCTCTCTTGTTCTTAGCTAAATTAAAAATACCTTTTCCAATACTGAAAAAAAAATTCAGATCTAACATTTAGTTTTACAAATTATCTTTTTGCTTACCCATATTAAACCTACCTCTGGAACCCATAAACTCTCCCTTGTATCAGAGCCAAAACCAGCTCTGTGTTTCTGTAAAAAAAATCAGGGTTTACAATTATAATTGTGAAAGTTAATGAAATGCCCTTAAAAGGGCTAAGAAACATTGTCATTTAAATGGACCTTGCTACTAGCAATTTTGGTGAGATTCAGTTGTTTTTATGTGTGCAAGCACCAACATTTTTCTGGGGAAAAAATTCTTTGCTGATGCCATTGGGATGACTTCTGTAGCAAGAGACAAAGGTATAAAATGAGCAGAGTCTTATTTAATAACTGTAGCTGGGATCAAATGCATGTTTTCAGCACGTGCCACTGGTTTTATATCACACAAGGTAGTTGTTAATATTTGAATAGCAGAGTCCTGGAACTTGTAAAGTGAGCAGAGTGAATGAGCTTTCCAGGTGATTCCACAGCTGGGAGGCTGAGGAGTGAGGCCAGCACCATCCCTCTGGGGATGGGGAGGAAGGCTGGGGGCTGGCCTGGGTGAGGTGCACTGAGAGGAGCAGAGCATGTGCACCAGAGGGGAGAGCCACATCACCTGGCTGGTCTGTGCCTATTTTCCTTCTCTCTTGGGGTGACAGCAGCAGGCATTTCCTGGGATCCAGGGTTCCTTCTAATGACATCCTCCTTGCTCTTCACCCTACTTTATTTACCTCTGCCAAGTAAATCCCTAGTCAGGTAAGACAAACGTATTAATAACACTTTAAACCACTTCAGCACTGCAAGAAACACAAAGCTGAGAGCTGTGATAGCCAAGTTCAACACACATAATTTGCCCAATGAAGGTTTTGCAGTGAGTCATTTTCGGATGTCTACGCCAAGTGCACTGGCACCAGTGCTGCAAGAGGCAATGCTTCTTCCTGCGGGGTGGTGTTGAATCAGCACAGATGGTGCCATTCCCAGCACTGAATCACCAGCTTTCGTGCAACAGGTGGGTTTGCTTCCTTCAGGGATGAAGGAAGAGCAGGTGGGGTGTGCTGAGTAAGGAGACTTCCCCTGCTCAGCACTGCAGCTCAAAAGTACACCAGGCAGTGGCTCCCAGCAGGGTATGACAGAAAAGGAATTTGAACTTTTCATTAAGTCAATAGCTACATGCTGTCTGAATTACATTTAGATATTGCATCAGCATTTGAGCTAATTACAAATGTGGAGCAGGGGCACTTTTCTCTGGTAGTGCTCCTCTGGTCTGTCTGGGAAGTCAGGCACGATGTGAAAGTCCCTCATTCCTCTGGAGGAGGATTGCCTTCTGCACAACAGTGCCAACAATGTGCCCAGGCCAGAGACTATGGAAAAGGGATTACCTCCCAGGTCCACATAGCCAGGGCAACTGCTGACACAACTGGAGCGTCACAGTGGAAGTTTTAGCGGAAGCTGATGCCGAAAGACACATTAATGGGCTTGGAAGTGCTTTGAGATCCACCGGGAGTAACTTTTGAGAACAAGATATGTACTGGTGGGAAAACATGTCATGAATAACAAGAATAGGCCATAATCCTGAGTAACCAACTGTCTTGGATGTCTCATGATGTTCCCATTTTTGCTGAAAGTCAGAGCCCCTGATATCATCTGCTTAGCGCTAAATGCCACTTCTAAACTAGAAAGATGAGTAAAAGTAATGGTGAGTCTTACTTTGCATACCTCATGATTTTCAAGATAACCTAGTGATTTATGCTGCTGAGTACAGGATCTTTGAAAGCTTGAGTATGGCAGTCCTTAAAATCTGTGAGTCCACTGTCATGCATTTTCTACTAAATGCTGCACAAATTGTGAGAAGTCCCCAGGTTCATCACCTGTCTGGGCTAATTCTTCTGCAATTTGGGATACAGATCCCACTTTCCCAATGCTTGCTGATGCTTACAGTGCAATAATATCTCAATAACTTTGCAAGCTAGCAAATAATTAGTAAAAAGTCTGCCTAATTTGAAATTTTGTAGTTAGGGATCAGTGTTTTGAAACCTCACTGATATGTGAGAAGCATATGAAGTAAACAACTAACATGGGAAGAACATGTTAGTAGTACAAGAGGCACTCCCACATTTTCTTGCCCTATTATCCTGATACACAGTCAAAATAATCCTTCAGAAATAATAGACAATGCAGTCCATAATCCAACAAGTTCTTGGCTACTTTTCTGCATGTGCTTTTAAATTTCTTTCCTGTATTGGAAGCTTTTCATGTGTGGCTCAAGGACATAATACGCTGATTTCGTATAAGAAGCCTCTCGTTAGCGGAGAGCCAGCTTCATTAGCTGTAGATCTGTGCTGGACTTTGAGAGAAGTTTCTGCAGTTTGTGATCAATATTAATCCTTCCATGAGAGAGGTTCAGCCACTTGGGGTCTGATGTTATTAAGTCAGCTTAACATTTTCCCCTAAGTGGAACCCTGTTCTGTTACTTAAAAGTTCATGACACTTAGGAAAAATTCCTTCGATTTTAGTAAGGGTGCTTCTATGACTTTGGAGTTGGTTTTTTTTAACTAATTCATTTTGCTACATTCAAGAAGGGGAAAAAACAGAACAACTGTTCTGTTGTGGCATGTTAAAAAAACTGGTGGTGTCTCTGAATGTGGTTGTTCTGTAAATATTATGATGAATTCTTTTTTTTCCAGCAATGTCATATTTCAGCCCTTTGAACCAAGCTGACTAGTGATCACCAGCTGTGTGTTTCTGGTTTTCAGAGAGCCTCAATTTCTTCTTTTCAAAGTCCTTGATCCTTTTTTCAAAAATGCTGATCATTCACTACTGCAGCTGAAACATACCTATGCTGGACAGAGAGAGCATCTGTGAAATTCTGGAGAAAGAGGAAGGAAAATAGGCACAGGTATTTAAATACATTAAAATTTTTTGCCTGCTATGAACTGGCAAATCCAGGTACTAAGCATCTCCTGTTGTGTGCTCTAAATTAATAGACACGCACAACTCTGTGCTTCATCTCCTTTGAAAAAGCTTTTTTAGCGTGCAAAAAAATTTATTTCACAATATTGCATCCTCTTTTAAAAGTCAGATTTCACTTCTACTGTTTTTTTTCTTTTCCTTTTTAGCCACAAAATATGAAAGTTAAGTAGAGAAGAGTAGTAAAGTAGTTTCTGGACTACCTTAAAAAAAAATCAGAAATTCTTCCTGACCGCTTTTACTTTTAGCAGGCTCCAGTTTTTAACAGCCCCCCTTCCCTTCAAAAGTGTTGCTCAAAACATTTTTTAATCATGATTCCTCTTGTGCTTGGCATTCTGCTGCAGTCCCTGATGAGGCAGTGACACGCCACAGCTTTCCCTACCTGTGCTGTGTGCAGCAGAGATGGGGCACCACCAGGGTTCAGCTGCTGTGGGACAGGCTAAGAAGGGTCTTATCCCCTGTGCAAAGCAGCTTCTTGGGGACGAGGCCAGCAGGCACCACCCCTCTCACTCTGTTACACAAGAATTCATGAGACATCTGTAGTTTACATAATGGTACCCAGCGTCCAAGCAGCATTTCTCATCAGCAGATAATGAAATGCTCTTTGGAAAAAAAAAAAATAGGTCAGTGTTATCATCCTTGATTTACATATTCTGACTTTGAAAAAGGGCATTTGTCTCTTGGTCAGAGCAATGGTAAAAGACAAGACAGCTTGTGCAAAGATTTAAAACACTTGAGCAATGTGCCTGACTGAACAAGGCTTATCTATTTAGTGCTTAAGACCTGTGGCTGAATCCAAAACATACCTAAATTATCCTTGTGTAACTTTGCAGTCATAAAATTAAATATTGCTAATTACCTTCCTGTCTCTGATGTGTTATATTTTGGGCTATAGAGCAAGCAGTCCCTATAGATTGATTTGTTTAACACTTCACGCTAAGACCTTGTCTTTAGTTGGATGTAGTCTGTGTGTGTGCACAGCTGTGCAGGTTAGGATTTTCAAAGCTGTCTGAACAGCTTTATCTTTAAAGGCAGCTGATCTTGAAAAATCTTTTAAAGTAATGCTTCCGTAAAAAAAATTCAGCACAAGTTGAAGTTTGGGGGAAATTATTTTTAGGCACATCATGGGGGATTTTCAGTCTCACCGTGACACTGGATGCAGGCTTTAAAGTTGCCACTTTTATTTCTGTGCCTGCAATCCTTGCACACCCTATTCCCACAAGCCCTCTGCTTTTGTTCTGCCCCTGTAAAATAAAACAACAGCACCTTCTTCATGTAGCTCTTCCCGTGTTTTGCCTTTTTGGCCTGCAAACCCTTGAGACCAGAGTTCCCGTCTTAAATATACTGTCTGGATTTTCTGGACCCAAGTGTTATTCAAGAAACTTGCTGTAGCTTCACTGCAAGAAATTTATACTAATATAATATTAGTATAGGCTTTTTGATCAGAATTTCACAACATATTAAAAGAAAAATACATTTAGGAAGACGAGTGTATATTGCAGGAATGATCATTTGTTTGACCTTAATCTGTCATTGGCAAAGCTTCCAGGCTGTGCTGTATTAGCAGATGGATAATGGGCTCCAGCTGAAATTACTTGCACAGTTAAGTATTTATTTTCTCATTTTTCTACAGTGAGACTCGCTAAGAACAGGGCTGGCATATAAACACTCATGTACATTCCTGCATAAACATGTTGGGCTCATTGTTTAGACTGTTTCAGTGAGAAGCTGAGGTGCTGCCATCTCTTCTCCAGCGCTTTGTTCGAGGAACAAAAGCTGGAGCCAGGTAGTCACTGTTGCTTCCCTTGGGGAGCTTGGCACAAAAGTGCAGCACCTCATTTGGGACCACTTCCAAAGGACAGGGGGAGAGAGGTTTTTCACTGACTTCACTGGATTTTGGATCATCTTCAGAGTTTTTATCTTAGAATAGCTTGCAAAGCCTCTCTGTATTGAGCTTTTCAGTGAAGTCTTTGTGCTGTGTAGCTTTTCTCACTTTCTTAGAGAGAAACTAATTAAAAAAGAAAATTTATCACAGAAGTAAACAAAATTAGAAAAATCACAAAATTCAGAGGAAATAGGATTCAGGGGATAAAACCAGAGAAAACAGTAGAATGAACACTCATTTTGCATGCATGTGGTCTTATTGCCTATAACTTTCATTAATAGGTTAAGAAGAGCTCTTGCAAAGGTTTTTATTAAAGTGTAAGCAACATGAAGAACAAAAATTATCAATGCTGTTAATTGCACATCTTCTGATGACTTTGACATCTCTAGAAAGAATTCCTCACACCACAACTGGATAAGATGTGCATATTTTTTGTCAAGATGACTACTCCCCTAACTGATTCAAATATTATTAGAGCAGAATTAAGTGATATGCAATTCCTGCCTGTGAACCAAAAATAGTCTCTCATTTGAACACCAAGATGTAGAGGGTTATTGATTATAAATTAAAACATTATAAGCAGTTTGTGAACAAAGAAAGGGGTGCATCCAAGGGTTTTGTTCAGGAATAATGCATTTATTTATCCAGGAATGATATAAAGAAATTTTCATCTGATGAATGATAATACAGATGCTTAGTAGTTACATAAATGTTCTTGTTTTCCTGTGGTAGGAAATTGTCATTTGAAGCTGGCTTCTTTCCTTAGCGTATAAACCTGACATAACTGTTCCCAATGACACAGGGTAATTTTAATGAAACTTAATTGAAAGAAATTGAAAGGCAGGTAGGATTCGGTACTCCCATCTCAATTATATTAATTCTGCTTATATTAACCAGAGACAAAAGAAATTCATTTAACTGTGCTTTATTCCTAACAGAATCATGGGTAAATGACATTCAAAGAAAATTGAAAAAGAAAAGAAGAGCAGATTCCCTGCTTAGAGTTGTAGAAGCTGAGCAGAAAAGTGATTTTAAAAAATAATTTTTAATAAGGAAGATATGTAGCAACCAGTGAAACAGCCATAGATTTTTCAGGTCAGATTGGGGTTTAGTGATGTCTAGCAAATCCCTGGTGTGGTTAACTGCAGAAGCAGTATGGCCAGGTATCCACTGGTCAATTTAGAGGCAGGTAAAAAAAAAAATCTGTGAAGAACTGAGTCCTGTGGATGTAGAGCAGAAACAACTAAGCCATGTCATGATGTCACAAAGAAATACAATGAATGTTGAATAAAAATTGTATTGGATCAGGAGCCACAGATATTTCAAAAAGAGACATAAAGCTTTGATCAGTTTGGTACTCCTAAAAGAGTTGCTACCCCTCAGGTGGCAGAACCTGAGGGGTAGCAACTCTTTTAGGGTACCAAATGCAAACACAGAAGCCTGGAGCCTTGCTTGGCTGGTGGCTTCACCACACCTTTGCCACTCAGTTACTTCAGCCCTGAAACAGTGCAGTGCTGTGCATGACCTAGTGAAACCTGTTAAATTGGGACTGGGATACAGGGCTTGAGCAGGAATTTAAAGACTTGGAAATTTCCTCTGTGGTTCACTTTTCTCTGCTTGCAAATATGCATGCTTTAGTGAGGGCAGGGCATCTGCAACATTTCTGCTACTGCCACACAGTGCACACAAATCAGCTCCAATGACAGGTGTGGCAAATCCTTCTAGATTTCTTGTGGATACACATGATTGATAATAGAGCAGAGGCAGATGGGATATTTTTTATTTAACTTAGGGAAGCAAACAGCATAGGCTATGTCAGCATTAAAAATTACATACTGTCATAGGAGCAACCCTAAATGTTGATGAGCTCCCTAAATCCATGTTGTGTGAAGCTTAGGATGACACATAGACACAAGGCCCAGAGCATTGCACCCTTCTGATGCAGGGAGGGAGGTGAGGTGCTCTCTGTCCACATCAAAAAACACCGAGGGCATGAGATTCTTAATGTAAATCTGAGACAGTTGTGCAGGCTGCAGCTGCAGTCAGTGGAGTCTTGAAAGGGGAGTCAGTGGAGACTGGGTGTGACCGCTGTCCACTGACAGCATTAGATGGCTCCTACACATGGCCCAGATAGAGGTACTGCATTGTGGCCACCCAAAATTCAGGAATAAAAGTCCTACCCAGCTGGTTAGAAGTTAGCCTGAACAGTAAAGCTCTACCAAGGCTGCAGATCTTGCTGGCACAAAAGAGGGATGGTTACCTATTTCTTGTAAAATTGGACACTGTTTTATTTGCACACTGCTGCTGGTCTGAGCTGGTCAGAATTCATTAGGGTAGAGAGAAAAGGTGCTAAAGATTATGCATGTGAGTTGTGAGTGAATAAGAGATTCGTGAAACTAGATATTCCCTGTAGAGACACATGAAATTTAATTTTCTTTTAAAAGGTAATTTTTTTTTATCTTCTAGCAACCTTGTAGTGTGACGTCTGTTGATCCAGTGTAGATAACTATATTCTGAGTTCAGGCATTGAATCTGGTGTGAAATCATGAAATTATTTTTGTTTGTTTTAGGCTAACATGTGTGAATGACAAAATTACTTGCAAAAACTATATAAAATTGCAGTTTTGTTGGACTTAGTATTTACAGGGAACATTTTCTCTAGTTCTGAAGAGTCCCCAGACTTTGCATAAATAAGCAAGTGCTGGCATTTTCTTAATGTCACTAATGACATTTTGGCCAAGAGGGTCTCAGCTGACTTTATTTACTACAGAATAACACAAGGCATGTCCTGAGGGGAATTACTGCATCACTGGGTTTGTTTACATTACTCTTTAAGCTGTCATCCCCAGCAAGTGTAATTAGCTGCCCAGTGAAACCAGATCTTTCATTACCATCTTTCCTAATGCTTAATGTAGGAATAATTCTCTGGGATGTTTGTTATATATGGAGTAAACAAAATATTTCCTTCTCAGTGGGGTAAATAAAGTTACCATTGTCAAATGCTGAATGACAAAAGACAGAGTTTGCCCAAAGGCACTGTTTTGGAGGGATAACTGAGGGAAACTGACATTGATCCGATGCAATGTTGCTGAGGTTATTATATGGCAAATTTAGCAAAGAGCATATTATTCCAGGCCCTTACAGAATTATATCCACCAAGGGACCAGCTAAGAAAATAAAAATCTCTTTCTAGGAGAAAGAGGACCACACTGAGCATTTGATAACAACCATGTTGTTACTCAAGTGCTGGTGATGGATTAAGCCAAGGTTAATGTAACGTAGCTGAACTCACAGCTACTGATACAAACAGAAGGGAGGTCTGGTGACAAGGCTACCCACTGTGCTGCTCTCTGGAGAACAAGCAGAGTGTGCTTACTATAAGAGTTGTATGTATTAATCACAGCACCCAGCCAAGTTGATTGCTTTTGGTGTCAGTTTTCAGTGCTTTGGGGATAGGAAGAAAGTAAAAAGTGCCCCCACAGAGTCAGAGAGGTTTTAACAAAATACCTAAATCACTTATGAACCAGATTTGCATTATGACTTGTGGGCGTAGACCACTTCAGGAGTGTTATGAACCTGCACCCATGATATCTGGCCTCCTACCAGCAGGGCAGTTCAGCCACAACTATGAATGCAAGCAGCATTTCAGGACAGTGTCATAGTGTTAAATATTCCACCTTAATTACTTTTTTTCCAATGAATTGCCCTCTTCTGATGAGGTCAGTCTTGGCCTAACTGGAAGGGTGTGCTACTACACAATGGTGCCTTTTGCCACATTGTACTCCTAAGGTCTTGACATCTTATTTCTTCACTGCACAGGCTGTGTTAGGGCAAGGCTGTGTTAGCCTAATACCCCACTGGTCTCAGAATAGCATCATTAGAGGGCTCAACATAATAATATGTGCTAAGAGCCAAGAGATGTAAAAAAAATAAATATCTGACATCTGAGCAAGGCTTCAGTGCATACGACCTGGGCTTTCCATGCTCCACAGAGGTTAATTATTTGTCTGGCAAAAATATTGTCTCAAATGACATGTTCCCCAGGAGGTTAAAATGCTCCGCTCTTCAACTGGGTTACTGACTCCCTTCACCATTATGAAAAATTGCATCAAGTTTCACTGGAGAATAAGGTAGTGGTAGAGGGGATGCAACCACTCATTAGTGCAGGGACTGTGACCCATGACTCAGCTTCCACAGGCAGCAAAGGTGGAAGAGACAGTAAAAACTGAGGCGGGGTGTTGAAAAATGGAAAAGCAATACTGACATTACTTTTCAAATCCAGATGGTGAGCCAGTTCTCCATGTAAGAGTTGTTTGATCTACAAAAGATACAGCTTTGTTAATTTTATGGGCAAATGAATAATGGGATGGCTTTGGCTTTTGTTTGTTTATATGATCAAAAAGAAAGTTACAGAAGAACAAGTAAGCAAACCATGACTTTTATCAGGCTGACACCAGTGCAAAGAAAGGGGGCAATTAGATGCTAACACAAACAGGTTGCACCAGTGGAGAAGTCAGTACAACACCCATTAGTCCCCCTTTGAAATGCTCGTCCCTGCTTCTCTAAACCTCGTTTTCTGATTTTCTTTTGAACTGTTCAACAAGTGTATGGCAGTAGGAAAAGTCTGGAGGAAATACAAGTCATCCCATCACTTGAACTGTTCATCTGCAGTGGTAGAACCCATGGCATTAGGAGGTGCAGCCTAGTCTATGGCACTTGGTACAAAGCGAGAACAATTTGCCTTGAGTTGTACACCAAATAAAAGTAACACAGTCCCTAGAATGCTGGTGTAACATGAAGAAGAAACTAAACAATTCTAGACCAAAAAGAGTTTAAACATGCTTCAGAGGTATTCATTAACTGTATGTTAATTAATAGTTGAGGTATGTACAGCAATTGATCCATGGAATGACAGAATCATTTAGGTTGGAAGAGAGCTCAAAAATCATCAAGTTCAACCATTAACCCAGGACTGCAAAGCCCACCACTAAACCATGTCCCCAGGCACAACATATACAGATTTTTTAAACACCTCTAGGAATGGTGATTTCACCACGCCCCTGGGCAGCCTGTTCCAATGCCTGACCACCCTTTCCATAAATAATGTTTTTCCTTATATCCACTCTAAACCTCCTCTGGTGCATCTGGAGGCAGTTCCCTCTCATTCTGTCACTTGTTACTTTTGAGAAGAGACCAACCCCCATCTGGCTATAGTCTCCTTTCAGGCAGATGCAGAGAGCAGTAAGGTCCCTCCTGAGCCTCCTTTCCTCCAGGCTAAATACTCCCTNCCACTAAACCATGTCCCCAGGCACAACATATACAGATTTTTTAAACACCTCTAGGAATGGTGATTTCACCACGCCCCTGGGCAGCCTGTTCCAATGCCTGACCACCCTTTCCATAAATAATGTTTTTCCTTATATCCACTCTAAACCTCCTCTGGTGCATCTGGAGGCAGTTCCCTCTCATTCTGTCACTTGTTACTTTTGAGAAGAGACCAACCCCCATCTGGCTATAGTCTCCTTTCAGGCAGATGCAGAGAGCAGTAAGGTCCCTCCTGAGCCTCCTTTCCTCCAGGCTAAATACTCCCTGCTCCCTCAGCTGCTCCTTACAAGATTTGTGCTCTAGTCCCCTAGTTCCAGCCAAAAAGAGATGAAATGAGTTACTCATGGTCCTGCTCACTGCTTCTTTTCCCTGGCATTTGTGTTTCTTTGCTACAGGATGAGTATCTTGCCTTGAATAGCAGAGGGGAAGGTCAGTCTCAGCATTTGCATGTCCTTCATACCCTCTCAGGATCTTGTATCAGCTGGAGAGCATCTAATGAGGAAAGGCTGGGCATGGTGCTAGTCTGACATCAGGGAATTTGCAGAAGACATTAGATGAGCTGTAATCTATGACCCTTCTAATTACTTGTATCCCTTCAAGATTGAAACCTACATGTGGAACAGAAAAGGTGCACCAAGAAAGAAAAAACTGCTGTCAGTTCGTCCCATGTTGTCTCGGATACTTCTTCCTCATGAGGGGAAAGATTCCTCACACTCTTCCCCTGCTCCAGCCTTGGGTCCATCTGTATAGTGCTCATCAATGTTTTAGTCGTGAAAGCATAATAAAAATCAAACAAACTCTGATATGCAAAATGAGTTAGAGTTTTTTAACCCTGTTTTCAAGAAAGTGACTGATGATTCACTGTTAACCTGGTCAAAACAGCCTCCCATGAGAGGCAGGATCTTGATTTTTGCTTTAATAAAGAAGTTAAAAAATGTTTTCTTGCAAATTCTTGTCAAACAATCTTAAAACACTATACAGAGAAAAAAACATATACACAGCTATGGTCCTTTGTTTCTTGGCAGAATACCTGGAATGTGAAGGGAAATGGTTTTTACAATAGAAGAACATGCTATGTGATGTCTTTCCCAAGCAATTATATCCCTTCACAGTAATGCTTTCCTGAAAGACAATCTGATGAAATTCCTTTGGTCAGGAGACTATTTTTAATTAAATACCCTAAGGATAGCTATTTTAGCTATTTAACTTTGAGCTATTTAACTCACTTGGGTATAATGGCTGTCAGTAAACCCTGAGTAATTCACATGCTCAAAGAAGCTGAATTTATGAGTAAATCCTAACTCACCTCAGCCTGAATCTGTGGTTTGGCAGAGGGCTTATAAAGGGAGTTAAGGAGTCCCTCTCTGCTACACAGACCTCTGAAGACTGGGGAAGCAGCTAGGTATCCAGTTTGGGACACTTCCAGGTGGACCACTGGTCTGATGCCATGCAGCTATTCTGATGCCTCTATGCCTGAACTCCCTAGAGTTTCACCTTTTGCATACTCGGCTGTCTTGGAGCTCAGACATGCTCTCCAGAATTGTTTATGCACAGCTCTAACAATAGGCAGTCAAACACATCAGGGAGACCAATCAGTGATTTAGGCTGTGAACATCTCAAATACAAAGGGGCCCTGAAATTTATACATATATAGACACAATAAAATTGAAGGTTATTCACACATTAAATGCATGCTTGGATGCAGCCAACAGAGGCAACTGTCTGGGCAGCAGTCTGCATTCTGATTTGGGAGCTTCCGGACCTTCCAGGGACAAGGTCCAGGATCATTGGATACACCTGGGAAACACTGAGAAACTAGAGACTTCCTGCTGCTGTCAGGCAAGAACAAGGGAAGGGGAGCTACCAGGGGTGGGCTCAAGGAATCTCTGGCAGCTTCTCATGATAATGATCAGCTGCCCTTAACCCAGCATGCCTGGAGCCTTTGTGGCAGCTGCCCATCCTTAGAAGGGTGAAGCACGTTTAACCAGTGCTCAGTTGGGACTACACGAGAGCCTTGGCTTGGAGTACAGCTCTAAGGCAGCAGTTTGTGCAGCAGACCACAAGGGAGGAGGCTTCAGTGGGAATTTTAGTGTTGTGACAGTCTCAGTTACGGTGCTGACGTGTCACAGGGCAGCCTGCCTGGCAGGTGTTGGAGCAGCTGTTCCTGCCAGGGCAGTGGCCTGAGGAAGAGTCTGGATAGCAGATGAAGGCCTCCAAGCCATGGGCTGCAGGGAGTACCTGAAGCATCTCTCTGATGCCCAAGAGATGGCCTGCTGTCCTGCCAGATGTGTGCTATCTTGGAAGATATGCAAACCAAATGGAGGAGTTACAGGTGGGAGTGAGTAAGCTGTGCAGCATCAGAGAGGCCAAAAAAGGAGACAGATAAGTATTTTTAAGAAAAAAAAAAAAGGAAAGGTTCTTCTCAGTAGTGTGAAGAACCCTAGATTGCAACTGCAGCAGAGAAGCAGGCAGTATCTACCACTAATACTGAGGCATTGAGGTAAGTGCAACTACTGGAGAATGGGAAGGATAGCAGTTCATGACTTCTGTCACTAAGGAAATGCTCCTGCCCCCATCCAGGGACTTAAAACTGGGAGATGCATTCCCTGGCCTCAAAGATGATGAGAAGCCAGGTATGCCTTCAGGCAAAGAATCTGCTCCATCTGACCCTAAACCATACAAGACAATGGGCATGAAATGGTGAGCCCATGCAAACAGGTGCCTCCCTGCTGCAGGGGACAGAGGCACCCATCTGCTGCTCTGACCATCACCTAGAATGGTCTGCTGCCTATGCCATAGCTGCCTGTGCCATGACTGCGGATGCCATGGAGGGAGTGCTGATACACTCCTCCAACCCTCTGACCACTATTCTCTGCAGACCAAGGGAGGTGATTCTTCCCCTCTGCTCAGTAATGGTGAGGCCACACCTGGCACACTGCTGGTTTGGGGTCCTCAGTGTAAGAGCAATGAGATATTGGTGCATTGAAGAAAGTCCATATCAGGTCCAGGTACAAAGATGATGGGCTAGAGCATCTCTTAGGAAAGGCTGAGTGAGCTGGGACTCTTTAGCTTGGAGAGGAGAAGGCTCATGTTTGAACTTCTCAATATGTGTATATAAATACCTGGGGGAAGGGTGTTAAGAAGATGAAGTGAGACACTTTACAGTGGTGGCCTGGTGAGAGAGAGCAAAGCATAAAAACTGAAACACAGCATGTTTCCTCTGAAGATCAGAAAACACATTTTAACTGTGAGGGTGGCTGATTGCTGGTACAGGTTGCCCAGAGAGGTGGTGGAGTTCCTGGAGATATTCAAAAGCTGCTTAGAAATGGTCCTGGCCAGCTGCCTCTAGCTGATCCTGTCTTGATAGGGGTGGGGAAAAGTTGGATGAGATCATCTTCAGAGGTCCCTTTCAATCTCAGCCCTTCTGTGATTCTTCCTATTATTGCCACAGGGCTTTCTTATGACAAGACTAGAAATGTCTAAACATTACTGTGATATTTCACTTTTTGATTTCACTTCAAGTTTTTCACTGCATCAGAAAAGTAAATTTGCAGAGTGCTACCTTGAGACAATACTCTAATGAGAATATGCTCGTTACAGATGGAGCTGTCTGAAGCCATTAATTGTAGAGAAAAGCATGTCTGAAAAACAGTCCTCAGAGTATTTAAAAAACCTTTGCCTGATTATGGCACAAGCTCAGAGACAAACCCAGAGGTGCAGCCTCCCATGTAACATGCTATAGATGGCCACACCACACCAAATGGGCAGCCACTCAGCAGCCCCAGTGGCCTGGCCATGGTTAGAAGAGGCATGAACTCTATCTTATGGTGGTACATGTGTAATTTTAATTAATTCAGCAGCTGGAAAGGAGGCTGCATTGTATGGCTAACTTAGAATGCTGGCTGTATACACATTCAGCCTAAAAATAGAGGTGGCCATATTGGCAGTGGTACAGTGAGTTTACTTTCATTTTGGGCCGACACTTGGGGGCAATATCAGCAAATGGAGCTGTGTCAGAAAAATATACTTGATTCAGAAGCAAAATTATATATTTTTATCTGTTTTAAATTTAGCTTCATATCATCATGCTCCAAAATCTTTCTAGAGAGGAAAGAAATAGTGCTTGAGTTTTCTGTTGAAGATTTCTTTTGTTTATAGGTATATATGAAATAACCCCCCACAGTAAATTAAAGATTTATTCAGTTTCTTTGAGGAAAGTGAAGCAACTTACGGCATAATGCATTCCTCAGGTCATACAATATATTCATCTTCTTTTTAGAAATACAGATAAAACATATTCACTAGCTACAAGTCCCCCTTTCCTGAAAGTTCCTTGAAGAAATAATGTCTGGATTAGGAGTCAAGCATTTTTTTAATCTACCAAAGCAAAGCTTGTAACACCCTCACAGGCAAGGTTTGAATGCTGCTACTACTAAGCTAATCAGTAACTATCTCTATTTCTCCTGATCTTTGATGCATTAAAACAATTGACATGAAGTTTCTGATTAATAAGTACTTGCTGAAATCTTCACTTTAATCAAGCCCACTTGTTTTTTACTAAGCTTGAACAAATGTTCTGATCACAGCCAGCTAACATACTTTTATTTGAAAAAACAACATAAAAGACTTAATTTAGGATACTATTGAAAAGATAAGAATTAATCTTAAAGATTGTAACAATTTATTTTTACTATTCAAGGTACGATATTTCTTTACTGATATTAAGAGTGATTAGGATTTAACCTATAGTGTTAAAAAAACCCCAGTTATTACAACCAGCCACATCCTGAAAGTGGTCAGAACCAGCAGACTGACAGTCAAATTGGGTTGTTTGGCTGAACTGCTGCAGTATTGCCATATTGTTAATCACCAATTTCCACAGCAGCAAATTTTCTTTCTGGTGCTGTTAATGTCTCCCTTGATTCTTTCATAGGACTCTGGCTGTCTTTTAGGCATAATACTGTCTTGTTAAACTATGCTTAATCGTCTATAATGGCTGTTTCAAGCATTTTTTCCTTTCCATAATCTTTACAATGTGTTTAGGAACAGAATACAGTGCAGAGGATTAGAAAATGTGTTTGTGTCTAGTCTGGGTATTAATTGGGAGTCTCAATACTTACCCTACTTCAAACCACAGGTATCTCTTTGAAAGGCAGTCCTTTGCCTAATCCATCCTTTTACTCCGTGCTTGGGGGTGGGAGGCTCAAAATGCTTGCCTAAATGTAAACCTTTTGTCTGGATGTTTGGGAAGTTGTCCCAAATCTGGACATCTGGGAAGCTGAGGGCTCCAGTCAGGGTTTGTGTGCTCATTTGTGATGAGGTGAAAGGAGGGAGTGCTGCTGTGCATTGAGACCCACAAGTAACATCTGTGAAGCCACTAAACCAGGTCAAGTCCTGTTTTTTGAGCTGAACTGACACAGCAGCATGCAGGCACACAGTTCTTCCCTCCCATCCCCCAGAACCACGTGGCTGCATCCAGAATGACAGGAGCAGCCCCCCATTTGTACCTGTCCAGTGCCTGGCAGCGCTTTGGATGAGTGATGTGCTGGGGACCATGCAGGAGCTGTGCAGGGCTGATGGCTGGCACTGAGTAGGGAAAATCATAGCTCCAGATGCTGTGGATACAGAGGCTCTGGGGAGCTGGCAGTCTGGGAGCAGGCACAGCAGCCTGGAGCAGCCAGCTGCAGTAGAAAGACCAAGCAGAGTGGGTTGATGAGGTAAATAAAACTGCTTGTTAAATAATTAAGCTCCCCCAAGGAAGTACCTTTTAGTAAGAGGATGAAGAATGCTGGCGTTTGGGGGTGTTTTCTGTGTTCATTTTTATTCGTTTTTTAACAGGGTTTTAGTGTTCTATATTTGTACCACAAATTCGGATGGCAAAATAAAACTTTTTAGGAATTTCAACAACCTATATGCTTTCTGGGGAAATTTTGGCATGAAGCACATAGTTAATTCTGCCATGTGATCATAATAATAATAATAACTAGACATAATAGGCTATTTTTTAATATGCCTCGAATTTTTATTATATACTCTATATAGCTCCTGCTAAAAGGGGCATTCTTCTTCGAGAATTTAAAGTCTAACATTCTAGTCCTGTAATTTGCAGTATATCAGTGCATTTCTTAATCTGTATGCACTGCCAATGCAGTCAGTTCCTTGGGAGCAGTCAGTCACAGTCTATGGTTTTCCTAGAGCAGAACTGAAAATTTCCTGGGAGGACCCAGTGCTCTTTTTTTTTTTTTTTAATTTAGCTAATACGTCTTATTTTCTTGTAAAGTTGAGGCAGCTTTCACTTTAGGAGTGTAGAGCAGCTCCCATAACTCACTCTGATAACCAAGTGAATACTGTTGCGACGAGTCTCTGTAAATCCCAGAAGATTTCTGGGATATACTGTGCCTTTCCCTTAATATGGAAACAGTTATTTACAGCCAGCAACCACACTGAGTACAGAGAAATGAGTAACTCACCAAAAGTGCCTGTAGCTTCTGCCCTCTAACTGGACAGACAGAAACCCCTAAAATATTGATCTTACTAGTAGTTCAAAAACTGTCATTGGCAAATAATTATCATAATTTAGTTGTTCCAGCTTTACTGCAGGATAGATGTCTAAGAGAAGTCATGCATTTTGTTTGTTCATAGTGGCTAATGCTGTTGAAGGCCCAGCACTCTGCATTCTTTTATGCTAACAGGCCAGTGGCAGTTGAATTTTGTCACGTGTGACCTGATGTTTTATTTGTCAGTTTTTAAATTTGCAATTGCACTTTGCTAGACTGTCACCCCAGCCTGACACCAGCTGAATGAAGCCTCTCTTGGAAAGGACAAATAGTGAGCCAGTGAAGATGGTGTCTTTCAGGGCTTTCAGTGGCAGACAAAATCAAAGTATTCCCCATCCAGCAGTGGTGTTTATGGCCCAGCCTCGTGGTCCTTCAGTTCACTCCTCTGTTTTCCTGCCTATGTGAAAACTGTGCAGTCAAGTCCCACAAGAACTATGAGCACTTCCTTGGATACAGGGCACATATGCACAAGACTAGACAGCTGGGAAAGAAAGTTTCAAATAGTTTATGATGTGGAAGAATAAACTCTGTTTATTGCTGCTGTTGTAGATAGCATCAATTACAATACCCCTTGAGAATCCCCATCTTTCATCACTCAAAACTCCACCCTGTTTACTTTTATTCTTATTCCTCTAAAAGAGATTACTTGGACATTCTTCCTTCTTTCCCCGTAGGAAAACTTGAGTAAACAGTATTTCCACCATTCTAAGTATCTCATGCACCTATCATGTGAAAATAAAAATTACTTTGTGGGATTTTCCACTAGCTCTGAATGTACGTAGCTTAAAACATAAGAATAAGATGTGTCAGGAGAGAAAAACAGTGTCTTTATTTCTGAGTTTTTTGTTAATCTATCATGTATTGTAAGGGTTTTTGCTGTTCTAGAGGCGTGTGAGAGGCAGCAACATGTCTTATTGACTCTTCTAACATTAAATATCATAAGATCTTCAACACTGAATTGCTGCCAGCTAACCAAAATTAGGACTGTGCTTTGAGGAAACTGATTCCCCAGCAAGTGTGGGTGTAGCCTGTTGAGGGATGGCAGCTCGTCCTCTCTGTCCATCTGCCACCTGCCTTAGCCCACAGTCTGCTTTATTTTCAGCTGGCAAGTAAGGAGCTTCAAAACTTAGATAGAAAAATAATCAAATGTATTTTGAAACAGGTAAGCCATTGAAGCAGCAGTTTAGAAGAAGCCATTACATTGGTCATCACAGCTTTAAAAATGAAAAATATTTGTTTTCTTTTTGCTATTTAGAGGTGAGATAATAATTCCAGGGCAAGTTTACTTTCCAACATGACCAGTGAAAAGTACTCAAAGCAACATACATTGTAGCTTAAACTATGTGCATTCAAAAGAAAATAAAGAGTCAACATGAGCATGATGTATGGTTAAACAGTTGGTTCCTCCATGGTCTTTTCATACAAGTGTAGGTATAATACCGATCTCTGGTTCCTCTGAAAAATCTACTGCAAATTACTTTGTACTACATGGTGACATGTTGTATCTCATTCTTTTTATGCACGTATATATGAACAAGGGATAAAAATATTCTTTCTTACATTGACTTTTTTACTCTCTTTCATAACTTGGAAGTTATTTGTACTGCTAAATACGTAGGAGACAAGATCTGAGTACTACTTGTACTGTGCAATATTTTGCTTTCTTCTCTGACTGCTTTTCTCCTTGCCACAAGTCAGTTCATCCAATCTCATTTGCTACCAAAATATCTCCTTTTCAGAGTGAGATAGCCAGAGTGCCATTCTGTGTGGAGCAGCATGGGAGGAATAGACTTTGACAGCACTTTAACACTGTATGCAATGAAGAATCTGACTCATTTGCAAAAGTGAAAAGGAGATTTATTGTTGACGTTGGTAGTTAATGTTGACCAAGAACTGAAAAAGCATGTGTTTTTTACATGTACTCATGGCGGTTTTACTCAGAGCTGCAAATGGCGGTGTAACCCACGTGCGTGTGAGGCAATGCCCCCCAGGGGAGTTCCACTCAGGTCAGACTGAATTCTGATCCCAGCTCTGCTGCCCACCTGCATCACTGGCAGCACGCCCTGCTGTCTCCCTGGATTTTCTCTCCATTTCTTAAGTAATATTAATTGCAGTCGTATTTTCTTTCTTGCTATGAAGATTAGAAGGGTAAAGCTAAGCTTGTCAGTGAGTGACTTAGCTAGTATGTTGTTAAGAAAACATTTTGATAGTTTTGTGGCAGTCTTCTTTAGAAATGCACCGTGAGGTAGGCATGTCCCTGATCTCTCATGACCCTTCTACAAGGGCATAATCTCTTTGGCTAATCCACATTGCTGCTTCTTTGCATTTCACTTGCAGTATTTTGCAGAGGATCAAGGATCCTTGATCAAAGATCAAGGACATCGATCATGTCATCAATGCCTACACAGAGGAGCAGCACAGCTATCTTCCTTATTGTCTCTAAATCACATGTGAAATAGAGAAAGGAGAACAGACAGTGATCGACCACAAGCGTTCTGTTACCCTCTAAAGGCTTTCCATTTTAAAAATCCCACCCAAGTGATTTAAAGCATTACCCTCCTTTCTTTTCCCCCCGGAAGTTTATTCCCTGATGTTACTCTCAGATTTCTACAAGACTTTCTTTTGCCACTTTCCCTTATAACATCACTTGGGATTTTTTCTTTTGCAGTCAAGGGATTCTTTGACCCCCCTTAACATGAGCACAGTGGTACTAGTTACCTGGATAACACTGTGCTGAAGCTGAAACACAGAGCCACAAAGACACTGTGCTCTGACACTACTACAAAGACAATGCCAGCTAAAAGCAAGAATTTCCATGCATAGCTTGGAATGTTGTCACCCTGTTGGTATGTCATGAGGTATCATGAACTCCAGGATATCATCTGCCTGAGTACAGAAATAAACATTACTGATAAAAGTTTAGTATTGAGCTAAATTGTACTTAAAAGTTTCTAGCACTGGAGTTTCCACAACCTCTCTGACTTCAGTTTATTCTGGATCCATTTTGTTTTTGAAAGACAGTGCTCAGTCTAGGCCTGTATCTCTTGTAGAGGCTTAAAAATGCTCAACAGAATGCAAGAAGTACTTGCAGGATTACTTGTCCGTCTTGTTCACTCATGTCCAACTTACATGTTCCTGTATTGCACAGCAGTCTGCCACAGGCTTGTGTTCAGCTCATGGTCCACTGTAAACCCCAGAAACTGTTCTCCAACACTTTCTAACTATTTGGTCCTGATTTGTACTCCTGAAATTGATTACTCCTGCCTAAGGGCAGTGTTTTTTACTTGTCTTGACAAAATTTCTTTTTTTCTTTTTTGCTGTTTGTTCCTCCAGTTTCTCAGCTTAAAATTCTGCCGCTGATATATTCGTGGGAAGAAGGTAAAACCAGTGACATACTGAATAGGGTAATATTAACCCCACATCCTTAGGAAACTGGTAAAAATTTCAATAAGAAGAGAATTCAAGACGTGGCATGTTGCACTGACTGTCCTACATTGGCAGTAGGAGGGAAACGTAGTGACTACAAACTTCATCCAAAAGTTATGTCCTCCACTATAATCAATCATAGCTGAAGCCTATTTGTTCTTGGTTGCCCCTACAGCCAAAGCTCTCCCAGGGATCTTGGAACATGAAAACTTGCTGGGCTCCACCCAGATATGCTCCAGCATCTGCTGTTAGCATGTTGCTCTTCCCATTAATTTGAACTATAAAGCTGGGTCTGCTGGAAGCTGTGTGCATTTCTGCTTTGCTAGATCAGGGCCTTAACCTTCAGATGAAGTGTGCACACAGGAATACAAGTAAGATGAACTGCAATCAGATTTTCCTACCTTCTAGTAAGGAGGACAAACCAAGCATTTCACACCTGTGCTGACATGTCATAGTAGTATGTTACAAAAGTTCACTATTGATGCTTGAACAGAAATGCATGCTTTTCATAAAAGTACTCATGGTAAATTTGCAGAATAAGGAGATTGTACTTTTTAGCCTTGCTTTTAGCAGAAACATTGTGTCATTTATAGATATATTTGTGTATTTGATAATGATCCCAGCATTTAACAGCAGCTATTTTTGCCTGTTTGTTTGGAAGCCTCTAATGGCTTAGTCCAGTTGAGCTCATTTCATAGCTTCCCCTATCTGTGGGGCCATCTGTTATCCACCCACTTTTTTTTCTTCCCCTGATTGGTTTCACACAGGCCCTTTAGTTCATTTCAATTAGGGTAGTTTGGAGAAGATCATACTATAGTCTGCCGTTGTGTCATGTGTGTTGTCCCTGTCCCACCCTGCTCGTCCCCCCACAATTAAATGGAAAACACTCCATGATGAAGAATGTTGTTGAATTTACTAGGCTTGGTGGAAAAAGACTCTGTGGGGATTTTCTCCAAAGCTGGAGGATTTCTGCAGGTAAGCCTATAAAACCTGCAGAAGAGGGTAATGAAAAAATCTAAAAATAGAAAAAATGAATAGAAAAAACTAAAAATTTTGATGCTTTCTTTAATCATACTGTTAACCTTTTCTGAATATCTGTGCATATATTCATGCATATATATGTATATATAAACACTGTTGACCTTTCAAATCTATATATAAATAATACATAATTTATAAATATACATTATATATGTGTGCGTAATATAAAAATATCTATCTCACTTCCTTGGGGATGTTTTCTTTAGTTTAAAAATTTCTGGCTTCTAATCCATACAGGTCATGAGTGAGGCTGGAGAAGTATAGGGGAATGAAGAGATATTAGAAAATTCCTAGAAGCCTCTCGAAATATATCTCCAAGCAGATAAACCTGAAAGCCTCTTTTGCTTCTGGAAATTGTGTTGTGGGATGGTTTTTTTAATATATAATTTCAGACTCTGAGCGAGAGTTAGAGAATGGTAGAATGGGGAATTGCTGCTGTGGGGAGGATTTTGGAAGCAATAGTTCAGATGCAAGAAGGGCAATGTCAAGCTGGAGGAACCCTGTCTCGCTTCCCATGTCATTTTGTCATAATGAACAGAATCCTGTGGAATCCCCTGGGTTTTAAACACTTCTCATTTCAGATTGGGGTGGGCAGCCATCAAGGAATAGTTGACAAGTTCGAATATCATCTGTGTTTTTGCAACAGTGTTGCAATAGGCTACACCATTGAGAAGCATAGGAGCAATCTTAATTTGAGATGTTACCTTTCAAAGCATAAAGTCGTCTCGCTGGCTGCTGGCAACAGGCGTTTTGCAGAGCTGCTCGCGGCACGTTACTGCTGTGGGCTTTGTCTGAGTGCAATAGCTCTGCCTATCTTGTGGTGCCTTCAGTCTGAGCTTGGCACAAGTTGAGATTTTCTTGTACCTTTATTTTATAGCCCCAGGGAGGAAAAATGCAGACAAAATGTCAGCCTGGAATCCTTTCCACTTTGGCTGGGAGCAGAGCACTGCACGGCTTGGATTGGCAGGGGGCTCAGGAGAGTTGCTCTGTCTCCCCTGCCACACTCCTGCAGATGGATCCCAGGCACCAACCAGCCTGCAGCCCTGGCCTCTGCTGTCCTTGCCGCTCCTGGAGCCGATGCGAGCCCCCGGGACAGTGGAGAATGAGAGAGAACTGAGCTGCTGATGGGGGAGGGAAGGTTCACAGGATTCCTCACAGGGTTGGTAAAGAAAACCCCCAAACAAAACGGGGGAAAGGCAGCGTGAAGGATGAGCTCCAGGTTTATAATGGGAGGAGTGTAAGGGCTTCCCCCGGTGATGCAAACACACCAGCCCGCTCTAGGAGCTAAGGAAAGGCTTCGTGCAGCCGTTCCATTACTGAAATATCACTGCGTGCGTGCTGCTGTGCCAACCCCGGCAGCGAGGCGGAAGATCCCGAATCGCTACCTGCAGCAGGCGTGGATGCGACAAGGAAGAGCCAGGGTCGCAAGGCAAAGCCGTGGACTATGTTTGTCTGGGGATAGGGAGCCCCTCTGTGTTCCCTGTGCGGCCGCTGTGCGGGACTTCGCTGCTTTCCATAGCTCCACCTGGTGTTGGGCCGCGGCAGGGAAGACCTTCCAGAGATGCTCCTATCCCCAGACTTCCCGCTGCCCTTCTCTCTGTGCGTAACAAAACTGCTTCCCCAGGAAGGCCTCCCGGGGTGCCTGGTGAGTACCCACCGCCTCCTGCCTGCGGTGGCTCTGCCCCTTGCCAGGAGCAGCGTTGGTACCCGGTACCTTTTAGCTTTGCAGCTGCCATGTTGGAGAGTGGGTTTCTAAGAAAGGATCGGTTGGCATTTGGCTCTTTTATGCCAAGTATCGCTTACTGGGATAAACTGGTGATGGCCTTCTCATTTATCAGTGTGACCAGGCCATGAGCAGTGACAAACCCCAGGTGGCACCTGGAGCGTGTTGCTGCACCGCTGGCTCATGTGGTAAAACAAATGCACCAACGCAGCTAATCAGGCTTGCTTTTTGTGGGCAAGAGCAGTCACAGCTAAAGGCTTCTTTTAGTAACTGTGTGTTTACAACTTGCCGCCCTGCTGTCCCTGCAGATCCCAGGCTGAGGAGACAGGAGGTAGTCAGGGAGCTTTCTGAATCCTGCAGCTCCTGCCTGGGCGATTGCACCTGAGCAACCCCATGAGAAGCCAGGGGGAAACCCAGGTATAAGGAAATGGGAACCTGAATCTTCAGCTCTGGGGTACATGTCTGCAACCAAAATACAAAGCCCAGTTTGGAGGATATTGCTTTTTTTCATTGGTACACAGTAGCAGTTGTTTTTTCCTCTAATATTGAGTCAGGAACTTTGAGAGCAGAGATGATGCTACTATACCTTGCACTAGCATCTAAAACAGTGTTTCTACCCAACTTCTCATCTGGTTCCCTGTGTAGCCACCTACAGTCAGGGAAAGGCAAGACTGAGCTGAGGTATTCTAGCTTTTCTGGCTGCATCTCCATTCCTGTAAAATGTGTAAATATCCTTCCTCTCTCTCTTTAGTGGACAGGTTTAGGGTGGGAGGTACGGCTCACAGAACAGCCTCAAATCCCCCATGGTTGCCCCCAGAGGCAATCATGAAAATCTTCAGAGGGAGCCCTTTCAGCTGTAGGTTACTGCTTATCCTGTTTCTAATCATGGCTGTACCCATTAAGACTCTGCTGCCAGAGCCAGGAATAGACCAGAGTAATCCTGGTGCCCAGCATCTTTACAGAGAGTTTTGTAATTTACAGCCATGTGTGTGTCGTCTTAGCTCATTCTGCCAGGCATTGCATTGTGCAATATGTACAGGTACGATCTGCTGCTCACCCACCAAGGCTGTGTTCTCCACGTGTGAGGTGGGCGAGAGGCATCAGCACTGCCTGTCAGCTCTCAGCACCAGATAGAGCTCTTCCTACACTGGAGTTTGCAGCTTAAACCATGTAGTTTTAAACCAGCTCTTTTGACACAGCTTATGACTCTGTGTGTGTATTAGGTGGACTCTGGATTGATTATTGACATGCTTTGGCTTTGCTAACAGCTCTTTGCTGATGGGAGTTGAGCTGTTTGCCTCCTATGTAAGATATGTCTTATTAGTGCTTCTATACTGCTTCAGCTCTGGTGGGCGAGAGGTAGATCGGAGGCAAGACACTTCACTGCACAGTTGTTTGACAGGCATGGAGAACAACATGTGCAAAGTTCTGCCTGAAAGTCTGGAAAGTGGAATAAACAAGTGCTCAAAGAAAATAATCAAATTCTTCATGCACACTTGCAGGGAAGTATGTGTCAGGCTGCTGTGTGCACTGGGATGGAAGATGGACCTGGAGAAGTGGGTGAGGGTGGGTGCTTTTCCTTTGCACTGCAGCCAGGCTGCTGTTTGCCTTGCAAGCCTGAGCCTTGTGACAAAGTGTATGCTGGGGACCGGCAGCAGGATGGGCCAGAACTGCACTGGTTTTCAGTGAAGGTTCTGGGTATCAACGAACAGAATCAGAAAGACCTGGACTTGTGCAGCCTCTGATATAATGGTGGGGATGCCTGCAAAACCACAGGTAGGACTGGGGAGGAAATGGGGGAAAGGTGGCAAAGAAATAACAGGATGGAAAGAAGCCTGCATCGAGGAACAGAGGGATGAGGAAACCACAGTGTCTGTGAGTGAGTGCAGTACTTTAACTGCAAAACTGTAATGACTTGTGTGTGTACAGAGTCAAGAGAAACTGGCCAAGGGGTAGAATTTGACATTGTAATTGAAGAATTCACAAGTGCTTGAGGACCATTTCTGATCACAAGCAAGCAGCACTTCTGCTTTGTGCCTCAGACAAGAGGTTGAGCTTCCAAACGTGATGACACTGGGGTACAAGGACTTGTGCTGATGAAATGCTATCACCGATGAGCTCAGCAAATATGGTGATCTTGAATTACGAGTCCCTGTAAGAGCTAAAGCCACCATGTGTTCTCCCCATTGGCAATTGTTGAGCAGGATCTGTTTCTCCCCTGCACTTGCTTTCTCCTCCCTGCCCCCATGAGCTTGGGAAGCTGCAGTGTGTGACCATTTGAGTGTATGCCAATCTCTTCAAAGATTCTCTGTAATCCCCTATGCTAATCCTCCTGGAAGAGGAAGGATGCTTGTAGGCAGCATTTGCAGATCCACACCCGGAATACTAAGCTTGTTATAACACCTGGCCTGTCCTTGCATCTGCTGACTTGTTTCCAAGGAAATTGTTGTGCATAAGTTCCTCCTTCCTGTGGACTTACTTTGAAATGTTGCTTCAGGTAAAAGTAATGTTTGTTTCACAAATGATTATGAGAAGAAATGGCAGCATCCAGGGACAGCTATCATAATTCACTGCACTTACAGTGCTGAACATGAGAGGCCACATTTTTGAAGCGACCTCTAAGGCTGCACAAGTCTGCAGATGCAGCAGAAGCAGGTGCCTTGATCCATGTGTCCAAACATTGACCATCAGCCTCATGCCAAGCATCCCCCTTAAGGGATACACTGGGGCCCCAACAGAGGAGATGAAATGCCCTGGACCAGTGCAAAATGAGGTACATTTAAGACATACTCACATGACAAATGCAAAGGGAACTTTAGCACCAGCTGAAACACGAAGTTGGTGCAGGACTTCTGTGTTGCTCTAAAGCTTTCCAAGTAGTGCAAGTGCTGAGAGTGTGGCAAGGTCTGTGCTGTTTTGGCTCCCTTGTGTGGCATTTCAAACAGGTATCAATTAGAAATCGATAGCATGTTTTTAAAGAAAACCACAGGCTCTTCTGTGCTTCCTGGCAAAGAACACGAGGAGTCCTGTGCTGGAAGGGTCTCCACATCTGTGGCAAGCAGGATACTGGCACAGCTAAGCAAAAGCAGGGGCCAAGTCGCTGGCCAGAAATTGTCACTTTCCACAGTTACGGACACATTTTAGTTTAGCTAGTTTCCTTCTCAGCAGTATTTGTGACAAAAGGCATGGAAGATGCTTTTGTTTTTCACGGGGATTATGTTTAATCACAACAGGTGTTTATGAAAAATTGATTAAATAAATAATGATGCCCACCAGACCATGAACAACCAAGGAGTAAAAGGCAAGGGAGGAACTGTGGCTCCAAGCAGGTGGCAGATACTGGTTTGTTGGAAAGCTCACAGCAAGGGAAGGGCAGAGAAGGAAGCAGACAAAGAATCAAGGGTTGCAGTGCAAAAGCTGTGAAGGGCTTAAAGAGAAAAACCCATGAAGGCTTCAAAACACACACGTTAAAACTTGAGTGTGCAAGAGAGCATTGGATTTACTTCTGGTTGTTTAATAGTGAACTCCCAGCTCCATCAAGTGAGAACACCATGCTTTATCTTCAAAGATAAGGTTGATACCAGCCTGATTAAACTGATCTAAATCTGAGGAATCCATGAGAGATCACAGAGAGAAGAATCAATAAAGCATTAATAGTTGCTAGAGTTGCTGCCTGTAAATCAATTTGGAATTGTCCAGTGCCCTGCAGTTCATAAAATACACCACAGGCTGTAATTGTGAACTGGACTAAGTTACACAGGAATAAACAGGAGCTAAGGAGTTGCAGCAGGCTCTGAATGGTACACAGCTGAAGGAATAAATCAGCTGCACTCCCCCAGCAGAGAAAGCAGTGAGGTCTGAGCATTCTCTGAGTTCTCTGGTTGCCATCAGCAGCTGTACTGGTCCACACTGGCACTTCAGGATGAGCTGGAGGGTAACAAAATTAGAACCTGGACAGCAAAAGATGAAAATTAAACTCTTGTCAGTGGTCTGGTAGAGGGAATTTTGGAAAATATGCCTATGGCATAAAGGATACTTCTATAAATGGATTCTTACATGCTAGAGAAGCTCACCTCATGTCTCTATAGATAACAAAGCTGAACCAGCTGAACTGAGGCTACAGATTTTGAATGTGGCATCTTTGCTGAAGTCTAAGGTAGAAGAGAGTAAAATCAATAATGACCAAAAAGAATGACATTCAAGTGTCTGTGTGCTTCATCTTCACCAAATCTCATTTTTGCAAAGTGACACTGATGCTATCAGTCTGGATATCACAACTCCTTCCCTGGAGAAAATGAGGCTGACATGCTCCTGGTGCAAGGGAGAAGAGGTGGCAGCTGCCAGAGCTGCTCTAGGATGAATACAGTCAATCTTAGCACTGCATGGGGACCCCACACCTTCCTGTTCAACATCCCCTGCACCTGCAGTCCAAGGTGTGTGTTAATGAAGCAGTTGCAGTTTAAACTGCCCTAGGGATCTGCATGGCATATGTCCTGGGAGAGTCATTCCCTGCTGCAGGATAGACTGTGGTCTGCCAGGTGCTGGCTGCTTACTCCACACCCTTCACACCCTGTAGCAATCTTGTTTTAACTTCACAAAAAATGTTGGGGTGGAACCAGCAAAGATCTGTCACAGTTGGAGGTCAAGAGCTGTCTTTTCTGTCTCCCAGGCCTGCATGGGCTGTCTGGGGCCACAAGCCAGGCTGACTCCATTTTGGCTTTTAGGTAGTCCCAAGAGGTTTCTATCCATTCTATAGCTTGTTTTGCCTTGCTCCATGGTCCTTTTCCCACCCAGGAATGTGCATGCTGAATGTGGTAAGGATTGAGAAAACTGTTGCAAAGCTTATTTTATTTCTCTTTACCCAAAGTAAGTTTTAAAAGATTAATAAATTGAGTTTCCACATTTTTCCCTTGTTTCCAGGGGGAACTATGAATACAATAAAACTGTAAGTAGTACTTTGAATCTAAGGAATAGAAGGAATGCTAAATATGAAAAATCTCTTTCATGTTAGAGAAGAATTCTAAATAAATACTTCTAAATAAATATTTGTCTGCAGAAAGTCTGCAACATTTTGTTAGTAGTGGAGGAAAAAACTAACACAACCCATGGGATGCCCCTCCCTGCATCACCAGTGTGGGGAAGGGGTTTGCTGCTCAGGATGAGCCTCCCACTCCTCTTGCACATCCATTAGGAAGGTTTGGACCTTAAGAGCAGTGTGATTTCAGTGTGGTTCTAACCTGGCACTCTTGGAGGTACCAAGTGACTTTGTTGGGTTGGGATCATTTAACCTAGGTTAAGCTTTGTGCCCAGGTGGTTCCTGATGTGCCAACAGCTGAAGTATCTAGCAATATAAATTCCAGCAGGAAGAAGACACCAGGTGGTACGTTTAAAGAGTTCTCCAGAAGTGCTGTATAGTCTTTATGTTGGCTTAATGTATACACCAAATCCCTGTTGTATCCTTCTGCTTGTTCTGCAGTTTAGGACTGTTCTGCTGCTGAGGATATTTGGGACTGATTTCCACAGCGACTATCTCCATAGATCAATGTTGTCCAGAAAGAGCATCTACAAAAGCACCACACGACTTGGCATGAACTGCAGCTCTGCAAAGGCACCATAGGACCATACTCAAGTACCCCTGTTGCAGGGTGCTGCAGCCAGGCAACATTCCTGCCTGGGGAAATGCAGCTGTGGAGTTTCCTCTCTCCTTTTCAGAAGGGACCATGAGACTGAGTGTGTTAAATTCACATTATTAACCACCATGTTTGATGTCAAAGTCACAAGGCTGTTGAGCAGCAGCAGCATAGTGCTAGGTGCAGAAAAAGAAGGTGTGCCACAGACTGGAGACAACAGCTGGGAAAGAGTTTTAGCTGAAAGAATGCGACAATCCCATTCTTTGCTTGATGGGAAGCCAACCTAAGTGTGATTTTTGCCTGGAAGGAAAGTGGTGCTATGAACTTTTGTAAGCTGATGATCTTTGTCTCCCATCCAGTCAGTTTGCTCCTAGAAAGTCTGTAGCCACATGATTGTTCCATGATAACAGGAACTGGGGTTTTTTAGAGGAAAAGAAACCCCTAAGATAATTTTGAATCATTCGAAATGTTGTTTAGCAGAACAAAACATCTATCCTAATTCTTATCAATTTAATTTATAAGTAAATGAAATCAAATTTTTGTTTAATCTTTAGTCTTAAAATCTGCTTGGATACTTCGTTGAACTTGACTTTCATAAATTTGAAAAAATATTTTCCAGCAGGGATGGTCAAAACAGTTTTGCAGAGCTTTTCTTAGTACTCTGTTGATAAAATGTGCTAATGCTAGCAAGTGTACTTCAGTATAGCATAGATGAAAATGCAAGGGCAGCTGGGAAGTCTTCACAACAAGTGTTCTGTATCATGTGATGTCAAAGATCCCTAGAAAAACGTAGCTAGAGACACCAAATATCTCAAAGGGCTAAAATCCCAGCTGAGTCTCAAATTCACTGTGCAGGAAAGGGCTGTAATCTGCTGAAGAAAAGCAGATGTACAAAAGTCATTCTGGCAGCTGCATCTGTCATGCTGCCTCTCCCGCACCCTGCCTTGACAGATCCACTCTTCCCTTCAGTCGTGTGCTTTTCAGAGACGACAGAAATAGGCAAGCACAAATGTCAGTCATGCGAAATCTATCCCTTACGATAGTCCTTCTTTCCTCATCCTGCCTTACAGTCTGATTGAGCTCTACTGCTCCCTCAGCTCCTCAGCGAAACGCTCTCAGAATTAAGGCCAAGTACTGGGCAGCACCCCTGGGTGTCCCTGTGCAGCTCCCCCCACAGTGACAACACCCCTGTGCTCCACGAGGGGACAAACCCATCCTGGTTCTGCACTGCACATCCTGTTCCTTAGGGGTCCTCTCACGGATCTTGCAGCAGGAGCCAGCTGGAGCGGCACCCGTCATCTCGCACCGCATTCCTAGTGTTGCAAGACCTCAGCGCCTCAGGCGCTGATGGCGAAGGGGGCGGGGGGGGGGCTGATGCTCCTCCTGCCCGGCCACGATCACGGGGAGCGCTCTGGCGGCTCTGGGGCGCCCAGACAGGCACGCCCCCGCGCCCAGGAGAGCAACCCTCGGCAAGGCTGGCGAGCATTCAGGCCCGTGTGCAGAGAAGGCGAAGCCCGCTGCCCCTCGGGCAGGGCGCGGCCCGTCCGGGCGCGGATGTCCCCGCGGCCTCCCGCTGGCAGGCGGCGCTAGCGCCCCTCAGGCACCGCGGCATTCGGCGGGTTTGTTCCCGTTCCCGTTCCCGTCAGCTGGGGCGGACCCGCACACGGCTGCCTTACAGAGCAGCGAAGCTTCACGCTATTTACACATTTCAACAAGCAAGGGCATCGGCATTCATTGGTTGCAAATTACGTAACTTTTGTGTTAATCACTACTCAGTCCCCATGTGCTGACTGTGCCTCTCGCTTGTGTTAGTCCGCGGGTTCAGACCATCTGAGCCTGGAGTCCGCTCTGAGTAGGTGGCCAATGAGTCGGTGGTCGCGATTGCCCACTGCCGGGATTATCAATCCCTCAGTTACTGCTCAGCCCCGCTGACTTCGCTCCTGCTGGATCTCGTCCGGACAGCCCATCCAACTTGGGACTGTGTTCCCTATTCCTTAAAATTCTAACCAAGCATCCGATGCTCACAAGGCAGCTGATTAATCGTAATTGTCCAGCTACCGGCTACTCATTTGAAAAAAACCCAAAAAGGCCACGCTTGACTCAGACTCCGCCGCACACTCTGCAGGGCTCGGTGCCGCCCCTCTGAGGCGGGCCCGCCCCTCCGCGGTCACGGGGCCGCCCGGCGCAGCCATGGCGGCGTCCGGCACAGTGATGGCGGCTCGCAGCGCCGTGTGGCTCGGCGGGGACGCGGTGAGGCGGCGGGGGCTGCGTGGGGCGGGGCGGCGGGGTCGGCGGGGTGGGGCTGACCCGTGTCCCCTCGCAGGTGGAGTGGGTGCTGTGCCCCTACGACGTCCATCACCGTGTCCCCCGCGCGTCGCTGGAGAGGCACGCGGCGTCCTGCCGGCTCCGCAGGATGGGATACTCCGCCGAGGAGGAGGTGGGAGCGTGGCTCGGGAAGCAGGGCACGGGGCTGGCGCTGCTGCCCTGGGCGCGCCGGGTGCCGCCGCTCGGCGGCCCCGGGCCTTGACCGAGCGCTTTGGTCCAGCAGGCCGAGATGTACGACTCCAGCTTTTTCTACGAAAACCTGAAGGTTCCCACCGTCGCCATGGGTGAGCGGCTGCGGGGGCTCCGCCTGACGGGGCGGCACACACGGCTGGGGCTGAGGAGAGACCCCCGGGGAGGTGCACGGGATGAGGGGCTGAGGGGAGATCCCGGGCGGGGACAGAGATGTGGGACTAACGAGTCCTCACGGTAGCACAACCCCACTGCCTTGGCAGCTGTAAACTCCCCAAGACCTCCCGAAAATCTTGAGCGTTTCAATCAGTAGGTTAATTTTCTCAGTCTATAATTTGCAATTTGCTTTATTTTACCGTTTTTATGACTGTATCACTGTGTAATTCTACTCTGTAGGTCACTTTTATATTTTTCTCTTGAAATCCAAGGAGGATCCTTTTTTTTCCTCTTAGGAGTTTCTTCCTGTTCTCAGTCCCCACTCTTGCATCAAATGCAAAAAGTGTATTAAAATGCATGCTTAGAAGGTGGGAAAGCTGTCCGTAGAGTTTGGAAATAAAGCAACGGTACAGAAAGCAATATACGTACTTGTCTTTTCCACACCCAGAATATTTTTCCTTAATTTTCTCCCCTAATTTCAAATATGTAATAGATGAAAATTACATTTTTAGTTCAAATGTTCCCTTGTACATGAATGAAACTATGATGTCCTGTACCGTACCATAAATCTCATAATAGAGGTTGGGGAGTAAAGACTAATCCAGTCAAGTACCCGAGAACTTGATGTAAAAGTTGTATGATTTTATTCTCTGCCTGCAGATAAAGATCTACAGTTTCACATTGTTAAGCAGGCTAGAGCCCAAAGTGCGAAGGAAGGTGCAGGCTACAGTGAAGGTAAGGAGCAAGCAAATACTGACGTGACTTCACCAGCCTCCTGTGGAGAATTGCTCTTGTCTCCCTCCTTGCTGCTTCCTTCATTCCACTGAGAACTGCTGTGAGGACTTTCACTTAATTTATTTTTAATATTCCCCCACATATCTTGGAGAATGACTACTTTCTATACTTGGGGCAACTAGATGAGAGATTTTAAGTCTGTTGTGCTCGTACCTCTGTTACCTTCAGGACTGAAAAAACCAAACAACATTTGTGTTACTATGTTGGACTGTTTCAAGACTGAACTAAGAAGTTGTATAAGAACTATGCTGGCACATTTGCAAATGCAATGTTGTCCTTTGTTACTGCTCCAAGCTCACTAATTCCCTTCTGTTTCATTTTTCGGTGGGTTTTGTGACCAGCCAGGGTACCAGGCTAGGAAGGAGTCTTTGAGGGTTCAGACTTACACAAAGTAGAAAAATAGGACTCCCTGTGGAATCTGTAGAGGTTTAGTGTATGGTTGAGAAATTACTGCAACACCTGAAAGAACATTTGCTCTCTGCAGTCTTTTTTTTGTTAAACATAAGGAAAAGGGACACTGAAACTTTTCTGACAGTGAAATACTGCAGCACTTACTCAGTTTTTCATCTTTTCTTTGTTTCTCTGGCATAGCAAATAGAGGCTTAATGGACAGTTGCTTGGGAAGGAGATTTTCTGGGATGAGCACTGTGTTTTGAGCATGTCAGGTGCATTTCCTCTGAAGGGAAGTGGGAACTCATTAATTGGACACAAGTAGAGAAGCAGCAGATAAACCCTTTGTGGAGTGGTTCATTGCAAAGGTGCACCAGTGAGCCACTAGATGCCAGTGTTCACTGCCCAGATTTCCCTGCAAGCTTGCCTTTCTCTGAGGATAACACTAAAACTGGATCGGTGGTTTACATTGTGGCAACTTGGCCTGTTGTTAGATTTACTGACTTGTTTGCTCAATTTAAAGTCTTTGGCAACAGAAACAAATGAAAAATAATTTTCCATTGTAAATTTCCTTTTGACTCACTGTCTCGAAGTGATTTCCTTCCTTTGTTTTTTTCTTTTTTTCAATTCTGACCATATTTAGAATATTAGCATAGCTACATTGTTGAAAAGAAAAACTAGTCTTAATCACAAGTTGTGTAATTCTTGTAAAATCACAAGTATGTAATTATCAGTGCATTTTTATGGACTTCTGTGATGCTATAAGAACAGTCCATTTTAAAAAGAGACTTCTAGTTTTTGTGTTTAAATCAATTTGTTCATGTTAGAACAGTTCTTGTTTAGGTTCCAAATACAGTAATAAAGAAATCTTGCATTTTAGGTTTGTTTGTAGAGTTATTGTGGTTTCTCTTCCTCTTCTTTGGTATCTTTAGTGATAGTAGGATGTGAAAGATTGCCCAGCTTCCATTAAGAGCCAAATAAGCTGGAGAAGCTCCAGGTTTGCTGTTGTGAAGGGTGTTGCATACAACCTTCTTATGTGTTGGCTCTTCTGTCTGCCTGGAGATATGAAGGATTGTGCTGGGAGAAGCAGGATTATGGAGGTCAGATCAGTGGTTGCTGGAAAATTGAAAGTTTTTCACTAAAATGTTTTTTTGCTGGCAGTGTCCTAGAGCACAACCTGTATTGCATCCTATATCTTTAGGGAAGTCACTTAACTGCTGTTGCAATGGATTGAGAATAGATGGATTTGTTTGGAGGCATATGTGTTTTAACTGGGGAATGGGAAATAAGGGTGTGCAGGCAGTGTATTTGTTTCCATAACTTGAAGTCAGTTATCTGAACTGATCTGGAGCACTTTGAAAGTGCCTTTGTGGTCCTTTTAGGTATAAATTCCTATGACAGTTTATTATAAAAGCTCTGTAGAGAAGGTTACTGTGTGAATGAGACTGATTTACACAGTGATTGGTTATCTAGTCTCCTAGAAGCTTTCATTCTTGTTGTCAGAACAGGTATTTTGCAGCTAGTACTTTACATAACATTTTAGGAGTAAGATAAACCTGCAAGTTAGAGCTGCAGCCTCTCTTGATTTAGCTTGTAAGCCAAGAGCTGAAACTCATGGGAAATTACAGAGGGTCATTTTGATCTAATCTAGTACGATTCCTTCATGGCATATGAAAACTGTATCTGTGTAAGCAATCAAGAGGGATTATACAGCCTGCATGGGGCTTGGGAGGGATCTTTGAGCAGTTGTTATCTTTTCAAATTAAGAAGGTTGAAACTTCTTACAGACACATAGGTGAAGGATGAAAACAGCCTGGGAGTTTATTGCACTGCTTGTTTGTTGAGCTTCATGGTATTTTCCTGCGTAATTATGCTACTTTACAAGTAACAGCTCTCTGTCCAACCTCCAGGATCTTACTCATTACTGCCCGTAGAAGTTCCTCAAAACCACAAACGTTTCACCTGTGACCTGACCCAAGCTGACCGCCTTGCTCTTTACGATTATGTTGTTGAGGAAACAAAGAAACAGAGGTCTAGATCCCAGATAACAGAAAATGACAGTGATCTCTTCGTGGATTTAGCAGCAAAAATCACCCAAGGTTTGAAGAATGATCTGTTGTTGAATTTATGGCTCAGAACTTTCAGTTTTTCCAGTTACATGAGTTTTGTGAGTTTTGTTGAAAGCCACGCAGAATTGGTTGTGCTACCTTTTTTTTTTGGTGGAGAGCATACTGTTCTTTAAAGCCATAGCAAGGACCTGGCATCACAAAATGCTAGTTTGGTCTCCTTTATGATGTTTTCCTTCTGGGAAAGCCTCAGTGCTCTGCTCTTGACACACATATTGTGTGTATCTCAGTGGATGGATCTTCTGTCTTTGCTGCAGCTGACTCCAGGCTGCTTAATGTTGCCAGTGTGCTGTGCAGTTTGGAACAGTTGTTTGCTGTAAGACATGATGAGATTAAAGATCATTTAAGAGTAAAAGCTGGATGGGAGAGGTTGGCAGTCATCCAGGTGGAGCTCTTGAGCAACATACTTTGGTGTTGGTCTGGGACCTCTCATCCCTCATTGCCAGTTTGTAGCTATACCAAGTGCAGCAAAAGCATCTGTGTCACTCTGCAGGCTCTGCTGTGCTGAGGAGGTGGACAGTGCTTGTCATTTACACAGTAAATTTTTTACAGCATCTGGCTTTCTCATTCTGTGTCTTACTGTAATACTGGCTTTGAAAATATGACCTGTATTTAGAAGGTGTTTGACCAAATCACAAGCCCATATATTGGTTTGGATCACAGTTTAGAGACTGAGATCACATATCAGCATTTGCTTGGTGGCTTTTTACTTGTGTATAAACAGCCAGCAAGAAGGCTGGGGAGAAAGCTTGAGATAAAACCACCATAGTTACTAAATACAGGAGGAACTTGAGAAAGAGCACAATTATTTTATGTTGCTGCATGTATGAGGCCTGCATATCTGCAGGTGCTAACGTTCTGCTAATGATGGTTTGTTTTACTCCCCATATTTTACTAGATGATAGTCAGAAAGGTCCAAAGTCCCATCTTGAAATTCTGGCTGAAATGCGAGATTACAAAAGGCGGCGGCAGTCATACAGAGCTAAAAATGTTCATATAACAAAGAAGTCCTACACTGAGGTGAGATTGGGGGAAAAAAGGCTTTTTTTGCACAGAAGTGCTTATTACATATCAGCATAAACAACTGTATACTCTTTCAAGGACAAATAATATGTGTATTTCTCTGCTTCTTGTATCTTGCTTTATTATTGTTGCAAACTGTAGGGGAATGTTTTTGGTTTGCTGCAGCAAGTTACAATTAATGAGCATTTCTAACTGCTAAATTTTGAATGTGAAAATGCCAGCAAGGTGTAGGTCGCTATCATAAAATGGTGCTATTTAAATTTATTTAAGTGCTGAAACCTTTTCCTGCAAATAAGACTTTCCATTCAAACATCTGATGTACAGGGTTTGGGGGAGATTTTGGTGGGGTTTGGGTTCTATTGAGATGTTTACAGTTTGTCTAGTGCTAGTTCAGGCACTACCATGACATGTTTGTTTTTAACATATCTTAATCTCCAGGTCATTCGGGATGTGATTGGTGTACATATGGAAGAACTCAGCAATCAGTGGCAGGAGGAGAACAGGTTGGATAATGCAGAGATATCTGAAGGAGGGAAGTCAAAGTCTTCAGGAAGGTATGCCACAGCTGACAACTTCTTCAGGCATGGAACAGATTGTAATTTTATCTTGCCACCTTCTTCTAATAGCAAATACCAACCTTATCTGAGTCATATGCATGGTTTATTTTATTTTAATTCTGCTTAGTCTTGCTTGAGAAGCCCTGCCTGCATGAAGGATGGAGAAAAAATAGAAAGTATCTTTCTTTCAGAGATAAGTAGGTTAGTTGCAAGTGATTCAGCTGAACAAGTAGTTTCTGGTGGAGCTGGGGGATGAATAGTGCTCCCTCTGTGCCTAAATGTTTATATATGTGTAACTGGGTACAGAAGGACACTTGGAAATATAAGTACACAATTTCTTACCCTTCCCTACCACGACATGTATTAGATATATTACACCTCAGAGTAAAGGTTTCCACAACATAATAAATATGGGGAGGCTTTACAGTTCTTATCCCTGCAAATTCTGCTGTGCTAATTTGGAGTGTGTTTTAGCTATACATATTTCTGCTGTGTCAAGCAACACTGCACACCCTTCCCAACGTTTGTCACTGGAGTAAACATGACCTAGCAATTGCCTATTTGTGTCTCTTCAGCAGGTCTTTGAGAGGAGAATGTTTTTGAAACACACTAGAAAGTGACACTCTGTTCCCAGCATTAAAATGAAGATGAATGGATGGCAGAGCACTGAAACAGTCTGCCCAGGGAGGTCCTGGAGTCTCCCTGTCTAGAGACATTCAAAACCCACCTGGACACATTCTTGTGTAACCTGCTGTAGGTGACCCTGCCTTGGCAGGGCAAGTGGAGTAGATCTCCAGAGGTCAATACCAACCCTAATAATTCTATGATTCTGTCAGATCAGGACTTAGGTTCTCCGGCTGTAGGTTGCAGCTTAAGGCAGGTGGTTGAAGAGTTAAAAGATTTAAAGCAAAACAGAGTGAACCCCTTCTACTGCCTCCTCTTTCACAAGCAGAGGTGTCAAGACTGAGGAGCTGCGTTTATGGGAAATAATTGGATTAAATAGTATGCTGAGATATGCACGTGAGATATACATATGGACATTGGGCCTCTTTTGGGAGGTACTGTATTTCTTAGAGAGATATCAAGGCTTAATAGAAGACGTATCCTCTGTCTTAAATCATTAGTAAGTCAGTATATTACAAAACTGGTACTGGAAACAGTGACTGTGAAACTATTTTTATTGATTAAAATCACTTAAGTTTATTTTCAGAAGGGAAGACAGGCGGTCAGCTTCAGTGGACTCACGGCAGTCTGGGGGAAGCAGTAAGGATATGGAGTGCACAAGACACAGGAGAGAAACCAGCAGGAGTCCAAATAAACGAAGAAGGAGTCGTGAGAGATGCAAAGACAGAGACTCGCGGAGAAAAAGAGAGAGGTGAGCAAAAACAGTGACAGCTGACTCCTGCTTCCAAATCAGGCAGCTGTAATTATTTTCTATGAGAATTTAGTGCAGAGGCTGAGACTATCTAGTCCAATTAAAAAGCCAGGCTAACCTCATGTGCACTATGACAAGCCAGTGGCACGAAGCTACTAATACTAAACAAAACACACTGTAAGATCATAAACTGTGATCCAGACTTCAGAATTTACTTCACACCTGAAAAGAGTCACTTTCTGCAGCATGCTGCAGGACTGCAACAGTACTGTAACAGGCTGTTGATTTTACTCCTTGATCAACATGGTTAAGTGGACAGTATGTTTCTCATCCACAGCTAAGTGCCTGTCATGTCTAATGCTGATTTTTGCTCTAGTTTGCTCTAGACCTTAATAAATAGTATTATTTGTTTCACTGATATGCATACACTAGCCTTTCCATAACAGATGCTTCAAAACAATGCTGTTGCTCTTCAGTACTTCTGGACATACAGTTTAGCAAAAGAAAACAAATCTAGGCCACACTTCTAATACTATCAACAAGGACATATTTACGTCTGCAGGACCACAGGTGTGTGGGACCTGTGTTTGAGCAGACATGAGGACTGTTGTGCAGAAGAAATGCTGCCTTGCCTCTCGTGTTTGGGTAAATGCATTGCATAACTGTGAGGGTGGCAATGATGGCTCGTCTCAAAGCAGGCTTCATTACACCATGATGCCATTCATCCTAAACTAATTGCCACTCTGGCACCGCATGACAAGGCTTGATTAAAGCAGCATGGAAAATAAACTGTCTAAAAGCAGTGTACTTTCTTTCCTTAGGAGAGGACATGACTACATTTAATGAGAGCTTTCCATTTTCCAAGTTGTTTTTTTTCTCTTCAGACTCTCACTCTGAGCCTAACAGCCCACACAATGTTTATGTTTTTGTTTCAGGGATGAAGACAAGTATCACAACCATAAAAGAAGAAAGTAGAAACAAGAAGCTGATGGCTTTGTTCATCAGCTGTTCAAAACATAACAAGAACCACTGTTATTGCCGTTTTGCCCAAGACAGTAAAGGTGTGCACGTAATATTGGGGTTGCATCGCACCTGTGCTGCTTGGAGACAAAAAAGTGCTAAGGTTTGTCAGGATGGAAGCAGTATATTTCAGATAATGTGTAAATCTGTACCATTTATACATCTGTTAATAAATTATATTGATCTCTCATGTATTTGAGTTATTCTGACAAGGCTGAAGAATTAAAATTTATGAGAGGTTGTACTTACTGGCCTTCCTGGCCCATAAGTAGGGGATATAGAACAGAGCTAATCCCTGGAGTCCAGACCAGTTACAAACAGGGAAGGCATGAAGAGAGCTCCCCCTCCTACCTAACACTGTCACCTCTAGGTGACATTGCTTACTTACAGCATGTACCAGAGGGCAGATTTCAGAGTTGTCCAACAGGATGAAACATCTTCAACTACAACTACTTCAGCTACTAAATGGACAGTAACACAGAAGTGAGCATTCCCAAGCTCCTGCTCGAAGAAAATTTCGATCAATAGAATATGGCAAAGGTGATGAGAATGTAGCTCTCCACAGGAGCTAGGGGGGAGGCACCAAGGACACTTGAAATATTGCTGAGTACCATATTCAAACATGAGGTGCATTTCTTTCCATCAATAACTAGGAAGACTTCCCATCCTGTGGACTAACATACAGATACTTGTGATAGAGGTTGATAAAACAGACTTAAAATGTAGATAGATATTAAGGATGTGCAGTTCTCTTAATTCCGCACATACTCTACTTCAGCAAGGTCAGTCACCATCAGCCAAACTTCTTGCCTCAACAAAGGAAGCAACTGTAAGAGAACAAGCTTGCAGATCCATCTTTCCTAAAATACTTGTTTGATCAATGTGCCAGGAAAGGGCTCTATGTTGCTCCTGGTTGTGGCCTTCTCAGTCAAAGAGAATCTTTCCAGTTTTACTGTAGCATCTAGTACCCTCTTTAATACCTCAGTTGTTTCTGCAATTAAGTGTGATTATCTGTCAATAAAGTATTTGGTTTAGCTTTGATGGGTTGAGGCTTCTATACCTGCTACAGCAGTCTAACCAAACAACTCTGTGTCAGGTATTCCTCGCCTATGTGACAAATGCAGTAGCTTTTCCTCTCAGAAAACAAGATATATTTTAAAACAGCTTTATTTAGACAAGTTTGTCTAAAAATGAAAAAACTTAAGTTCTGAAAGGGTTCTAATTAGAGGGAAAACAATATGGAACCACTGCAGTCCTTGCATTGATTTTGTCTACCAGCTCAGCCACAGGGTTCTCATTAAGTTCTTTCAGTGGGGCTTGGTAAAACAGTTTGTTTAAAGAGAGGATGTCCAGGCAGACAAGGTAGTCCAAGAATCAGCTGTATTTGTGCCAGAGTCAAAATGAAGTCAGAGCTACCAGAAGCATAATGAGAAATGCTCCAATTACAGCTGCCCCAGCTTAACTGAATTCCATGTTTTACTTAACAATCACCTAGGGGTGGCCATCAGTATATGAGAGGCAGGAAAACAATATAACCATGTATTCAATTAACATCCTCTGAAGGGCCATCTCAAGAAGAGGACAAAGAAAAGGAAATGCCAGAGAAGAGGATCATGTTGTTCCGTGCAAATTATAGTACTTTGAACACAAATTATTTTCTTGAACTTATTTATTCCTTCCTTTTTTCTTTCCCTCTCACCTCATTCTGAAGAGTAGGGTTGATCAATAAAATATGAAGGAGTATGGCAGAAAGTGTCTGATCAGCACCATGCCAGAGTGTTTGTCCCTGGAAAGGAATAAGCCAAATTTTTTAAATGGCACTTTCACATGGTAAATCCTAGTGTGTTAGACAAGATACAATTTAGGGCTATATGAAATGCAAGCAAAAGGGGTATGATTAAAAAGTGGTTCTTACTAAAAACTGTCAATCTGATAACTAATGATGAAAAAATTCATTTGTATGCTCTTGCTTTGGAGCTCCCATGAACTTGGAGCTGGTGGCAATTTAAGACAGTATATGGAGTTTGCGTGGCAATGTTTTTTGTGGGGAGGTGGGGGCCACAGTGGTGCCTTCTGCGTGTTTCTGAGAGAAGCTTCCCCCATGTTCACCAGAGCCAATGCCAGACAGCTCCAGGACAGACCCACCACTGGCCAGGGCTGAGCCCAGCAGCAAAGGTGGTAGTGCCTCTGAGGTTGTGTCAGCCCACCATGCACAGAAAGAACAATTCCAGAGAGATGGTAGGAACAATTAAGTGTCTATATGCAAACATGCTATGCAGGCAGCACGTGGAGGACAAGCCTTTTACAGATCTTTTTAAATTGGTGTATTTCATGTGACCTATGTGTGACTATAGATACAATGAGAGAACTCCCTCTCTCTCTCTGTTTTATTATGTATGTTAAATCAAAGGAACAGCCCAAAAGATGCTGCTGGTTCCAGAAACAGTAATAAGCAGATGTTACAAGCCTGTCTGTAACAGCTTTCTACAGGGAAAATTATACCACCATATTGAGACTTCAGTATTTCAGAGAAAGATGGATAAATAACAATTTAACAGTGCAAACGCTGAAGTTGACAAAAAATAACTGTATACTTTTGATACAATCTTAGTCAATCCTTACTCCAGTTATCATGGCTATGCCCAAAAGAAGATGGACTATTCACCTGAAATTAATGGCTTATGGAGAACCCTGAGACAACTGATACATTAAAATTCCTTGCTCAGATTTTTACTTACGCTTGTTTTTTAATTCCTAGGAGGAATTCTTTAGTTTCTGTCTTTGATATCTCTCCATCAATACTGGCCAAATATGAATAAAGGAATGAGAATGTTTCGAAGGGAATTCGAGCTGCTCCACCTTCTGGGTCTCTTGTTAGGATCTCGCAGGCCTGTTTCATTGAACTCAGTAAGGACTGCAGGGGATTCCGGCAAGAAATGAAAGGAGAAGTATCAGAGCCATGAATATCCTTGCATACCATGACAAAATCCACACTGTAAGCCATTAAAAGGGAGGGTAAATGAGATGAAGGTGTTATCACCATTGCCTAGCTTTAAACCCTAAATTTACTCTCTAGTGCAGGTCCAAGGATGGAAACAATAATGTAGTTCTAGTAGCGACAGGAGTAAAAAATACCAGAATCTTGTGATGGTTAAAGACTGCATAGGACAATCTGTCCATAAGGACCAAATTTCTCTGTTATGCTACTGTAAAAGCTCCAACATCACTGTATCTAGTAGAAGATCTTTTTGTGTGTGTGTATATTATCTCAATGATTCTAAAGGAATTCTCAGCAGCAGTTAAGACAGACAAATCTAAAACCCCCAGAAAATGAATATAGATTTGGTGATTTTATTATGATATTATATAATTTTTAGATTATATTTTGGCTGATATTTACTGTTTCCCTTGTCTCTATGCAAGTTCCATTTTAATAGATAGTAGAAAAAGCACTGAGGCAAAAAGCATTTAAAGAATATTTCAGTTTAGTCAAGGGCCAGTAACATCTGAGTCACCTTTAAAAAGCATGCTTCAAACTACTAGTTCCAAACATACTTTGAAAAAATCCTTCCTTTAATATGGTGTTGATAATACAGTGCCCTATGCATGCTGAACTATATGGGGATAAGTGTGGAAAAATTCAGCACTGAGTTTCATTCAGTCAAAGACTGGTTGGATGCCATTAAAGAAACAAATAAAACCACATACACAACGTAAAAGCACAAAACCAAACCCACACAGGCTTTCTTTAACCTAAGTTTTCACTGCAACTTTTTCAAAATTTACTCTTACATTTTCATTAACAAGCAAGCAATGTCTATGTAAAAAGATAGTATTTCCTAACAGTAGAATAGCAATACTTAGAATAAACGCAGTATCTTTTTAAGATCTAGAACACAGGCCAGAGAAGTGTCATCTTAACAATCCTTTAACAGTTTTACTTTATTTATTTCCTCCTCTGGGAGGCTTCTCAGGGAAAAGAGAGCCAGATGACTCTAGGATGGCCAACTTTATGTTTTGCATTTGGCTACCCCTTTACTGCTGCCCTTTCTGGTCTTGCCACCCCAAATTGCCACAGTTTCTCTCTCACAACACAGCAAAGTTCTTTATATTAATTTTTCCACCTTTGAAAGACAATTGAACAGGCTACCTGTGTGGTCATTTCTCCAAGGATTTGTAAAAATGCATTGGTGCTTTACAAAAAAGATTCTTCAGATTGGTGCTCTTAATAAGTTCATATTTTTCTACTCTTGTATCTCAACTGTGACCCTGTTTGACTGTGAACACAATTTATAGCTGCAGGAAATGAATGTAAATTTCTTGTGTGTGTCTTTCTCTCTGGTTTGGGAAACCGAGGTTTAGGTTTCATTATGTAGTACTGAAATCAAATAATTCACTTAATATCCAAAAGGACAGTGGGACAGTGAAATTTAGTCTGTCTAGCTCCATCAGAATGATGTTCCTGTGACTCTGTTTTTGGTTTTGGTTTGTTTGGGTTTTTTTTTGCAGGGAGAGAGGGGTTGTTGTTTTTTAGATAAGTAATGTTGCTGTTACTATTTTTATATGAAGAAAAGAGCCCAAACTACAAGATTGTTTTGGGAGGGAGACTGGAATCAAGAAATACTAATTTGAAATAAAGACAGACAGACAGGGAGACAGACAGACACAACTGCACAATTGCATCGCCAGGCCAGGTTAACATTCAGGGCTTTCAGATACCACAGCATTCACAAAATATTATTTCACATATATTTTCTTTTTACTACCTCTTCCTCCCTAGCGTAGAAATCATTAGAAGTATTATACTTTATAAGAACATCAGCTTAATGCATTTTATAATCTTTCATTCTGTTGAAATGCTCTGCTGAGATTTTATTACTGACATTAAAAGAATTAAATGTAGCTGTAGGAACATTAAGTGCTGCTAAGAAAATTTAATTGGCTACACAATCAATTAAAAATTGGTTCTTTAATTTCTCCCTTCAGTTCTCCTTCATGGACATTTACACTGATGCCATCAGCAGCATCCCTCCATCATCCTCTCTCACACAGTACAAGCTCCCTGCAGACACGCTTGCTCTTCTACTGCGACTCCAGTAAACTGAGGACTTAGCCACCCTTCTTGTTAAGTTCCCCAGACCAAAATCTGATGGGCAACAGAAGTAAACACGCAAGCTATTTTGCCAGCTGCTGCAAAAGCAATCACCATTCCCCAAATCCATCTGCATTAACTGTTCTATGGTCTATCTTGCATATGCATCCTAGACAACCACTTGTGTTTGGATATGAGAGCTCCTGCTGTGAACATACCCCACCAAGCACGCTGCATCCAAGTGCCAGAAACTTCATCCATTCCACCTCCTCACGAAAATCGTCCAGTTGCAAGATAGCTCCCAGCTGCTCCTCTGGCAAGCCCAGATACTTCCATTTTTCCCTCAGTTCTGCAATGGTCACCATGCCTTTGGAAGAAAGCTTTGAACAAAATCATGGTACCACAATAAGAACTCCGAAAACCAGAATGAATTTCAGAACACAGTCTCCCCAAAATAATTCTAATAATTGACAGTCTCTCTCTCCAACCATCTCCAACCCATCAGCATTCCTCAACAGCATTGTGCATTTGATAAAGAACAGCTTTTACCTGTTTGTGCAAGACCTTAAGGAGTCCTGGGGTCAAACCAGCATCTTTTTTCTCTGCTGCTAAAGGCATTTCGAGCCTCTCCTTTACAGGAAGGGGTTCACCTTTAGACAAGGCTGAAAAATACCTAAGTGAATGGGAAGAGCAACACACCTCAATGCCAATGGCCATTACAAACTGCACAGAAGTAAACGCTCTTACAGTTCAGTGTAAGAATCTGAAGGCTCCCCCACAGGAGCAGCAGCACCTGGCAAGCTGCCTACAACTCCCATCTTCCTGTGCCCAGAAACCAGAGTCTTTAGACTTTACTTGCTCCTTTTCGTGACACTCTAATAATTCTTAAGGCATTTAAATTATTTTGTGCATGATTCAGCTCTTCTGATTGATGAACCTGAGGGTTCATCTGTTTAACATTCCCCTCATGCACTACCCAAAATGTACATCTGCCTATTCACATTAAAACTCTCTCCTCAGCATTTCTGCTATTTCTATCCACTCCAAAATAAAATTTGAGAGTAGAGCATAAAGGGCATTGGATGTGCATCCTTTTAATTATAAGGTTGCCACAACCTTAAGGGCTGCCTCTACCTTGACTGGCCAGCAATCTGAATTGTGCAAGGAAAACTCAGTTTTTATTCAGGTGCATCTAATTTACAAGTTTCTCCACTTGTCTGCCTCATCTGCCCTGGTCACCCATGTGCATGTCCAGGCTATCCCATGCTGTGCAAATGCCTGCTGAAATACACAGCACTCCAGAACTGAATTAGTGTGACTGTATAGACAGCGATGCACAGTATGTACGTACATATAACACCCGGGCTATTTTGCCGGGCTGCCTCTGCTCTCGCCAGCCCTACCTCCCAGCAGGCTCTAGCTACAGATGCAGCTGCACCTCACCTCCATCACATTCCTAAGAAACAACACACCATTTTAAGGTACTCCTGCTGGCTTTCTCCAGCACTGCAGCGGTAACAATTTAGCTTCAGGTCATTTTCGTTTTAACAGACAAGCCAGACTCCAGCCTGGCTTTGTTAACAGCCTCCCCTCCCTCATGTACACCGTACGTTTTCCAATCCCCTCAGCTGAGAACATCTCACAGATACCTTTCAAGAGCTTGCCCACACAAATCATAGGACAGGAAAAAATTATAGCGAGCAGCTGAGGTAAAAGAAAAAAACTAGATGTTAAAGAAGAAACATTTAAACATCTAAATCAACTTTATGGTGAGAGATTTATTATGTGGATTATCACTTCAAAGATGCAATTTTTCAGACACTTTTCCCAGAAAGAAAGAAGAGAAACTAACCAAGCTTAAGAATTAGAAAGCTAATGTCTACTTTTTCCTTTAAATTCCAAGAACTGAATCTCAGATGAGAGAAGAAAAACCAAACCAAACCAAAAGGAAAAAGAGTTTGTCTTTCAGACAGAAAAACTAATAACAAAAAGCAAATTAAGATGTGTTTTTCTGTATGAAAATCCAGTAATTTCAAAAGTAAGCCAGTCCTAAACCTCAAGGAAACAGAAAATAAATAAGATACCACACTATTTTTAAAATACTTACATGCTGCATTAATACATAGAAGTGCATATGCAATGCATATGCTGATGTAATATTCAAAGCTACGTCCACTATACAGTAAAGAGGAGAGTGAGGTTTTGAGGGTCCATACATATAGCTCTCTGCTGTTAGATGAACATTGTACTTACGCAGCTGCCCACTGCAAAACATCATAAGGCTGAGTCCTAATAGCAGCTTTAGTAAATTGCTTCAGAATATCAGGTAGCTCCGGGGGGATTTTGATCTGCTGAGCACAAAACATGGTTTCTGGAAGAGGCATGGTACCAAGTCACAAGGACCTGAAATAAATAAAACAGCAGTTCATATATGCAAAATATGAATGAAAAACAGTGTGTGCACATGAGAGCAAACAGTGCCTGTCCCCAAATTCCCTCCTGTCCTACTCGACAGCTGGGGCTACTGGACAGCTGACAGACAGGAAGGGTAAACAGACAAGCCCTGCACGGCTCTAAAAGACTTTGTGGCTACACCAAGTAAAACACCACAACTTGGGCACAGCTGGGGGAGGAGAACTACTACTTTAACATGTGACTACAGAGAGTTTTAAACTGATTTTTCTCCTCAAACCTACCACAACAAAAATTTATCAAATGGGCAGTCCAGACACATCACAGCACACATGCCAGCATGAAAGGTATCTACATCGACAGCTCACTACTGGATGCCAAGGAAAATCTTGGCATTTTTGTACAGATGCCAGAGTAGGCAGATGACCAAGTTTCTACCCTGTTTATGTATTCAAAAATGCTGTAGCAAAAAGTTACTAACTTGTGCTCATGACAGACTTTACATCAAACAATTACACTGATGAACAAAACATTCATGTGCACTGCAAGCACGTATTGCGCTTTGCTTATACAGCTCTACAGGTGTGTTTGTCTCATTCAGGATGTAACCCATTTGTTGCAAGGAATCCTGTTCCCCAGGATCCAAAACAAGGGACAGAGATAGGCTATTGTATGGTCCTTCTCTCACGATAGCAATGGGGCACATTTGATGGGGAAAAATCCTCATAATTTCCAGGACAAAATACGGCATGCTTAAGTTGATTTAGCAACAAGAACCTAAAACAGTTACTTATATGCAGAAAGGAGAAGCAGTAAAAGCAACAGCATCAAGAAAGGCAACAACGTAATAGAATCCTCTGTCCTTACAGACTTTTTTAATTTTTAAGATAAGAGTACCTGGCAGGTGGCTTTCTCACGTGAATTTTCCTGTAGTGGCAAATAAAAAAATTGAAACTCAGAGCAATGGAACTGCTGTGACTCAAGGCCCCTTTGAGGATCAAACCATACTTAGAACTTTATTTACGGAGAAATGCAGACAGGGTACAGCATCTTCACCACTCCAATGCAGCCAATTTGCATCAGGAACAGACTTCAAAGTGCACATTTAATTACCACATTGGTCACACACTTTCAGTAATGATTCAAAAACACAGCTCTAGCCAAGGAACTGAAGCTGAAGACAAAAAACCTGAGGATTTCAGGACAACAGAAAAACTTTGAGGAAGGAATACAAGTGCGTGTGCATGTACCCTTAGGAAGCAATCAAATACAAGAATAAAAATATAATCAGGAAAAAAAAAGTAGTGCAAGAGCTGCTTTTCCACAGTAAGCCATTAGTCACAGAGTCCCACAGAAGGGCAGAGGTTGCCAGAGACTTCCTGGAGGTCAGCTGGTCTGACCCCCTGCACAACCTATGAGCAGGGTCCCCAAGATCTATGTGCAGGTGTGTGTCAAGAATCTCCAAGGATGGAGACCCCACAGCCCCCTGGGCAACCTGTGCCAATGCTTGGTCACCTTCACAGGGAAAAAGGGTTTGTTGATGTTCTGTGGGAACCTCCTGTACGTATACAAACACCCCTAACGATCAACAGCCTCTGCACCCCTTCACCATCGTTACTCTGTCATAGGTTATTCTCGCTAGAGACAAAGATAAGCTCATCACTTTCAGTTCCTGTTAGCTCTTATTTTCTATTTGTGTTTCCTTCCACGCACCCCAAGCCAGCCCCAGGTGTTCAGGAAACAAGGCCAAGGCGTGTCCACACGCAGACGAGACTGGTCGAGCCGCGAGTGCCCATGGCCCACCCGCCCCGAGCTGTGCGGAGGCAGCGCCGGCAGCCACCGGCCCCGGCACGGCCCCTCGCAGGCCGGAGAGAGCCCAGGGCCGCCCCACGGCCCCAGCGCCCCCGGACACCCCCGCGGCGGCCGCCCCGGGGCTCGGGGAAGGCCCGGGCACGGCCCCTCACCTGCCCCGCTCCGCCGCCCCGCTGCCCGGCAACGCGGAGGGACGGGCCGGGCGGGCGGCCTGGGCGCTGGGCGGGGAAAAACTCGATGGCGACGGGGTTTAAAGGGCAACTGCAGCACCCTCTTCGTAAAAACTTTTGAAAAGGCCCAAACCACGGATAAGGGGTTGAATCTACCATTAGTAAATTCACAGATGCCTGCAAGATGGGTCAGAGTGGGCTGGAGGGTACAGCGCCTGAACATGAACCAGCAGTGGGCCCAGGTGGCCAAAAAGGCCAGTGACATCGCGGCCTGTATCAGCAGTCTGTGACCAGCAGGGTGAGGGAAATGATTCTGCCCCTGTACACGGCCCTGGTGAGGCTACACCTCGAATCCTGTGTCCTCTCAAATCAGGAAGAGGACACAGGAGGGTGCGGATGACAAAGCTGCTGAAGGGCCTGGAGCACAAGTCCTACGAGGAGCAGCTGGGGGTGTTTAGCCTGGAGAAGCAGGGTCTCAAAGTTGACCTTACTGCTCTCTGCAACTGCCTGAAAGGAGGCTGTAGCCAGGGGAGGGTCAGCATCTTCCCCTAGACAACCAGTAACAGAGTAAGAGGCCATAGTCTTAAGCTGTGGCAGGGGACATGAAGACATTTATGTTAGACATTAAGAAGAATTTCTTCACAGAAGGGGCAGTTGGACAGTGGAAGGGTCAATGCAGGGAGGCAGTGGACTCACCATCCCTGGTGGTGTTCAAGGAAAGACTGCATGAAGCACTTAGTGCCATGGTCTAGTTGCTAGGATGGTGTTCGGCCATAGGCTGGTCTTGATCTCAGAGATCTTTTCCAACTTAATTGATTCTATGATTCTGTGAACACTTAGCACCATGTTATTGGCAGAGCCCATGGCAGGGAGGCTGGTTCCTGCAGTGCCTGGGTTCCCTGCAGCCTGCTGGCCCCTGCATGTCCCCTGGCCACAAGGATGCTCTACTGGGTGAGCAGTGTTAGGGTGGCATATCCATCTTGCCTTTGGCATTCTTGCACCTACTTTCCTGGCTTGGATGAAATGTGAAGAAATGCTAACTGAGCTGAAAAAGAGACAGGGTCATGTATCCCCAAAAATTCCATTTACTTGCAGCAGCTGCTGCTACCTCCAAGGACAGCTCAGCCTCAAGCAACCTCTGCTGGTCAGGCTCCACAGTCCTGGACACTGAGGACCGCAGCACCACTGAGTTTGCCACCACCAAGAGCAGCACAGCCAGCACCAGCTGCTTCTCAGCACCTGCTGGTCCAAATTGACACTATGAGGCAGTGTGGGCTCTCCCACTGCTCCAGAATGTGAGGAACCAAAATGCCCTCTCTGCCACAAAGTCTCGGTGGACAGCTACAAGTCTTCTTTCCACAGCAGATAAAAACAGCACCAGAGGTAACCTGACTGGCATCTTCTGTAAAGGCAAATCTCTTGGTTACAAAGCAATACCCCTCCTGTGCCTTCTAACATGGACTGTATGCAGCCCAACACTCAACTTGGTAATAGGATTATTCGCTTCATAAAGCCTTCACAAGCCATTGCTCCAAAGAAACTTAGGTGCTCGAGACAGGCCAAGCAGAAGCACACAATCTTATTTGTAGCCAGGCCTTTTTAACCCACCTCATGTCCTCACTGATGAACATGCAAGGCCATGCAGGACAAAGATAAAATGGTGGGCTCCAGAAAGCAATAAGCACACATTTTAACAACTGTTTAATCTTTCATAAAACATGAATACTTAGCATAAGCTACAGGCTAATTATTTGGCCTCAAAATACTTTGCAGATTCCTGTAACTAATGAAAACAGCAAACTTCTGACATATGACACACGTTTCTATCCTTTAGTTGTTTTAAAGCATCTACTCTTTTAAGAACACTATAGCAAGAAAAATATGAAGCAAACGTTATCCTGCAGGAGCTTATAGAATAGAATTAAACTGATTTCACAGTGCAGTTTTGCAAAGGTGTCTAGTGATAACAGATAAACAGCAAGTTTCATATTATCTCTCATCTGTGGTCCTTGTAAGTACTCAAAACTATCCTTAAAATGCTCAAAAAGTAAATGTCATACTCTTAATTCTTCCAGCAATTTGGTCCAGTGCAGTGAAATCATGCATAAAGCTGTGTTGTGGTAAACAGCAGCATGTAGATGGAAATTTTTTTCTGTATTTAATGAAATGTATCTTCGTAGAATCATAGAATGGCCTGGGTTGGACCATTGTTCCAGTGTCCCATCACCCTCACAGTAAAGAAATTCTTAACATCTAATCTAACCCTACTCTCTTTCAGTTTGAAGCCATGCCCCCTTGTCCTGTCACTACATGCTCTTGTAAATACTCTCTTTATATGAATCTGTACTGCTTCCTAGAAGTATTTCCTCCCACTGTATAACACTGAGTCTTGTATATAAAGAACATTTTAAAGTGTATACACGGATGTAACAGTGTAACACTGTTGCTTTATAGCAGCACTGCCAGAAATGTTGCTATAAAGCAGCATACTTTACAATTTCTGCTGCTTCCTGCTTCCATGACTCCTGCTAACAACTTGTCAAAATATCCCATGGACTCTCCATTCTAATCCAGCACTATTTTTAGATTACGTTCCTTACCTAACTCTAGCAAGTCACTTATGCAATTTTTATCTGCTGAACATGGCACACCAGTGCAGCTCTGCACTATTTAGGTTCTAACACAGAAACGCTATCCAATATAAATAAGAGCTTTGCAGTGTTCCCTGGTTTTGTAAGCAACAAGGAAGTCTAAGTAGAACTAATATCCTTTTCCAGGAAAGCAAACAGCCCTTGAAAGGCAAGCAATGTTAAATACCATCCCCTCCTCCCACACCTGATGTCAGACACCTCCAGATGTCTGACTTCACCTTCTATAGGGAAAATGCAGCTTGGGTGTTGGCTAGTACTCAACAGGTAAAAGATAATAACAGGTAAGCAGATAAGCAGAAAAACATACGCAGAGCTGTGAAATACTTTTGCCATTACCTCATCTCTCAGTATTATACTGAACTAAAAACATTCAATTTATTCTGAAACTGTATTTGACCTCTGGAAATACAATCTTTTAAAATTTTCCATTATTGAGTAACTTTGATTTCATCAAATAATTTCTCAATTTATGGTTACTTCTTAATGAAGAAATTAAAACCAGAAGCAGTTTTTAAAAATTGCTGTTAACCATGCAATTCTAAGAGAGCTCTTAACTTACCATTATGCTTCATAAAAGTTGTTTCCTCATCTGTTCCAGAAAACAGCTTCTTTTATTTTGCATCCTGAACTTCATTGCACTACCAAGATTCAATTCATTGTTTAATGTTTTTACTATTTGTACCATAATTTCTGCCAAGAACCTCACTCATTGCCCAGGCTGTACAGTGGCCATTATTCCCAAGGCAAGCAGAATAAGAACACTGACCCTTACCACAAAACTTTTCCAATCTAGACATAAAAAAATGGACAGTGACGTCCAAGGAAACAAAATTATGCTGATCAGCATGCCAGGCAATCAAACCCCAGTCATTTATGCTTTGTGAGGCACAGGCCTTTGTGAGGCTTTTTAAGAGTTCTCTGAAGAATAGTGCAGCTGCTGTGAAGATTTTTATGAAGACTTGTACGCAAGCACAGGGGAAGGCAAGGAAAGAATTAAGGCACTCAGCTGAAAAGTGATGCAAACACTGTAATAGGTTGGAGTTGGCATCTTACTGAGGAAGTCACTGACACAAAGCAGTCACAGGTACCGAAGGGCCCTCAGAAACAAAATCAAGTAACTTTGGCTTCACTCAATAGAGAAGGGGCAGACAGAAAAGATGCAGAGTTTTAACTCTTTTTAATCAATATAAAATAATATGTGTAAAAACAGTCAAAGCCATGCTGCAATTAACTTCTTTCAATATGCACAAGATAGCTACAGAGCCATCTGACAGTTCTTTTATCAAGGCCTGTAGAACTAACAGCAGCATTAGATTCTCAGCGCACAAAGGGGATATAATTGAGCCAGTACACACCTTCAACCCCTCCAGTCAAGACCAAGGTCAACACAAATTATGCTGGAAGAGTACACACACACACACACACTTTCCAACTTGAAAAGTAACAGAAGCTCACACCACTCTGCATCACTCCAGCACAGATGGAAGCTGCTGGTGCAGTGCTCATCAGCTGTCTCAGAAACAGCCACTTAACTTACAAGCTTACTTATCAAGTTTCTATGCCAGGGGAGTACACAGCACACAATAAGGCAAACCACTGAAATTTAAAACAATTTATAAAGTACTGTTATTTAATTCCTGTTCTCTACAACCTCCATATTCTTTCAAAAATGTGTAAAAATAAGGAGATGAGATTTCTGCAAAGTTCACAATGGACAGTTCTGGAAACAAACTTCACCTGGAATCTATAAAGCAGTGCAAATGCCACCACAACAGTTGGATTTGAAACCAGTTTTCCATAAAATAAAAGCAAATACAGATAATGTAACCTACATCAAAATAGCTGCAGTTCACATTGCATGACTGGCCTGATTTGCTATTTTCTTTAATGACTTGTAAAATACCAGTACTAAGAAAGAGCACAAAGGCTTTTTCTTAATAAATTTTAATATTAAGACCAGTTTGCCCAGATAAAAACAAAAAGTTACAAATACCACACGACTGCAAATTCTGCATGATGCACAGTAGTGTTTGCAATATTTGAGTGGCAAGACCATTTTGGAACCATTTTGGAAAGGTATGTCAAAAACGGAATCTTGGCATAAGTAAGAATGTATGTTACCAGTGAATTTATTATTGTGAAAATATATCTGTCCCACAATGTACACCACTGTAAATAATCAAATGCAATATTTATGCACATCAAAAATGTATGGGGAGAATATATACTCAGTTTAGAATTAAATCAGCAACAGGAAATGAAAGAAATATTTTGGCTATTTTTCTATGATTTCATTTCACTGGAAATTTTCTAATAAATCACTCCAAATGGTAATATTTGTGGTTTAAAACCATCAGGACAACAGTAATTCTGTAAAATAGTATGGATCTGAGAGTGACAGCCCAATCCTCCTGCCACTAGATTCAGATGCATTTGGCTTGTGCTTGCTGCCTTAGAACATGAGTCCAGACACCAAAAGAATGAAGTACCACCATTACAACCTGGACCACATTAGCTTATACCATGTCAGATCAGAGATACAATGTCAATAAAAGGAGATGACACTTTAAAAGCACCTGCCAGATTCTCAAGTAATAATTATATACACACGGTAAAGTACAGAATACTGAAGGAGAGTGTACTGAATAGCAAGTTAAATGTTCCATCAATTTTCTCATTACTGCAATGGATATTCACATTTTCTGCATTGGTCCAGGAAAGATACTGCAATCTAAGCATGTGATTTGATGCTACTTAAAGCTCTGTGATACTGTTATATATTTTCTTTATCTACATAACCCCCACCCCCAGACATTACTGCAAAAGAACTCTATCTACATATAGAAATAACACAGACTTGATTTGGTGGCTCTTGTTTGACTGCGTTCTTGCAAAGAAACCTGATAACTTTTCCTTGCCTGTTTAATAGCATATGTATTTCCCTTTCCCTCAGGCCATAAATGGTACATGATAAATCACTTCCTCAGTATTATTCCCGTAAAAATTCACAGTGACCAATTCTGAGAGAATTTTTTTTGGTTGGGTTGGTTTTTTTAAAAGTAAATGTGCAATATAAAATCCATACTACAATTTTCAACTTTGGTAACTTATAGAAAAAAGATTTCAAGTTCTTTAACTAAGGATCAGGTCAGGACGTTGCTTACACTATGCTCTTTCTGCTGTGCAAGCACATCAGTTATGGTTCATCCCTTTTCTTGAGATCCTGAAAAAGTCTAATATTGATAAGAAATTGGCTACTAAGTTGTGAACCTATCTAATTTTTCTTGGTACCTTTAAATGCTTCCATCACCTAGCCTCAGTAAATTTTTACTTACTGTTTCAATTCATGAAATCCTGATCCCAAAGCCAACACCCATCTACCCCCTTCAACCAAATAGAAAAATCCAGCTGAGCCTCAACAAGTACATCTGAATTCTCAGAAGAGGAAGTATTTTCTTGATTTAACAGCAACTGTACAATATTACAAACTCTGACACATGAAAAACAATCAGGCAATAGAAAAATGTACAACAGCTTTGGTGTTATACAAAATAATAAAAAAGACTGGACAGTAAGATACATAGTTCATTATGTTCTCAACACAGCAATTTCATTGCTGACTGTAAGACAGTTATTTACTTTTGATATTCTCTATATGGCCTTTCCACTCATGAAAAATCATACTGTATTACTACAATAAGAACTGTTATGAACACCATAAAGTAAGCTCCAAATTTTATAAAAACATCTTGCTTCTTCACACTATTGCTTTGTGGCACATTGTCAACAGAACAGCAGTCCAAAATAAAGTGACAACTAGATTTAATAAATTAATATACTTTTTAAAGATGTACAATGCACATTCTTTTTAATCCAAGGTTTTAGGGTGTCAGGACACTTCTATATACACATATACAGACCTCAGACAGCATTTACAACATCAGAAAATGCAGATAAGAAACAGAGCCTTAACTGCTATCTGGATGCTACCAACAGAAGCCAAAACACTGCTGAGAGTATTATTGGGAGAGATATCCAAAGACGAGAAGAGTCTATGAAAAAAGGACATGTAAAGGCAAAGGGAAGGTCAAGATGTTTAATATGACCATCTATTCTTGTGAAGACTGAGGTGGAGCTGTTGATGTGCCTGGTTTACCAGACTTCCGTTCGTAATTTACAAGTCGTTGTCCGACAAGGTACCTGGGATCACAGTAAAAACAGGAATTAACACAAGGTAATGCTATTTTGTAACACAAATCCACTATCTCCTTTGCTGCCAAAGTAGTTTTTTCATTTCAATAAAAAATTATTCTGTAAATTGGAAAGGAAGAACTTTAGCTGCTGCTTGATCTTTCTTAAAGGGAGAGAGAATATCCTGATGCTACTCCATGGAAAGTTTAAGGAGTGTAAGATTCCTTTAGTGTGACATTGAAGCAGAATTTAATTATCTCAGCAGCTTAACAGTCTTAATCTTTCACATTATTCCTTTCTTCCTCTATATCACTGATCCACACTTTTTGCCAGCTAAATTCCTTTTCACGCTCTCTATATTTGCATGCTAGTTCTGTGCATACAAGAGCCCCCTACACACCTATGAGTTCTTTCCCTAAGATCTGTCATTTCCTTTAGGAACCTTTTCACCTTTTCTCATGGTACCATAACCAACAACCATTGCACATTCTTTGTACATTTTAGAATGTCACAAAAACTTGTATATGCTTTCAAAATGTGTTACACAGAAGATTAAATTATGCATATTTCTAAAGCACAAATCTCTACTGGCTGCCATGACTGTGTCTGCTTACTTCCTGAAATGAGATAATTAAGTCATACAAACTTCTTGTCTACAAGGATGTTACAGCATTTAATACACTAATGTAATACCAAACTAATTTTCAATTATAACTTTTCAGTTGCTTCTTAACATTTAAGATTAAAAGAAGTCTATTTTAGGTTTGACTCCTTTTGTATTTATTGGAAAGCAAAGCTCTTACAGGACAACTCAGGATATGAACATAACTAACTCATGTATTCCTTTTCAACACAAAAGAAGCCTAGGAAGATTAGTTGCTAATCTTCTTAATAACCCATAAAAAAGGTAATTAACACCAAAAATAATGTAATAACACACAAAAAAAGGTTAAACTAAGCAAGATAACCAGAAAATAATAGGAAAATCATTATTTTTATCAGGCATCTGAGTAATACAGAGTAATAATTACTGAAAACATCAGAAAACTACACAAAATTTGGTAAGGACAAACTATCAAATCAACTGAACATTCTTTAACAGATTAGTTGGACTAATGAGGAGGAAGAGTAAGAAAAACAGTTATGCAGGAAAGGTTGAAGAAATGGTTTTATAAGCAGCAGCTTGAGACATGATTTTAACTTCCAGGTATGTTCTACTTCATGACATTCATTTGTCATTCAAGATTACAGATGAGACAAACAATCAGCTTCATTTGTGGGAAAACACATTCATGTTAGACATGGGGGAGTGTCTTCCCCTTTATGAAGTCAGTCTATTCCTGTATTTATCTACCTGAACCATACACAAAACATCTGCCAACAACAGTTTGTCTGTCTTAAGAGTCACTTGTTAGAAAACTCCTTAAAAACTGTTTTAGTCCTAAGTATCTGTAACACCTGAATTCAACCTGAAGTAATCATGTATATATAGATATATATATATATATAAAGGAGAAAAGTTTTTAAAAACCCACTATATACTCACTTGTCATTTTTAATATGTTCATAAAGGCGCTTGAACTGGCGGACTTGGAAGGACAGAATTCCCATCAAAACCACCACCATAAGCAGAAAAGGATAAATCCGTCGCTGAACGAGGTTCTGCATTTCAGCAGTAACTCCTACAAAGAAAGACACAATCCTTAGACGCTCTAATGTTGCTGAACTAACTCACGTATTTCTGCTTCTCTATGTGCTTCCATACTTTCTGTTATACCGGAACTTCAGCTGAAGGGCTGTGAAGTAAATTACATATCCATTTACATCAAAGATCCAATATGACAGCTGCTGTTCTTTTTAATCTGAAACACTACGAGTGGAAAGTTTTCCATTAACAGAGTGAAAATCCGCAGTAGGAAAAAAATGGGCTTATCAGTTCTTTTTGCCTATTAACTTCTGCTTATCTGCTTACTCTTTGTATCAGAAAAGTCAATGCAATAAAAGCATTCAAGTGAGACTGAAGCATAAAATGGGACTTGAATATGTTGTTAACATCAAAACTAACTAGTAAAAGACAAGTCTTGATGAAAAAACTCATCTACCCTGGTTCTAATCAAATAATTAACCTCAGTTATGAGGAGATGGGAAAGTCTGAAAAACCCCTATATATTTAAAATCTACATTTTAATACTATTAAAATCTCAAAACATTTTCACCTGTTTTAAGTTTCATTTAGAATCTGACAAGTCAGAAAAAGATAGCCGCAGCTCAGTATAGCTCCTAGAGGGACTAAAATCATAGGCTGATTGTTCAAAGAAGAAATTAATTAATCATTCCTTTCGCAAACTAACTAGATACCTAAAATGCACAGGGAAGAAATCAGTGTCTACCCCTCCCCTTGGGTAAGAGGAGGGGCAGACACTGATTTCTTCTCTCTGGTGATCAGTGACAGGATCCAAGGAGCAGCCTCAGGTTGTGTCAGGGAAGGGTTTGGGCTGGGTATTAGACAAAGGTTCTTCACTCAGAGGGTGGTTGGGCACTGGCACAGGTCCCCAAGGAAGCGGTCACAGCACCAAGCCTGACAAAGTTCAGGAAGCATTTGGACAATATTCCTGGAACATGGCGTGACTCTTGGAAGTCCTTAAACATTTACATTTGTCAGCAGAAGAGGTGGGTTTTTGTGGGTTGGTTTTTTTATTATTTTTTTTGTTGTTGTTTGTTTTGGTTTTTTTTGGTTTTTGTTGTTGTTTTTCTTTTTTTCTTTATAAACTAGAGCTCCAAGTTTTATTTCCACAAACATATTTGCACTGATGCAAACCATGAGATGACAAACAAGTGTTCTGAATGCATACATACCCAGTAAAGGTACAACACCCGAAGCTATGATGTACGGCACACAAAGGGAAAGTAAGAGGACAGAGATTACGGGTGCTGCCAGTTTACGGATGATGAAGTGTAAGTCAATGTTACGAATTCCATTTGCATATACCTAAAATGGAACAAGTTAGAAGTAGAACAGATCCATTAAGAAAACCTTGCTTTGCACTTCGAGTAATAATTACAAGGTTTTTACACAATTCTCCTTATGAAAGGAAATGGGTGTTCCCATGGCCACAGTTGACAAAGGAAAAACTCTGCCAATTTACATCATGAGGATTCCAGGAAATCATTTAAACATTGCCCATGAGACCAACTTAATCTGGAATAGAGTTGTGATTCCGCTGCAGGAATGCAAGACATCTTCTGAAAGATCATTTAGTAGAGCTGTGGACAATGGTTTTGTGGGTGACCTGGGCTCATTTTGCACTGTTAATTTACTACAAGAGGATCCTGTATTATGCTAATAGAATAAATTATTAAATTTTGTAATGGGCAGAAAATAGAATCCTATTTTGTACTTGGTCAGGCAGACCACAGCCTCTGTATGTAGAGTCTGTGTCTGAAAGCAAGGCCTCCACAATTCTTAAGCTTCTGCACTTACTACCAGAAGCTAAGGTCAAAATTAACCAGATTAAGCATGGGAAAAGACCAGTTCTGAACGGCTACCAGCTACAGCTAAACAATGGCCTCTGTCCCACAGTCTGGAAGGCTCAGGAGAGTGTGCAAACAGCCCCTGGAGAGCATTCAGAATGGAAGAGGGAGCCATGGTATGCATCAAAACGTACTCCCCGACTAAGACTATATTCTGCAGTATGACAGCTGAAGTGATTTATTAACTGGGACTATGTGCTAGACTTACTCATGAGAGGCACCTTGTGTACAGGGGTTGGGGCATGCACCACAGGTGTCATATACAGTGCAGGGCTGAAAAATTACCTTCTGACAAACCACTGAGATACTTCATGGAGATGACAACTGTGGAATTTAATTGTTATAACCTAGAAAAAATACTTCTGACAAAACAACAGGCCATGTGACTCTGAACTGCTCAGAGAAACTGTTCTATGTTGCTTAGTAATTAAAAGGGAACAGAAATGGTGTCTTTCATCTCTACTGATCTATGAATGGGGTAATCCCTACAGCTGCAGAGAAGGCAAAATTCTGTGTTCTTGAGTTGTGGATGTAAATACCCCAATATTTAGACTAGTATTTGGACACATCGACTTAATCTGAAGAAATAATCATATTTCTTTCTCACTTTATTACAAACCTGATTAAAATGCATATATGTATACAAAGCATTTTCTTGAATTCAGATTTCTGAGTTTTTTTTGTTTTACTGTTAAGTGTACCTTAATGGATTAGGCTATACAATTTAAAAGGTTTTTACAAGACTAGTTGAATTTTACTCAATTACTCCATTACTGCAAGAGTAGCACTGTTTTCTGACACAATCAGAAACATAAAAGTGTATTATACAGATAATTCACATGGACAATTTTTCCCTACCTGTTCAATAACAGTTTTCAGCCACCACTGGGGACCCATCAGTGTTATGGCAGCAATTATTTTGGCATGCAGAACTCCAAGAGCCCAGTCCTAATTTTGTAAAAATTTATATAGTGTTAGCATTAACATATCTTTAAAAAGTCAGACAATCAAAAGCTTTAAGAGCAATGTGTTAATACTGTGAAAGCTGTAAGTGAAAATAGAACTACTTTTCCATTTACATGGAACATTGTCCCAAAGAGAGACATCATTGGCAAATTCTTATGAAAAAGAACATGCTCTCAAGATTAACTGACGTCTGTAAATTTAGCTCCCTGGGACCAGGAAAATCACTACTACTATTAAACCAAAGATAAATACAGAATAAAAGCACTAGACTTAAAGCAACTGACAAACATTCTGGTACAACTAATTTACATAAAAGGAAGTTAATTTCCTTTCTTTATAAAAAGAACAGAAAAAAGATACAAAGATGTTCACATGCCTCAGGAAACAAGTTATTTTCCTTCTTTTTAAGTTTAATTATTCCCAAAACCCTCCCTGATATAAGAAGCTTAAAGCAAGGCAATGCTCTTCACAAAAAAAGTCATACTATTCAGAGGAAAATTTACGTTTTAACATAAACTGCAATTATTATGTCATGGAATTAGGACAACATAACTACTAGCTTCTAGTAAACACATCGTAACTCCATCCTTTCTGGATTACAGATATTTGTAAGAGATTTTCAATAAAACCCACCAAAAATAGAATGCAAAACATAGGCTGATAAAGTAGAATAAACAGCTCAGAACTGGTAAGACTTGGGACATCACAGACTAACTTTCTTAAACTGCTGGGGAAATACATTTTCTTTAACCAATTATTTAAAAAGACAACCTTTGTTAATGTAAACTCTAAAAAATTTTAAAAATCGTTAGAAAAAGAGCCAGTGTTAAAGCTGATTCACGTTTATTTACGGAAGTAACCTTTGTCTTTTCTCTTTTGGGAAAAATACAAATCAGTCTCAGTTTTGATAGCTCCTTGTTGATTTAGAACAAGTCTCAAATCCCCACTTATCCTATATTTTGAAGAAGTTCTGCTAAATGAAAATAAAGTTTTTCAATATACTTATATTAAAACTTTTAAAGAACTAATATGCAATAGTAAAAATTTTTTTTAATCTCTAGCATTACAAATTATTTCCAAATGAAAGAATGGTTTCCTGTTTGGAAACCATGTTCATCTACCACTGTAATTATATGATGTCCTGATTTTCTGGTCATCTACTCAGCTCAAAAATATACTTGGATTTTAAAATAATGGAATAGTTGAATTAGTAGCCAAATTCTTCTTTGTATTATGGCTTTCAAACATTAGGGTACTGAAAGTAAAGGAAAGCTTAGGGCAGCTTGGAATGTCACTGTCCCTGAACACTTTCTTATTATTTAGTAATGGCATTCTAGACATTTTGAGATATTGTCCCCTCAGCTGGGTTTCTCTGAGTTATGACTTCTTTCATAATTCAGCCTAGGTGATGGAAGCATTTGTCATTCAATCCATTGTATCTTCATTTCGTCTCCAAACTTGCAGGACAGAAATTTGTACTCAGCCTGTGACACTTGACTGAAGAGTAATAAAACACAACTACCTCAAAATTTTGTATTAATGATTTGACAACGCAGCTCAAAATCAGCATGATCCTAAATCATATAAAAATTACATTCATAATGTGCCTCATCACTGAATTTAAATCTTACAATGGAAAAAAAAAATCACCAGAACCTTTTGCTGCATACCTGTATGCAGAAAGCTTCCCAAAACGATTAGAATACGTACATCTGTGCATACATACATAGAGATATACTAACTTCTTACATAACTATACAATTATGCTACTGGAAAAGTAGCTGATCACTGAAATGCAACCTTTGATGTCACCTCACAACAGTTCAGCTTTTCATAGCTTAAATTCCTCAGCATATCCTTTTGGTTAAAATAATCCTCACATCCAGACTGGCTGCCTTTGCTCTGCCACATACAAACATATTTGTGGAAAATGCTCTGAAGCTCTGAATCCACATGAAAAAAGGCAGCCCATACTCCTTCCATCAACAGCAGCAAAAGAATGGGAGCAACTGACCTGCCAAGGGTAGAAGAGAGGTGTTTGATCCAAAGGAACTCTCAAAGGTGCGACAATGACCAGTTCAAACAGAAGACCGAGCAAAAGTGGAACCACACCAGCGAGCAGTATAGCCACTATCAATGTCTTCATTATCTAAAAAACCCAAGACATTTAATCAGTATGCTTACCAGAAGATTCTTTGTTTAAACTTAAAAATGTAACTTGAACTACATAAACACACAGCCCTGGTGAAAAAACCACAAAGCCACACAGACCTCTATTTCACACATATACACCCCTAGAAATAATTTTTACTACATACATAGTTTTGCAATGCTAGTTTTCAAGATTGAGTCCTATTCCATAGGAATAGGAATTCCAGAAAAAAACATGACTGTGCCTACTAGTATTCATATAGCTCTAAACCATTAAAATCACATTGACTGTTATCAATAGGGAATACTATCCGATGGTACATCAATACATTGCATATGCTTGTATGTTGGGAAATTGAAGAATTTTTCCAAAACTGCCGATCTTCTCTGGAGCAAAACAAACCTTAAAAATTCAGTCATTATGGAATATTTGACTTAAAAACGGAGGACTCAGAACACCGTGCTTGAATCTTTATTTATTCTGAAATTCTCTTAATGTAACTGCATCATACAAAACTAGCCTGACTTAATTCACATGATAAAGAGAAGCAGCAAAGAAAAGTAGAAATTATATTTTAGCTCTGAATTTTCTTGAAGAAATAAGATCTTAAAGAAGCTAAAATCAAAATGATGGATGAGGTTATTTGGGAAACACGGTAGTACATGAAGAACATGTACAGTGTAACAATTCAATAAGCACATTAAAATGTTCTTAACAAGATACCATCTATGCTATCAATGTTTAAAGGAACTAGCAAGAAATCTACTACAGAAATCCTCATAATGAAAACCAAGATAAAAAGGTGGGGTATACATTTGTTTTCATGCTGAGAATCTCAACAACTCATAATTAATATTTTCGAGGAAAATATATTTTATTTGAACAACACAAGTTCAACAGCTGATAAAGGTCTATCTGAAAATATGCATCAAGCTACTTTGTAGAGACATGGTTATCATCATCTATCGACTTTATTAGGTTTTTCCATTTGCTAATTTCAAGTAACTGTACAAGTAAATAGTTAAGCTTCCAGGTTTATGTGAAAATGTAAATATCTTGAAGAACACATAACACATGGGATAATAATGCAATATATTCACTTTTAAAGGAAAACAGAAAAATATACACATATACATATTTAAACATATATACACACAAGCATATTTACACTGATTGCCTTCCAAAAATACTTAGCCTATACAATGGGACTGTGACCTGCAAAAGCTTCAAAATGGTCTGAAAAGCAAAAGATAGTATACATAGCAGAGTAAAGCCTGCAAGCAAAAAATGAAACAAGTTCCATTAGCTAATTTTTTGATAATTCACTAAAACTTCTTCTCAAAGCTCACCATGAGAGACCATTCTTTGACCTTCTGGAAAATGACTCTACGACCCTGTGGCATCCAGGCAACCAGCACTGTCACTGCTCGGATAGTCAGCCAACAGACATAAAGACCACAGGCAGCTGTGTACAGTTCATGGATTTTGGCAGTCCCCGTCCAAAATGACATTAACCACCGGCCGGCAAACACTGAAAACACAAGCACTGTTAAATACAGTAATGCTTTTGGATGTCTTAGGGAAGGGTGCCTAGTAAAAAACTACGTATCAAATTTATCTGAAATATCCCTGCATAAATATTATTAATCATAAAACAGTTATTTTGGTACTACACCCATAATGCATAAATGTGTGAAGCACTATGCAAACAGCTTCAGAAATTATGCCAAATAAACCTACAGAAATCCTTTCCCACCTAAATTTTCATTATGGCAACAATGTGACCTGAGCTACAGCAAAACAAAGCACTGAACTGTTCAGAGCCTGAACACTGATCTTCAGAACTGCAACAGCGATCGTGCATTAGTGTGTAAGCTTGAACTTACATTATATGAGCTGTCTTTGGGTTGTTTCACTGCCTCATGTAACTTTTTATGACTTACTGATGGAGTTTCTGAAGCTCTCTGACAAATATGGGAGACTGATTTGCTACAGTTCATTTTTTAATAGTGTTTTCATTTCCCTAGTATTACAGTGGAAGTATTTTATGTCCTACTACTAAAACTATCACAGAATTTATAGCTTTGATCTCAACACATTATTGACTTTAGAATCATTAACAGAAGAAGGTATAAATTACATGGTATTACAGCAGACAGGTTATGAAATTTATGCTGGTTGACATGGCTTCATTTATTCCAAATTATTAAAAAAAATACCAAGTGTTTTTGAAATACTTATTCAAACATTTTAAAGTGATAGACATGCCACTTCACAAAATCTCCTAGTCATGTGTCAAGATTACAGAATCACAGAATATTTCAAGTAGGAAGGAACCCCTAAGGATGATCGAGTCCAACTCCGTGCTCCTTGCGGTACTCAATAATGATACCTTCAGAATATTTAGAATATGTAGAAGACCTGGAAACAATCTAGATATTTTCCTTCTCAAAACAGTAAAATACGTGCAAAAGTTTCAGTTCTCTTTTTCACTCAATACTACTGAGATTGTCACAGCACCTGAAGCCCTGTCTTCTGTCTTCAGAGGAATATTACTCTAAAACAAAAAGGGAATGGCAATCTCTGTCATTTAGATTTTTAGATTATTACAGTTTGATGACAAATGACTAAAAATGAGATAGTTTCCATGGTTTTGCCTTTTGACTTCAAACAGTTGTTTCAAAACATCTGCCATGGTTGGGCAAGGCAACATACTGATTTTTTTTAATGACAGTTTACCGTAACACTCACCTGGTAAGGTAAGGCAGATAAGACTAGCAATCAGTAATGTTATGCACATGAAAACAATCAAAAGAAATATCTGAAAAAGGGAGAAAAAAAAAAGGAGGGGAAGTTAGTAAGAAAGTTATTTAACCAAACCCCAAGAAACCCCAGTATAAAAAAATACATCATCCTAGAAATGCAGCTAAACTAGGATGTTCAAATACTGATGTTTCACTGTATAAATAAATCAGCAAAAAGAAACCCAACCACAGTACATTCAGAACACCTGCAGTGTCGTGTATTTCTAAGACTTTCCATCAACTGTTCCAACGGTAAAAAATAACATTAGAATCGAGAATGACTGAAATTCTTTGTTATGTCACGTAAAAAAAGATCATCTCTCAATTTCTGCACTGAGCAGCATGACTCTCAAATAATCCTGAAAGGTTTCTAGCTCTGTATGCCATATGAGCAAGACAGTGGTTTTATAAGGAAAACCTTGCTGACAAAGTTCTTCCAGATGTGCTCAGATTTCTGTGACCAGAAGCTAACGGTGAAGCTGGTTGCTTCTCAGTCAGGTTTTCATCTTACCAGAGAATTACCATGTACTTCTTTAAATATTTCTCAAGCACCAAGTGCTATGAAGGTCTGCTTAGCTAATCATCAAAGCCACACAACAAGCAAGCTTGCTATGGTAAAGCTAACACCTTATGCCAACAGACTACCAAGAGAAAGTTAGATCTGGAACACACACTTTCACTGATGAGACATTTGGGTATAAAGGAAGGAACCTTCAGAAGCAATACCACAGTGACCTAATGTTAGCATTTATTTCCATTCTTCAGCTATACCTGAAACCGCAGTAAGTGAGCTGTGGTGAAGTTTATATTTAACTCAGAGTTCTGCTAACAACAAAACAGTTATCTAGTTTAAGCTGTATATTATTCCAGAAATCTAAGTATTTGCCAATAAAATTTCCTTAGTAATTTTAGGGATTTAGAACATTCAAGTACTATATAATGCCATTCTATGTTTAATACAGATGCAGAAGCAATAGAAGCTCTCTATTTATTTTCTTAATAAAGCAAAATAGTTTAAAATACACTTAGCTACAAGACCAAAGTATGCCCCCTTGAAAGCCATGGCCTTGTTAGAGGCACACCTGAACTGTTTGAGAGGGGCTTATTGTCTTTCTCTCCATTACTTACTGTGAAGAAAATAAGATGTCAACTGACACATAATACTTAACAAATATGGGTTCTATAAATAAAATTGTAATTGAAAGTCTTAAGTTACAGGCAGAAAAAAGCCTTACACGAGCATAACTGCAACTCTGCACTTTAGAAAGCTGCAAACCATATAAAACAGAACCTACCACATGACTTTGGGTAACGTGGGCCAAATCTTTCTTGGAAAAAAACCCCACTTTTCTCAAATGCCTTTTACTTGATGTTTTAGGTATACATACCCTGAGTGGGAATTTTAAAGGCCTACGATAAGGCTGGAAACCCACAGGTCCTCCTTGTTGAAGTATGGCTTGATGGGCTGCATGGAGACCTTCTCCCACAACTGGAATGGCATTATTATTACGAGCATGCTGGTTGTTAGGTTGCTGATTTGCATTGTTTTCATTCTCTTCCTGATCACCAAGTAGGTAAGAATGAAGATCCCTGTAACAATCAAAATTTCCGTTTTGTTCTGTTTGATAGGAATGAGAAACTTACAGAAATATAGGCCTATGCAGAATCCACACAGGTTGTACAAAACTAATACAGGAGTACTGGCAGAATCTTGATAAAGTAAAATAAGCCCTTTTTGGTAACGTACTCAATGTCATCATAAACACAACTTAGAAAAAAAGTGCTGGTGTGGATGCAGTTGGAATACAATCACAAGGAAAGATCACTTATCTGTTTGACTGCTTTAAAAACACCACCTGGTATTAAAGGTGTTGGTGGTGTGCACATGAAAGGAGAATGGCATGGATATTTCAGTTCATGGAAGCACACAGCTCTACTGACAGCTTTTATGTTACTGTCACTAAGCTCTATAGGAAATAAGGGCCTTCAAACCTAAACTGTACAAGGACAGTGCTGCATTGCCACGGATGTGCTGTTGGAAGTACAGAGGCAGGCAGAGTCTTTCAACAAGATTCTAAATTGCACACAACTTTTTAAGAATATCAGTCCTAGAAAAAGCTCAATCTACTTTCAAATTATTATGCTGATGTTTTCCACATATACCATTAGCAAAATTTGAGTGTGATTAAAAATGAACATTCAGAACTTAATTTTCCTCAGCTTTTGCAGAGTAAGATTTGTGCAAGTACTCTATTAGCAATGAAATTTACCCAACAGTTTGCTTTTTGAGAACAGAGAACAAAAGATTTTCATCTCTGCTAAACTAAAATTGCTCAAGAGATAATTTGCAATTTTGCAAAATTGTCCTAAACAGCTGCAACAGTGGAATAAGAAAAGCCATTTCTATCATAATTTCCAAAACTCTCTTGTTTACACTACACTTAAACACAATCAAAACTTGGAAAATAATTAAATACTTCTTCAAAAATGCAAACTAAGAGAAGAGGGGGTGAGGACAGTTTCCTTATGAGAAACTAAAATAAATATTTTTGATTACAATGAAGTCTTTTATTCATTCACTCAGTTTCTCAGAAACAACTTGGCAAAGAATAATTCTTGATCCTGAGATTGCAACATGTTGGGAGAATGCCAGTATACTTTGAAGTTAAACTGAAAACTGTACAGAAACAAAATCAACCTTACTTTTTTTTTTTTTACTAATTTGGCAAACAGCAGATGAGCTAAAAAATAATTTCAAGTGCTAGAACTCTGCCTGTCAGTACAACAATTTACTTTATTTGACAAAGATATGGTTTTATCCTTCTCTGAAGTCTGAACTAACTTTAAAACCCCCAATTTGAAGTTGCTTACTTCTTCAGCTTAATGTTCTAAATATTTTTTCTTTTTTTTTCCTTCTTATAGTAAGAAATGCAAGAAGTGCACATGAATTTTATTTAGATGATTCATGGAAGCACACTGCTGACATTTATCTCTTTATTTTCATATAATAGGTAGTTAGGAAGATATTAGTCATACTTCTACAGATTTCTTCCACTAAGCAAATGCTGTAATAGTTTACCAAAAGAATTACTTGTCAAAGACTAGTCCAGAAATATGTACATCTGCTTAGAAGAAAGCAGTCACTATGGAAGTTTGTCATCATGTATGTATCTGTAGAAGAGCTATTAAACCTTCTTGTTGGGATAACTTTCTGGAAAGCTGCCTTCATGTTTAAAGACCAAACTGGGCACAGTGGTTATAGCTGATTTTGGATTTCCCTACTTACAGCAAGTATCCAGCAGTAACAGTCCATGCTCGTACAAGACCTTTCAACCACTGTCTTGTATGTCCTTGCTCTAGCAAAGCTGGAAGCACCACCTGAAGCAAAAGCAGCTCTAGGGAAAGTTCACTTACTGGAGCATCACTAGAAACAATGGGAACAGCAGGAAAACAAACATAAGGAACATTGTAATAGAAATCTTTTACACTGAATCCTATTAATGCCACCACAATACAAAAATACATTGGATGTCAAAAAGGAAAATTCTTAGTTTTTTGCTGAGGTTTTTCCTTATATATGAACAGAGGTTAGGCACTTCAGCATATAAGAAATGTAGGAAAAAACATTCAGAAAGATTATATCTAAGATTACAGTTTGCTTCTCTATTTGCATCTATCATTACTGTTTGAATTATTATTCAGAAATAGAAAAAACCTGCTATCACTAAAGAAATGCAGTTCCAGATATTCTTTTACTCCTGAGGCAATGACAATCAGAAACGAGTGTGTTGAAAAAGCAAACATGAAAGGAACTTTACTATCAGAAAGTTGAAATGGGAAGTATTTTGAGAGCATAAAGCCCTGACCAGTTATCTTTACAGAAGGAATACAAAATGCTTCTTTTTTCAAGTAGCTTTTCATTTGTCACATTGTATGATGTAGCCACATCCTTTACCCTTTACTTCTCTTAGAACAATAAAGATAAGATTAATTGAAAACAAAATAACAAAGTGTCACGTTAATGCTCAGGGAGTGCAAATACACTTTTTCCAGCTATAGCAATACTGAAAAAAACCCTTATTTTTAAAAATAAATGCTCACCTGTAGAGCATAACATTATATGGAAGAAAATTAGGCAGGAGATACTTAATAATGCGTATAGGAAGCCAGAGCATGAGCAGTACAATTGATCCAAAAACAATCTGCAATAAGAAAGTAAACAAGTTAGTGCCAATAGTAGAAATAACCAAACCTAGTTTCCCCACCCATCTCTGACATGTTCCCTGGGTGTGGTGGGCTAGCCCTGGCAAACAGCTGAATACCCAGCTACTGGCTCATTCCCCTCTCCAGCTGAAGAGGAAGACAAAACAGAAGGCAGGCAAGACTGAGATAATGGCAATTTAATAGAGAAAGCACCAAGCATGCAGTCAAAACAGTAAGAAGAATTCAGTCTCTACTTCCCATCAGCAGACAAACAACCAGCAATTTCCTGGGGAGTCAGGAAGACAAACATCATAACCATAAACATCCCCCCCAACCTCCTTTCTCATGGCTTTTACTGCTGAGATGATGTCATACCCCTTTGGTCAGCTGTTCCAGGGATAGCCCCCTCCCAACCTGCAGCTTATTCACTGGAGGGAGCAGGGCAGAGCAGCAAAGAAAATGCCAGGATGCTGTGTAAGCACTGTCCAGCCACAGCTAATAGGCCTATGTTAGCAACACTGTTTCAGCTGCCAATGCAAGGTGCAGAAGAACCATTTGCCATGATGAAGAAAATAAATTCCATCCCAGGCAGACCAGTAGACTACGACGCCCTTGCCAAATAGGACTGCAGCTGAATAAGCACCAGAATAACCCTGCTGACAGCTAGAGCAATGTCAGAGAGCTGTTCTTTCTTCCCCCTTTCCCAACACCAGGATTACTAATTTTGTATTCCTCTCTTTTCTAAGTGGCTGACTTTTTAAGCAACTTGCTGAAGCCTCCAAAGACCTTTCAGTTCCTGTTTCCTCACATTTCAAATTGACTGAAAGATCAAATAGGGGACATGAAGTGCCTGAAGACAATAGACTTTTACGAATCCTGTTTCCTTAAGGAACCAGATGAAAAATTAAAGACATTTTAAACATTCTTACATTCCATACAAATGCACCGCTGGAGACTAAAAATGTGAAAAAAAATTGTATTTAACTATGTCAAAAAAGAACAACTGAATCCCACTCTTCCTGAAAATTAATAGTTTATGTCATACACAAGACATTTCTTTAAAATACATAGAAATAAAGAGCTTGAAAGGTATGATTTATTCTTTGAAATGGTAAATGACTACCATTCTGGATCCAATATGGTAGCATGAGGCTAGTGAAAATTCTGAATTAATTAGCTGAGCAAATCAAAAGGTGAAGTTCAAGTAACTGCCCATTCCAACACAGTGTGACAACATGAGTGAGACCACGAGCAACCAGTAGATCTTTGCTTGTATTTGGGCCACATGATGTACCATGAAATTTCAGGCAGCTGAAGAATTACAATTATCTAAGGATAGAATGCTCAGAAACGTGGAAAGGTCAACTCCACTCAGATACTGAAGGGCTCTCTAACAGAACCAGGACCCCTCTGAGCTTTCACTGCTCAAAGCACCTCAGGTGTAAAAATACAGTACATCAAAGAATGTTTCTGGTGTGTCAGTTTACACAGTTCATGTGACATTTACATCAAAGATCGTCTGCGACCCTTCCTTGACCACATGTTAAGCAAGCCTCAGGCAAACAAGTAAAGGGAAAAAACTCTCATTGTTTTCAGTATCTTACAATGATAATCTGGAAACAGACACCGCTGGCTACAGCAGCAGAATCCAATCCAACCCAAAATTTAGCTTGGAAGTTATTCTCCTCTGCTGTACTATTTTGGCTGAACTGGACATACAATGTTTACTGCAGTAACTGAGGGCATCATGAAAATTACGTGATTTACAATATCCATAGCAATAAACACTTGTTCCCTGAATACACAAACATTTTCTGTGACTTGGCATATGATACTTGGTTTAGAAGAGACTTCTAAAGTCCAACTAACTCTACTCTACTCTCTGAGGAGACCCAGATCAGGCTGCTCAGAAACTTATCCAGTTGAGTTTTCCATATTGAAAGATGCAGATTCTTTTGGCAACCTCTTCCAGTACCAGTTCACTTCCATGGTGAAAATGTTGTTCTTTAAATACACAGTATTGTGTACAGAAGCCAGCATATAAAGCTTTCTTTCCAAATAAAGTTATCTTTCAGGTAAGTCCTTACCACTGATAAGATAAACCTCCTGAGATGTCTATAGATGGGCAAGTGAATCATTTCCTGCACAGGATTGAAGTCTGGATCATTCAAATTCCTGAGAAACCATAAGACACCAGGTCTCAATACCTGAAGTAGGAAATAGAAAACAATATATGAGGAGAATATAATCTTTGTATTCATTTTTCATTTTTAACAAGACTGCTGCAGAAAATAAGTTTCATTGTAATAGGGATATTAGGTGAACAAGATTCAACAAAATTGCACAGAAATAGAACAAAAAGTATTATCACAGAGAAGTAGAGACCCAATAACCAAATACAAGCTTAATTTTCAAGTACTGATTGATCTTAAACAACTAAAACACATTTAGAGTCATTTGAAGGCAACACTCAGATTTAAGAGCTATTTGTAAACCAGAAATCTCTAAGTAAAATATACTCAAAAACATAATTTTTCCACAGAAGTAAGCACCAGTATGGGCCTTTTTACATTAAAGTGAATCCAATATACACACAAAAAATGGCAGCAGCAATACCCATACGTGAAAGATTTAACAGTTCTGCATGTAAGCCTCTGTGTTACGTACCAATCTTATTCTTACAGACTCACCTCTCTTAGCAAAAGGATGAAGGATGCAAAATAGAAGACATAAACCATTCCAACCAACCAGTGCAGAAACATTGTGGTGCCTGGGGCAGACTGAAAGCTCAATTCTCTGTCTTTCAGAGTGGCGTCAAACATCTCCTAGAAGGAGGCAAGTAGTAAACAAATATGAGTAAGTTTGGCAAACATCCACAACTACTCATTTTGTTTACCCTAGTTCATATATACTACTAAGCAAAATTTTTAAATGTTTGCTTTAACACATAAATACACCAGAGAAAAAAGGGATTACTTATGGTAAGAACAGCAAATAAAAATCAATTTCTGATGAATTTATTTCTTCTGACAGAAAGAAGAAATATGTCAACTCAATCACTAACAGGATCTACATAAGTTATAAATCAATTCAAACAAAGTGACACTATGATGGAAGCAAATAATTCCTAAGTAAAGTTCCATTTCTACTAAGGCTGGAGAAAACCTAATTTTGTCCATTTCAAATTTATCACTCAATATTTTTCAGGATAGAAAAACTGTCATTCCAAGCAAATGCAGCAAAGATCTTTTCCAAAACAGAAAGAGACTGGGCAACTTAAAACACAAAGCCATTACCATTTCACATAAGATGGCTACATAAAGAGGTTTATTCAGCACACAAGTTTGCTTATAAGTAAGCTCATTTTCACAGTGGTCTTGTAACTGCACTAAAAAGGATTAGGATCTTGCTATTTTAGTAACAGCATGTTAATTTGTATTTAGTAACATAACCCCCCCCAAAAGTAGCATTTGGCAATATCTAAAAAACCTATTCCCTCTGAAAATGCCATTTATGAAAACAGAAGAGTGCAGTCAAACCCATGTTAACAACTCTCCTCTCATCAGAACTTTTCTTTTTGCTTCAAATATAAACACTGTTACAAAAGACTTGATCACATTTGTTTCTGTTCTTACCAAGGAGCATATATCCAACCACCAGCCACAAATGAGAGGAAACACACCAATTTCAACCACCACTAACAAGGAAACCTTTAGGAAAAGAGAAAAAATAACTCACTAGTTCAACAAAAATTGCTGAGAAATCAATGTCAGTTTAAATTTAGAGGGTTTTATTTCCCCACACAAAAAAATTAGGATTACCTTGACAACAATATAGCAAACTCCTAGTAAGCGACGTGATCGTTGGAACTTAACAAGTGCTGCCAAACCCTGAATAGCTTTGTCAAGAAAATAACACTGGAAAACACTTTGTGACACCTAATTAATATAAAACACTGTATTATGTTGCTTTTAGCAACAAGAAATTTTATAAAAGAGAAAAATGAAAGAGTAAGCATGTGTTTTGCCAGGGTTCTATTTTCAAAATTGGCTGTGACTCCAGAAGTCATAATCTAGTGTGCCAGGTAACATCCCCAAAAATGCATCTAAAGTAAATAAATAATTATTAATAATACAACCCTTCTTAAATTAAGCAACCAGAAGTTTTCTCAAGAAATAAACAGCTGTCTCCGAAAACATCTGCCACAATAAGTAAGTTTAAAATCTGAAGACCTACTTTAAATATTAGCTTTCCCTTCCCTGCCGTCTAAATCAATTTTCACCTTTTCCAAGAAAAGCTGGATGCATATTGCATTTGCATATTGGGAGTTTGTTTTGGGCTTTTTTTTAAGGAAGCAAACCCTACATGCTAATCTACCAATGTTTTACACTTGCACTGCACATTGGTATACTGATGTAGAAAGTTGATGTTAACTTTTGTGTACTTTTATACAAATGTATATTCTTTCAAATTGAAGCTGATGTAAAAAAACATGCAGCTGGAATACAGCCTTCTTACTTGTGACAAAATAAATCCTTCCAGCTTCCAGGACTTGATTTTCTGCAACTAAGAGAAAGTAGTTTTCTCTAAAAAAGTAATAATGAAAAAGAAATTACTGCGGTAAACTCTCAGTAGTTCAGAGACACAATAAAGAAACAAAAATTATTAATACTCAAAAAATATGGCAGGATCAAAAATATTTGAATAAATTTCCCATCATACCTCCCATATTTTCATAATCCCCCCTTTCATAATCTCTCTGCTGCAACTACAGTTCACAGCAGAAGCATAGGGATAGTGAGGAAAAAAGTGATTCTACACTCTTCTCCTCAGACAGACCTTCAAGCAAGCATAAAAGACATTGATTGTGCTGTTAAGTACGTGCAAGTATTTGAAAGCAGGCAGTCACAGTGACAACTTCTAAATGTCCAAGAGAACAGGAGAAACTTTTCCTTCTAATTTCACCAAAAGAGCAGAGAAAAATGGCAAGTTAAGGGCACCTGCATCATGCCTGCACCTCCCCAAAGCATAGCCAGAAAAATTATTTACATGTAAATCTGAAACAGGTAACTACTGACAAAAGGATACATGACAAACAATTAGAGTCACTGCTAGAAGAACATATCCCACTATAGTTGTAATCAGGCCTTCAAAGTGAGATGCTTGGACCTGGAGCAAAGAGGAAAAAAGGGTAAAATTTATCAGTCTCTCAGAAGATTACACGTCCTTTTTTATGTAATTAAGATAAATTCCAAATTTCAGCTCTTCAAGAAGAATATCAAGTTTCTCTAGTTTTTACATATTTTAATAATCTGCTACTATTTTTGTATCTTCATCAAGAAAAGATAATGTTTACATTTACAACTACTTTCTTCAAACTCAGAACAACTGCAATATATGAAACAAAAAGTGTCACCTTACACTGTTTCATTCATCCTCTAGTTTCCCCTACCTACTATCATCCACTATGAAAATTAGCACACAAGTTAAAAATGTACCCAAGGAACAAGAGGCTGTTAAAAAAAAAATCTGAAGACACACACAGTTTTTACGAACAGTAAGAAACCTCACTTGAGATGTAAATAATGGAGGAAGTGGAAAAGAGTGGGACATTTTTAATCATATTTAAAAAGGTAGAAGGACTAGTAAGACATACTCCAAATTACCTTTGCAACCACAAACAGAAGTGGAAAGATGCTACAAAAATGCTGTGATTGAATAAACAGTGGTAGTTTCTTTTTTCATTTTGAAATTATAAAACAGTACTCACATATTCCTCAAAGCCCAGGCCAACAATGGAGAAATGACCAATGTGGTATGGACAAAATGCTGTATAATGTAAGCAGAAAGGAGAAAAAAAGGCCATGAAAACTGCTAAATGGAACCTTATTTGCAGGATGAATACTGTAACATGGTATTATTCTACTTCTCATAAATTTTATGAAAAAAAGTACAAAAATTAATTTCTGTGCAAATATTTGCACGTGTTAGATTTCTATAATTTTACTAACACTGAAAATCAGATGAGAATTTGTACTTAAGGACTAAAACTACACAGAATAAGAGGATAGTATTTTCCTTCTTCATCTTGCAGTGTGTAAATTAATTCAATTTCTCAGTGTTATGTACTAGGCTGGTATCTGTCTAAGACTGCTGTAGGAACCTGTGCTGTACATTCATTTTTTCCCATGCACTAAAAGACTTCAGTAGCCATTTTACAGCCTGGTGAGATGGGACTTGCTTTAACAAGGCTTCAGTTTCTAGTGCTTTAATTCTTAAGAATACTTAAAATATTGTGAAAAATGCAAGCCCTGCAGAAATTTGCAAAGGGAGGAGGAGGGGGAGAAAGATGACACCCAGTGAAGGGATGAGAAGCAACTGAAAAGTCTTTTACTTCAAATTAATGTACGAAAAACTGTTCATCATTCCTGAGAACTCCTGACAATTCTGAGGTTTCAGGGAAAATGCATTAGAAAACACAGCACTTCTCCATTTTTAGAAACCTGCATATTTGCTAGAAAATCAATTTTTTTTAGTTATTTTATCTCACTCTTCTGTCTTCTAATCAAGTTACGAAGGACTACAGAATTCAAAATCAATTTTTTATAGGAGTGGAGGGCATCAGTATAAAGTGAAAGGGCTGCAAAAATTTTCACCTATATTGTCATCAATTGGCATCACGGCAGTCCACACTGGGAACTACTACAGACTAAACATTTCCTCAAACGAAAAGTGTGATGATTTTCTCTCTCCTCATTTCTGTATGACCAACATATAAAAAAATCCCAACTTCAAAACCAAAGAAGCAAACGAACAAACCAACACAAAAACTACAGGAGATTTAGTAGGACTTCTATTACCCTAATCAATGATAAGAAAAGTTTTAATTTATGTCTCTTTCAGGAAAATCAGCAGTTACTGGGAAGAGCAAACATGTAAAAGATAAAGGGAGGAATTGAGCTCTCCCTGCCCAGTAAGAACCAGAGAAAGAGAAGTGAGACGAAAAAGATCACACTCACAACTCCTACAGATACCAGACTAATGACTTAAAAATTGCATTTCTGACATTCTACGAGAACATAGTGCACAGTTTATCATGTTTTCTAAATAACTTTATTTAAAAGAGATTTTCTAATAGATTCCTTAAAAAATAAGCACAAAGGAGTACAAACTCCTCTACATTGTGAGTACTACAATAAGCTACAGAAAATATTAATTAAGTTGAAATGAATTAATTTGTCTAAGGAGAATTTCTGGACCACTAAATAAGGTTACAAATGCTTTCCTTACATTTTATCTTTTATAAAGTACCTCCTGTGACATCTGAACTCACAAGTACTATAATTACAAATTACTAGAGATTTAGCAGTTGTAAATTAAGCACTATTACTTAATGGGAAAGAAACTAAAAAAAAAAGGGTTGAGAGGCACATATTAAAATCCCAGACCTCCTGCTTGCTTAGGAAAGTAATTCTCTTCTCTTGTGTACTTGTGAGTTTGCCACTTGGCAAAGTAGCTACCGAAAATGTTTCTATATGACAACCTCATTAATTATTCTTCGTAAAAACTGTAACAGCTAAAAAACCCCAATTAACTTCTGATAACTACCAATTAAAATAGAGTAATTATCAGGAAGAAACAGTTCAAATATTTTCCAACTCTTATTTTAGAACAGTTACAGTTTCTTGTGAATTAAACATACAATGTATTTATGTTTATTTTCTTTTGATTTGCTCTTCTGTTTCAGTATCTAGATGCTTTAATCACTGGTTCAGTGTTGTGAGCTTTATTTTGTCTGTAAAAACTTATCTACAGTATACAACTTCAGTTTTTCAACCTCAAATCCTTCTGCCAAGAAAGACCACTGAAAAAACACCAAAGCAACATAAATTCTTTTCTAAACTGATCATTCAGAGCAAATGAAATTTTGTGGTAGTTTTGTCTGGTATCCCTTGAAGTGTATAATATGATTCATCTTGTTACTAACATGCTACATTCTTGCACACGTCCCTTCCAGTTTGAGCTCCAAGAATGGATTCTTAATGGAAAAAATTATATAACTCTATCTAGTAAAAACTCTAAGGAGAAAAAAAAATCTTAGCCATTCCTCAAAGTACTGCATTTCCTCACAAATTAAATTCCATGAGATTTAACTTAACAATATTAAAAATAAATATATTCTGTGCTTTGGTTGACATGGTTAAGGTTCTGCTAGGTTTCCTATTTTAAATCTATTCACTTAAAGAAATTAAAATGACAAAACTAGAAAATAATAAATATTGGTTATTCATATTGCCAGTTCATTTTTGGTTCTATTCTTAGATGTCACATCTTCATTTTTCTAGAACAGCCTTAAAATAGACCTGCACTATCAATTCACAAAAAAGGATCATCTTAAAACCTAAAAACAAACATTACTTACCAAAGACAAGTATGAACAGCGTATTTAAAGACACAACCCAAAAGACGTGTTCCTGTAAGGAGTACAGAGAAAAGAGGAAGGAAGATTACAAGAAAATAGTACATAAATGTCAGTCTTTTAAATAAGTGACTTGACTTTTGTATCTCAACTTCTTATTTCAACAGTCTATTATCACCAGAACTCGCACATCTCATGTAAGAGCCAATACAAATAGTTCCATTTTTAAAAACAATTACATGGAATGTGTCTGGATATTTTTTTAATAAATGAGAAAATGTTCATCTGAAATTTTAACAACTGGTCTTTGCCACAACAAATGCCTTAACAAAACGGACAGCTCTTACTCTAGAAATGACAGCACACCTCTATTTTTAGTATTATTTTAGCTAAGATGTGACCTCAGCCACAAGTACACTGGATTTTTACTTATTTTGATATTAATATTTAAGGTAAATGACTAATAATGTAATTGTACACCTAAGACATCATATTTAAATGAGACATTGATGATCTTGGAGGTCTTTTTCAAACTTAATGATTCTAAGAGTATTTTGAAAAATTAAAAAACCAAATAAAGTCAACTGAAGGTCTTAGATTTTAAAATCTAGTCTACACTAGATGTGCTATTATGGCGGTATTAGGGCAAAAATATATCTGAATGAGAACTGTAATTATAACAAAGACCAAAACATAAGGTTAGAACAGATATGTATTTTCAGTGTGCACTTTTCAAAAGGTCTAGTTTTTTATCTACAGTGGAGTAAGTGATCCAAAGTTATCTACGTCTTTTAAGAAATTCTACTTTTATGCCATTCACACACACCACTAATCTGTGAAACTCCTAAAAAACCCAGTTTGCTTGAACATGACATCATATGAAACTCTCTTTAAAGAAATATATATATGATATGAAAATAAGGACTTCAAATACAATTATGTATATAAAAAAATACAGGCATTTTAAAAAATCCTTCTGTAGAAATTCCTGAAAACAGGATTGCACTTACTAAGAAAACTAGAGATCCATCAAGTCCAAGCATCTGTGAAGATAAGAAAGTTATTTTTACTTATCAGAAAAACTCACCTGAATCTAAAATAAGCATCTTTCACATTGACCTTTATTGTCAAATGCAGTCAGGAGTTTTTTAATGGCTCAACCAACAGTATCAGGACATAAATTCTTAAACATAAAGAGAGAAACTAAGTTCTCATTCAACACAGTAAACTCAGGTATTCAAAGACAGTGATATACATGTGGAATATCTGAATACACGTGTATCTATATATGTAGAACCAAACACACATATAAGCTGTTATATACACTTTTAAGCTGTTTCTCTCCATGACTTTAAAGATTCTGACAAAGACTTTGTATTTGCAAAATACTGTAGTGATTGAATGGCTATTTAAGTGCATACTTAATCAACTCAGTATTTAAATACAAGAGCAAGTTTTTGTTGCAAAATATCAGTTTATGCTGCACTGAGAAAAGTTAGTATTTTACCCTCGATGTATAAAAGCAACTACTAACAGGATAATTTGCTACACTGTATGTTATTAACTTTTGAACAGAATTGTTTTACAGCTAGTAAAGATGGGAAAGAAATTCTTCATCACTCAGCACAGCTGTTATAGGAAGCATCCACAGAGTAGCCAAAAATAAAGCATCTATTGGAAAAAGAAAAACAAAACCAAAACTCCTTTCCCCCCACTTTGAGTGTATCTTACTATTTCAATCCAGACACTCCTACTCCACAATTACCGCTGTAAAGTTCCATGTTCAAGGCTCTTTTGTACGAGGACTTTGCACTAAGTTCCAAGATACAAGAGTTGCACATATTTTACAAATCAAACCAAGACGCAAAAATGTTTGAAAATTCAGAAAACTTGTATGGTATTTTTACAGGACGACACAACAGAAGAACCTACCCCAATTTTGATGCTAAATGTCAACTACATATCTATTGCCTATGTCAGCACATAACACTGGAAGTGGTTATGAGAGTATGCTGAAATTGACGTCTATATTCAGGGAGAGGCAACAAAATATCATCAATTAGGAATACATCAGCACTTTCTAGCAAATAAATTGGATTCAGAAATACAACTCTTTCATCCTGAAATAAACAACAGAAAAATTCAGGCTCCTGAACCAATGTATACCCTTTTTCATGAAATCTCTTTCAAAACACACTAAGAAGCTTTCAGGAGATATGAAACAAATATCAAGATGCGCCACTCATGGTGAAAACTGTATTTCTGCTACCCTGCAATCGAGGCAACAACTATACCACAGCCTAGTAATGATGCTGGTAAATCACATGAAGCTGCTCTATCTACCTTCAGACAGATTTTGCTGCATGTGGTGAGCTTTGAACTCAGATGTTGGCTACTTCCAGACCAGCTACAAAAACCTAATTCTCAAGTCTCTACACTAATCCATGATTGCAGTGTACATGCATGTCATGCTCTAGTTATGGAATACGTGATCCATAAGGAATACAGAAACCATGTTACATTAAAATGCTCCATCATTTTTAGAGAAACACATTTGCTTTCTGCAAAGAAACTTAAACTATCATTCCTCTTTTTAGTCTAATGCTTTCACGAATACAAAAATTAAGCATTAAACTACATCTAATGCAACATCTGTGCACTCCTGATCTGGCCCAGCATCCTCAAAGCAAGCTGCAAGTCAGTTCTACACCTCACTAAGTGGAAGACTTCAGAAAAGACTATTAAAACATGTTTTAAGCTGCTACTGTACTTCATACTTCTAAGCTGCTACTATACTTAAAATCAAAGAAATGCTTTCTTTGATGGCTAAGAAGTAACATAATAACATTTTGTTTATAATGTAACAGCTTTTCTAGGTCACTAAAGGCTCTTACAAAAGAGTGATCCCGAATGCATTTTAACACAGTAATACTACAAATAATTTCAAGTAAGAGCCTGGATTATTAAATTCAAGAAAATGATTCTTACTCACTCGCTCCCAAGTAAGCTCTTCTGCTGCTCGATCCCATTCCAAAGCATTCCAGTTCATGTCATCTGAGGAGACAACGGCCATTTTTATAGCTGTTAGATCACTCAAAACAAGATGTAACCACTCCATGCTATGTTCTAAATGAACAAAAAGACTTGAGTGTATAATATTCATCTTGTAACTGCCGACAGCTTTTCAGCAAGCAGATGCTTCAGCACTCAAAAAGCATGAAATTTGCAAAGCCAAGATAAATAAGCTGAAGTGGGAATTTACAAGGCTTCGTTCAATTATGGCAGTTCTATATTCAATTACTTTATATTTAATAAGAACTAGAACATTAATGCTTTGAGTCACCTGTTACCTTGTGCTCCATTGTTTGCATCTGCTGCATCTTCTACTACAGCATCCTCTTCATCTTCGTTATCTTCCTCTTCTTCATCTACTTGCTCCTCTTGAATTTCAGGGTTCTCACCAACAACCACGTTCTCAGCAGCTGGGTTAGCAGGTTGATCAAGCACAGCATTTTCAACACCTCCATTTACAGCAGCCTGAGCCTGCAGAAACAGGATTTACTACTTGGTTACATTGATCGAGGTCTTTTCATGCTTTTATACTGTATATACATGAAACCAAACAGTATTAAAAGAAGTCAGTAATATATTTTCTAGATAAGAATTACACTTGGGACCACTAAACCTTTAAAAACAGGAAAAGAAACATTCAGATAACTTTAAAGAGTAGCTGAGGTAGGAAGGAGCCTCTAGAGATCATCTAGCCAACCCAACTACTCAAAGCAGGGTCAACTATGGCAGGATCAGTGCTGTTCCCACTTGGCTTTTGAGCCACCTTTTCCCAAGGTGTAAACTTTACAACCTTTCTGAGCAACCTGTTCCAGTAGGAGATCACAGTAGTAATATATAATAAAAAAGCCAAAACTCAACACAAACAACACAAACAGAACCCACCTTTTTTTTTTCTTAAATCTAAATGGAATTTCCTGCACTTTTCATTTAAGCCTACTGCCTATGGATCTGGTCAATACCAAGAAAACAGCTCTGGCTCTGTCTTCTTTTTACACCCCTCCATCAGGCATTTATACAGACTGATAAGGTCCACCCTGAGCATTCTCATTTTCAAACTAAACAATGCCAGTTCTCAGCCTCTAATCATGTCAGATGTTCCAGTCCTTTAATAATTTCTGTTTGCTCGTCACTTCACTCACTCTAGTCTGTCCATGCCTCTTTTGTCTAGCGGACCCTAAAACTGGATACAGCACGCCAGATGTGGTCTCACCAGTGTTTAATAGAGGAGAACTTTCTCATGGAAACTATCATTATATTAGAAAGATGATAATTCAAGGCCAACCCGAGTCAGTCACCAATATGAGAATCTGTCTTTTAAAAACTGACATTTACTAAATAGAAAACAACATTTTGAATTATTTCTTCCCTGTGCATGGGTTGCTTATAATATCACTTCTCCCACCCAAGAGGCTCCTGAAAGCACTGACGGAGTGCACACGCATGTGCTGGGAGTGGGAGGAGGACAGAGACGTTCCAACTTCAGTGGTGTCAGCAAAACTTCCTATCGCTTTGGGAACAGTCAATCGTTACCTCATGAACTACCAGTATACTTATGAAAAAGACAGAATAAAACCAAGCAGCATCTTCATTGGCTATGCCTGAGAATTCAGCTTTACGTGCATAAAATTATCTTAAAAAATGGTAAAGATACAGAGATAAGAATCTATGCAATGCTACACAACAAAACAGCTTCAAAAACATAACAGTGTAGTCACCGAGTTTATATAGGAACAAGTGTTGAACTTCTGCTAACAAATAAAGACACCCTGAAGTTAAGTAACATTATTGTTGTGTTTTGATAAAGTATTTACCCCCAGAACCACATTTTCTAAATTAATTGTGAACTAACGAGCAGTAAGTTTTACCTCATTTTGTTGACCAACACCATTGAGTGGCTGTTGTTGATTTTGTTCCAACCACTGTGGTGCTCCTCCATGGACGATCTGTTCACGTAACCATACAAGGCTGATAAATGCACACAGAGTGCATGTGACCACAAAACAGCCCTGCAAACAGTCAGCCAGTAAATTCTCCCTGTTTAAAAAAAAAAGTATTAATGAAAAAAGTATTTTGCAGGTAAGACTACAGAGTAGTTCAGATAAAAAACAATCTTCCGGAACAGCAAAGGGAACATAATAGTCACTAAGTTAATGCTCTGATACAGTAACAAGTTTACTTAAATGGCTAAATGCACAATATGCAGTCCACCTAATCATTTTACCTGCTGAGCTACCTGAACCAGAAGAATGGAACTCTAGGGTTTTCCTTCAACTACTCTACATTTCAGGTACCATTTTACCTCAGATATTATCTCTATACCTTAAAAATCTTAATCAGGTCATACATAACTGTATAGCAGCAGCAAAAAGTTCAGCCAGCCAACCAAAATTAGGGTTTCATGCAATGCAAGAGGTACTTAAACCATTTTAAGCAATTCTCATCCTTAATTTCAGGTATCTCCTTGGAAAACGACAACATGTTCTTAAAAATAAGCAAGAAACATAGTCCCACAGTACTCTACCATCTCCAAAGAAGCATCAGTCTGGTCCCCCTTGAAGCTGCACACTTGTGCCTGCACAGCACAGTGAATACCATGGGGACATGAAGTCCAAAATGAAAAGATGATGTAAGAGGCTATTGTAATTGACTCTGCCAAAGAAATAAATGTCAAAGCACAGATTCACACGTCATTAAAATCTGACAAATACTCAAGTTCCTTATTTCCTCCCTAGACTGTAATAGACACAAGGTGCTCTAGGTTCAGTTGTTTCAGATGCTTCTCCCAATAAAAATAGAATCTACACTACAGAGATAACAGGGAATACATGTTACTAGACTGAAACAAGCATCTCTCTCCAATAATGAAAATTAGTTAAATGCAACTTGACCTGATTTCTCAAATCAAACAGCCCAATTGAGATGACTTAGCTGAAACACAGAACATTCATTCAAAATTTGCTTTATGTGCAGCTGATTCTACTTAAACTCAGTTTCAGTTCCTCATGTTCAAGATAATGAGAAAGTAAGAGGCAAGTTGAAATTCCGTTGTTTGGTATTTACTGAGTCTTTAGGTAAAATTGATTTAAAAAGGACAAAGAAAGAAAATGTGCAATAGCAGATGGTGATTGAAGCATTAAAAATCCAAGTATCAGCTAGAAGGAAATCTGATAAAAAATAATCCCTCTCACATAAGAGACTCAGAATGGATAAAATTAAATTCAAAATACAAATATGCAATAAAGAAAACAGAAAGTGACATCATTAGTGACACATTTCTTAATATTCTGCTATGTATCTGATTTAAACCACAGGAAATTAATTTTTTTAATTATTAAATGTAATTTTGCAGTATAAGTTTTATTGACATCAAATACAAGTTTTCCTTAACCAGGGCCTGCTTTGTAAAGTCAGTTTTCCAGCTCCAAAGATCCTGAATAATGGAACTCCAAAGTGAAATCATTTCTATTGCAATGGTGTTGTCCATACATCTGGTTGTGCAAAGGTTAGTGGGCAGTTGCTTATTAAGACGGCGGAAGATAACAAGTGTAACTGGATGAAAGTGACACTAAAAAATTTCAAAGTTATCGCTTTCAGGGTAATCTGACTAAACCAGATTTTTGTATCAAACTGCTGAAGTACTTACGTGGACAGAATATCTAATGGCAGTGTCAATAGTGAGCTCACAGAGCCAGTAAACAAGCACTTGTAGATACGACCTGCGTGAATAAACAGAAGCTTGATATAAATTAGTTTTTGGCTATAGCTTCACTTGGAAAGGACCACAGGTTCCCTCTTTTCCCACAGGACACCTGGTGTCCAACTACATTTATGATATGGAAGAAAATCTCAACTTTCAATGCATAAGCAGAACTCAAGACTATATACAACCATGTGGAACAAAGTTACATTTTAGCTGCACATCTTTAAGAGTACACATTCAAAGTTTAAGAACTGCCATGCTAGGTTAGACCCAAGATTCATCTAGACCTGTGTCCAGCACTGGTCAAACTAATGGATGCCTAAGGAAGAATATGGAAGCAGGTTAAAGATACTTGCAGTGATACTTCTTCAGTACATTCTCATACGTTTCACTTCCTATACCAAAATATCTCACAGCTAATTAATCCTTAATAGAATTTTTCCCCCTTTTATTTGTTCAATCATATTTTGAATGCATATAAACTTCTGGTGTTATGATATCATGTTGTAAAGATCATCACCATTTCATCATCTGGTTTAAGTAACTGTTTTATGGATTAATAGCTGATGCTAGTAAATGTTAAGCTTTTTACCATGATTTGTATTTTAAAAGTAGGCCATCAGTGTATACGGCGTACTTCAGAAAATTAGGTGATGCCAATATTGTGCTATTCTCAAACTAAGCCTGTGCCAGCTACAAATAAAAACATAGACCATACTGCAAAACTGTCTCATTTCCTTCTGCATTTACTCCCTTGCTCTTTTGTTCAACGGATGTATTACAGTTTGTAAAGATGCACTTTCAATTATTTCCTTGACTGAACACTATAACCCTTCTGCCTTTCTCCATTTTCTGTGTATTCTTAGATTGTTGAAACAGCCGTAGTTCTTTTTCCATCTCTGTTTGGAAAGTAAATTTCAAACTGGACACTAGAGTAATTGAAATGTGTATTCTCTATTCTACTGAATTCCTTTATTACTCACATGACTGAGATTTAAGAGTTTTACAAATAAATTTGTGAATGATTGTTTTACTTTTTACATAAAGAAACCCCTGCACTTTCATTTATAGATGGTTAATAAAAATAGGACAACTCTTCTATCCGAATATTAATAAATGACATAAAATAAAACCTTCCATGTAGATTTTAAAGAAGATAATTGAGAAGAGGCATTTTATTGGAGTAAGATATTTAAAAGTTCTTTCATGCATTCTCTACTATGTCTTACACCTTTCTGCATTACACTAGTGGCTTAAGAGTCAAACAGGTAGAATTTCTCAGTGAAAAGAAATTAAATAGTATCTTTGATTTTTTTTTAATAAACAATAATGGTCTCTCAAAATTTTGTTACAGGAAGCACCACATTTCCCTGTGTATAAGAGTATTATGTACAGAAAGTGAATACTTACATGCAGTAAGAGGTACTACTCCCAACCATGCAAAGGCCACAAGTGTATAATGAAACCAGTATCGTATTGCTGTGCCAATACTCGTAACCAGTCCAGCAAAGATGTCTTGGATTGGAAGCCGTGAAGGCATATCTGGGGAATAAACTGTGTAGAAAAGGCACTTGTGAAACAGTTTGTCCTTAGAGAAGCATTTATGTAAAAGTCCTGCCAACTACAAACTGTATCTCACAAAAGCTTACTAGAAGAATAAGCATATTTTATATTTTCAAGAGATGACTCCAAACAAACATAAAAAAAAATTCACGTAACACATTTGTTTTACTGTGTACTGAGAGGAATGGGAAAATTAATAAGCTCCATGCCAGTTTTTGACCTAAGAGAAGTTTAATAGCTCTATTCGTTAACTGTAAACCTCAATTACCTAAAAATGAGCTCAAGAAAAAGCAAATTCTAAAATCAGTATCACTCTCACTCAACACTACCTCTAAGATTCCTCTGTTATTTAAAAGCCTAGTTCATGGAAAGGGCACAAGGAACAAGAGCAATCAGCAATTTTGCTCACTATCTATTTGTTTGGGCTAGATAATTTAGATTCTACTAGCCATCCAACAGCACAGATCAAAAAAATCCCCAGCAAAATAAAAGCAGCACACAGGGAGAAAAATTGAAGAGAACTGATTAAGTATCTGACAGACATTGAAATTTACACGCAATGACTGACTTCCAATAGATATGTTTCATATCATGCAGAATTTCTTCTAAGGATGTTCCTATTAGAGAGCACAATGCAAGTCTCTCATCCTGCACAGATTCTCATAATACTAAATTTTCTTAGCTTTTTAAATTCAACACCCTACTCAAAAGCCAAGAAAAAGTGGTGAGGTCTTCTTCTGCAAACAATTAGAAAACATCTAACAATTTCATTACATGTACTTAGTTTCCACACACTTACATGGATACTAAGAAGTGGTAATGCACACTATCACTAACAGATTTGAATAAAGAAGATAAACTATATTTGGGAGTTGCACAAAGACAATGCTGCCTGGTTGTTACGTTGGAAACATATGTGCTTGAAGACTTTAACATTATGGACTATCATTTAATACTTCACATCTAACTACATAAAGAAACTCAATTTTTATAAGAACAAACAGAAGTTTTCATTTCCTCTCATGAGCAATCCTTTAAGAATCTTAACAAATACTGCTTTATGCTATCTACCTGCAGCCCCTTCACCTACACATTCCCAATCATCTTTTCACTAGTCTCAGAGAAGAAGCCTCTAGAGGAGAAAGAAATTCTTTTCTCTACAGGGCTATTTCCCTCAGTTTCTGTATTGTAAAGAGAAGCCAAGAACACAGACAAGCAGTACCAACATTCAGAAGCAGTCAAAGAATGGGGAGAGACTGGTGCATTTCAGCAGTATGTGGATTATAACTGACACAAAGCAACAACAAAACAGTACCCCTCAGACAAGTAGTAACTGGTTTGAAATTTCAAAGCTTGTTATTCACCAGCTATCTGGCAAGGAACTGGAATTCATGAAAGGATGGACTAAAAGTATAACATTAGGGAACTGTAGCTGTGACAACATAGAGCAATAAATTGAAAGCAGGGCGCAAACATATTTTGACATCGTCTTACAATTTTCTTGTTACAGAAACAGATTTAGTACACAATTTGGAACCATAGAAAATGTCTAACTAATGATCTCAGCTCACATTGAACAAATATTCTGGAAAATTTCTGCCACAGGAGACAAAAAAACCTTTGTCAAGGGTGCAAGAGAATATTTATTTAGAGTATATCTGTTAAATCTTTATAGTACCACTCAGACAATGCAGCAGATACTTTGAGAAATTTCTTGTTTCCAAAATATATATTTTGATCAACACTTGGCAACAAGGACTACACAGAAAACATTAACTTTGTATTAATGATTTATTTGTCAGGGATAAGTCATTAAGTTGGAAAGGTTTGAAATTAAAAAAAAAAATTAAAAATGTGTCTTCCAGGAATTACTGAACACACACAAGGAAGTGCATGAAAGAACGTCCATCCTAACTCAAAGCACAAAGTGCTTATAGAAGTTAGCATTTTTGCATGCTCACTTTTCTAAAGGCTTTAGGGTTACAACAGCGCTTTTTCTAATAAAAGCACAATATAGCTACTACTCAGAGAAGCCAAGCTACGTCCCCCAAATTTTAACAATTTGGTAATTTTTGATGATTTCAGAAGATGAGGGTGGGAAGAAAGCTGTTTTTCCTGTGCACTGTCCTGTGCAAACCCCAAAATATTTACAGCTTTTTCCACTGGAAGTTTTATACCATGATGATAAGGTAAAATCTTTCTATGTCTTGCAACATTCAGGTGCCTGAAATGCAGGAATTCCTAGCATGACAGGAAGCCCTGGTGTGCAAGCACCCCGCACCACTGAAGCTTGCTGCCACTGATTTTCATAGCTTATCTCCCCACCTGTGTCTGTCATCCAGTGCCACTTTCTGTCCACACTGTACCTCCCTTTATTCTACTTTCCACTATCACTTTGAGGCCTGAGACCTGGACCCCTGCCACCACAGCATCCATCCTCCTCATTCACTTATGCAAAGCACATCCTCCTCACGACACCTCCATCCCTTACCTTCCATCCCAGTAATCTTTCCTAACTCAGTTTGAGAAACAAATTTCTGCATTATTTACCACAGTTCCTCCAAATAAAAGCCTTTTTACTAGACACCAATTGAAACAATAGCTTGTCTTTTTTTCTATTACAGCATGAAATTCAAACACACTTTGGGTGAGTTTTTCATAGGTTTAGCTCAACTTCCTTCAGCTGTTCAGGTTATGGAAAAACTACTAAAAAAGCTTTTTGGATACTTAGGTGACACCTATGCAGCGTAACTGGTAATTTAGTTGTGAATCTTAAATTTGGGTGGGGTTTGTTTAGTTTGGTTGGTTGTTTTCAGGAGGTGGAGTTTTGTTCTACCCTCCCCTCCTGTAAGCCTAACTTTTCCAGGAACACAATTATTAATTTTACTTCTTCAAAACAGAGAGTATGACAGAAATCTGCTCTTATACTGACACAAATAAGACAGGAAAAACACAAGGCTACCTTTAGAAGCTGCCACTTAACCTACTTCACAGAATCATCACACTTGCAATACTCTTATCCATAGATTTTTTATTTACTACAACATTTGCAAGCCACTTACATGCCACCTCAGTCATCCTCATGCACTGATCATGAAATAAGACTGTGTAACTCGTAAGTAAAAACCATATATTTGATAGCTCCTGGGTGAAAGCACTGGTTTGGTAAAACAGGGCTTGAGAGTTATTCTTTAGGTTGGGCTAGAAGATCTTCAAAAGACCTTTCCAACCCAAACCATTCTATGTTTCTGCGTTTAACACCCTTCAAACACATGCAGACTTTGCTTTAGACCACTAAAGTAAAAGGAGAAAAACTCCACTCCTTCTCAGGCAAGCACAGCTTTAACAAATATATGGAATAACATCCATATAAATCTCAGCTGTGTGTATACTCTGCACACTGGAGCTGGCAGAAGACACACTGAATTCTGTGCCAGCATGTAATATTTTGTTCCAGAAGTTTATTTTTTCAAATCAGACTTGCTAGAAATGCTGAAGGTATGGACGACTGTGTTAAAAGTTGATCAAAATGAACAGGCAAAGAAATCAGTTTAATATGTCCTTTAATAATGTAATATCCAAATTACATGATAAGGAACACCCTACTCATACGGCTTCCTTTAGTTTTACAGTCTTTGTTTTAACTAAGCTTGTGGCATTGTATGGACCACGTACCAGTAATGAAGCTGCACAGGAAGCACAGAAATGAACCCATCCCAATCCTCAGACAAAGATCAGCCTAGTCAGCTTCCATATTTGTGTTTTTGACAGTATTTATGTTAATGTTACCTCCTACAGAATGGACAAGTTTTGACAACTGTATTTTCTTGGGAAATATAGCCTCACCTTTTTTCATGTATCAGTGCTTATGAATGTTTAGTGTAGCATTAATAGAAGCAAATCCTTGCAAATGACAAAAGAAAGCATGTGTGGGGAGGGAAAGAATACAGAGTAGTTACTCTTTAAAAACTCAGGAAGAAAACTTGCCATTTAAGGATGAAAAAGTAGCTTGACAATCAAAAAATGTCAAAAGCTACTTTTGTTTAATAGTTTTATTAATTCTTAACTTGAAGAACCTGCAGAAAAGGAATTAATTTTAAAACATAAAAAATTTAGCTTTAAAGAATGCATTTGAAATCAAGTCATTTACCTACATGACTAAACACATTTACAGAATGATGCTATTATTCAAAAGAAAAATTTGTTCCTTTGTACTCCTGCCAAAATACAAGTTGAATCTTCTCCTTTTTCCTTCCTTTCCAGCAATAACTAAACTAGCAGTTTGGATGTTAAAAAAATCCCACAATGTTACAGAACTTAGAGAATAAATGCACTAGAAACAGTTTATGAATACGCCATACACAAGAAGTTACAATAGTAAGGAAGCATTTTTGACAGAATGACAGCAATAGCCTTAGCAAGCAAACTAAGCTAAACAAGAGAGGAGTTGCTGGTATTACTGCACTAATACTCTATTACACTATTAGTGCTTGTCTGCTGGACCACAGATACCCATTACATGCATGTGTTTATTTGACCACTTCCTATGGTGAATCAACTTGTCTAAAAGCATGTTACACTTCGCATGGTCACAGACCAGATCCAACTTTGCTTGGGATGAATGGCATATACCACATATACCATGTAAGTACCTTTTTTTTCTGCCTTATCATTCTCCCTCCAGCACCCGTGACTCCTTCCCTGCTCCCACAAGCAAATCCAGTTTCCATACTGGACAGCCACATTATCTTCCAAAGAAAGAGGGATAAGAGAAATTAAGGAAACCTGTAACTGCATGAGTATTGGGTGTGAGGGAAACAATGAAACAAGACAAGGCCAGGGAGGGCAGGAGGAATCTGTGCAGAGTATCTGACGTGCTACTACTGTGTGAAGCCTGGTAGGAAAAAGCACACTACAACGTGGAAAGCTGAGAAGAAAACCTTATCAGCTGAGCCTGCTCAGTAAGGGGAGTGACAAGTGTGTGGCAGAGGATAAACAGACCTTTACTAGAGGCTGAATGTGGAGGATACACTCTATTGCATGAGGAAGAAAGTGGTTCCTTATTACCAATTTCAACGCTCCTATGAAAAACGGTAACTTTTTGACCCACGTTACCTCAACTAAGTTTTCTCCCCTGTCCATAACCTGCAAGTAGATTACAAGCTGTGCTGGCAACAAGTGTCAGTAAAGAATCAACTTCTGCAGGAACACCTCTGTTGATAAGGGCAGTAACTAAGCTTCCTCTTATGAATAGTAACATGCATACAAAGTGTATTTAGTTCAGAACAGCCCACCCTCTTTTCTTAGATCTCAAGGAAAACACTATAAACTTTTTTGATTTGCTTTCTTCTTTTCACACAAAACTAGAAAGTCTTCTTTCTTAATAACTAATAAATCACTGAAATGCCATTTTCTGGTCTTCCACATTAAATTCTGTAGCGGACCTAGATGCAGTATGCAATTTTGAAAGTGGCTAATTAGTTTGCAGGGAGATTCAGAACCGGGTATCATTCTTAGTTTGCAAAAACTCCATATCGAAGCAATATAATGGTTTTATAGAAGTGTTTAACAAATAAAACCTGCAAGCAGATGATCTCTAACATTCCTCATACAGGTCACTGTAATATTTAAGAATAATAACCAGAAAGCACTGCTGTGCTCAACATAAAATAAGCTATTACCCTCCCAAGACAGTTAATATCACACATTTCACTGCTGGTCTAATGTGCTTAATTAATTGTTGGCAGCAATACATCATACCAAGGTTCAACATAAAGAAAGAAGGTGAATTAAGGGATTTTTGGAACAGAAAATACATCAGCTAAACCACCTTAACCTCAGTTTTCTCTATCAAAGTACAAAACTAGGAGAAAAAACCCAACACATAAAAAAGGTGGGAGGGGAGCAGGAACAAATCAGTAAATTTAAAGAGAAAAATGTAGCATAAAACCCACTTTACCTGCTCAACAGGCAATAAATTGACAACACTAAATAATACTAGCCTGCCACCTCACCTATTCCTACTACAATCAGTTAAAATGTAATTAAGAATCCTCTGGGAACTATATGAAGATTCTTCACCTTAAGTTGCCTAACCTATTTAGTTGTAGCTAACATAAAAGGCAATTTAATACTGGGTAGTTACATTTCAGTCAAGATATGCTAAGTGGAATACTCATAATTTCTATTATCTCTCAAGAACACTTGAACTGAAACGCACAGAAGCCAAGTGTAAGTGTTGCAGGTAGATCCTTTAAAGGTAACTGAAAACTGCCTTTCAAATTCAAATTTTGCCATGGTTTCACTTTACCATTCAGACTTCCAAAATCTCGGATTTATCAATGAAGCTGAAAACATGCCACACGCTGTAATGCTGGCAACAAAAGAATGGGACTGAGGCCGTCAGAAAAGGTACAGAATAATAATTCTTTTATGTCTCACTTAAGATTATGAAAGAACCAAATTAGCCAGTATTTAAGAAATTCACAGTCTGCAATAACATGCATAAAAATTGCAATTAAAACCAGAATACAGAAGTTATGCCAAAAGTTTGGATCTATCACGCTGAATGAAAAAGTAATCACTTCATAGATACTATGTGAGAAAAACTCTGAAAAAAATAGGAGAAATATACTTACTTGGTGTGAAAGCAAATCTGTGCTTACATAATTCACAGTATTCTTTTCTGCTGTGTTTAAGCCACTGAACTAAGCTGAAAAAAAAAGTGATCACATTAACACACGCTATACATCTCTCAGCCCTATCCCTCCATTAAGGAAACACATACATTCTCTGCTTTCACACTTAAATCAGGATATCTGTACTGTCAAGCAGGACTTAAAATCAGCATGTTTATTAAGTCCATTTAGGCCATCAAGTAAGTTTCAAACAGTAGAAAAAGGTAAGTTGACATACGTCACAGTATTGATAAAGCACATTCTTTTGAGTATGTTATTGATCAAAGCAGATATCCCAGCATGGCCACCACCAGTGACACCAGTTCTTATAAATACTTCAAAATATGACATATAGGTGCACACAACTAAGACTTAGAACCACTGTATTTGTGAAAGAAGGACTATTAAAATACCATCAGAAATGACCATGCCAGAACTACAGTTCTTACTTTAGCACTTCCTGATCAAACCCATTAGAAAGCACTGGGGTTTTTTATTTTTTTCTGTGAGGTTTGATGTTCCGTCTATTCACAACTCTAAGTGGGCAAAAAAAAGCCCCAACAAACTGATTCTATTCTGTTTTCATAAAGCTGACATACAATCAGAACTGCAGTCCCAAATACAAATAATTATCAGTGCTTTCTTTCCATGTATAATTACTAAATTTTTCCTGAATTGTAATGAATCATCATATAAAAAACATCAAAACCCTAAACACATTTCCACAAGTCTAATCTGAAAATTGGATTTTTTTCACTAGTTAACCTGAAGACTTGGAGTCTTTTCAGAAACACGGAGAAAAAAATTAAGAAACACACAGACACAGAACTCACCATTCCTGATGAATAAATTTAATACTGCCAGTACACACACATGGATGATAGAGGGGTTTCTCAGGTGTTCCTTCCGACCGACAGACTCTGCATATATCTGCTGACAAGGACGAAAAGTTTATTACACTACTGCTTAAAGAACTCGAGTTTTCAGGACAAACGACACAATTACTTTCTAGAAACTTTACCATGTAGCAAAATGAAGCCAGAATAAATTGAGAGAGGATGATAGATTTCATCTGATGCAAGACAGAGACTGGGAGATCACCAGAAAGAGCAACAAGAACATTATCTGCCTGATCACGTTACATAAACTGAAAACACGTCCTATAAAATTTTAGGATTTCTAGGAAATAGATACAGTAAAACTGCAGGAGGGTGTGTTTTCTACCTGAAGAGTTATCACTAAAACAACATACAAACTGCTAAGGATAATTTTCTTGGAAGTAGATACTTTGAAATACAAAAATGCCATCCGAGTTTGGAAAAAGTTAAACAGAGGCTGAACAGAAAAGCTTGAATAATGTCCAACAATGACTTATATAATTTGCTGCTCTTGAAGCTAACCCAGATGTTTCCTTGGTGCTTTTGATGAAAGGGAAAAAATCCAAAATAACAAACAGACATGGGTATTTTGCAATTTGCTACCCAACTGGGACATAGCCTACTGCCTAGTAAGAAAAGACACTTTCTATTTCTTATTTCATAACTTCAGTAATACGGCAATATTTCCGTAAGTCCTGTACCTTCTTTATTCCCTATTTTTGACATTTTCTTACAACTAAAAGTTGCAAGAGGTTTTGTGCATAAAGAAGTGAGCATAAACCTTTCCCTCTAAAGAACAGTTGTCTATTTTAAGAACCATTCAGTTAGCCAGAGCTCTAAACACACAATTAAATAGAAATAAAAATCAAGTTTTATCTGTTTATTGACAGATGCATGATATCCTCCCTCGACTCTTCCTTTTACTTCTATTAAGGAAGTGAACATAAAATGTCCAATTTCATAGAATATGTGAGTTTGAGTTATTCCTCTATCAACTACTATCCAGAAACATGCAAGAGTGGAACAAATGCACATCAGAGACCTTTGTCAGAAAAACACCAGCTGATGTGAGAATACTGCAAATATGCAATTTCAAGTCTGAATCACCTACCTTTGTTCTTTGCCAAAATCTTCAAAAGTTAATGCTTTTCTACAAAAACTTCCAAAAGGAACCAAAGACTGATTTTTTTCTTCTATAAAGAAGTCACATTATGACCATATCCAAAGTTCATGGAATATTAGGACAGTTCCGACACATAAAGTGTAAGAATTCAGATTATTCAATTCAAACAATTTTCTATCTATGAAAAGTGTTGTTTGAGTGAATTCATTCATGCAGCATGAAAACCCAAAATTAACGAAACAGACGTAAAGAGCACTTCCATCACTGCCACATTGAGCAGCAATGATTTGCAGTATGGCTGCAAACATCAGGAGTCCCTGGTTCCTCTGCTGACCAGAATGACCAGAACTGCTACTTCACTTAACAAACAATTCTTTCATCCCAGAGAGCACTTCCAGATGGCTCACAGGACAGGTCTCTCCAAATGACAGGCAGGCGCTACCCACTCGCTGTGGCGTGCCCACCTCCTCCCGCATTCTTTCCAACAGAGCTGCTTCACTACAGCAAGTTGACAACTTCGTAGGCTGGATCACAAGGGGTCAGACAAGCACAAGACAGCACATGAAACCACTGCTTTAAGAATACTCTGGCACCAATGAAAGCAAGCTAAAAGCACCCTGAAAGATGTCCACTGCTCTCTGAATCTGCTCATTTAATGGCCTGTTGACTCTCACAGCAAACTGTTCACTTATTTCAAAACTTTTGGGAAGAAGCAATTCGCATTACCGTAAGCAAAAGAATTCTTTACTTGAGAAAAGACTGCCTGTTAGCTTACTAAAATAAACCTAAATTTTATTTTTTCAAAGCTATGATGATTTCTATATATTTCCGCTTGTTTTATAAATCCAAATAAACATATTATGAATGCAATTGTTAAGCAACTGATAGCTTCAGCTCTGCTGAGGGTCAATGTGTTAAGCTATGCACCTTATAACCTACAGTCACGGTCCAAGAGAATTCCACTGTGCAAGAGTCACTATTTTTCTACGTGCACATGCACTTTGCATCCTGTTCTTCATGCACGTGTTTTGGAAAAAATGACCTTGAATAATAAGTTCTTTCCTGTTCCCTGAGAATGATTCACTGCCTATTATCTCTCCAACTGAATTCAACACTGGAATATCAAAAAGTGAAGATTACGTTATTTAGCAACAAATTAATTTATCTAGAAAGAACCAGAATTACCTCTCTTCAGCAAAACCTGGTATCTGGTGCTTTCGGGTGCTGCAGAGAAACAACTTTCACACTCGTTCTGAGGTAAAGCAGCTTCCACTTAGCTCTGACCATGACCCCAGACTGCCTCTCTTATCTAAAGCTCTCACCATGCAGTTCAGTTTTCTAGCTCCACAATACAGCTCTGTCAAGCACAAAGCCCATCAGACCCACAATAGCCATAATACTGCTATCAGAAAATCACCAACTCAGAAAGTCCATCTGACACTTTGTAGCAGAAGTTCAAGCACACAGTATCATATTTCCTCTTCCTCAAGGCACTAACAGTCTTTGCTGCCGCTGCTACTGCTGTTCAGAGCTTTCTAACCTTGGGAAGTCTTTTCAGCGTTCTGGCAAGCCACGTGAATTTCTAATAGTAGGATCCGAGGTTTGAAACTGTAGAAGAAGTTGTAACATTCTAGTGGTATTTATGGAAAGTGAGTATATAGACTGGTTACTTTCATGCTGCCACTGGGAACTTTTGAGGACAACATTGATAAGGCCACAATATAATATCTAAGGCTGCATACGTATGTGCATTTTGTGTGTGCTTATATATAAAACCAGAAAAGTCCAAATTTCAAGTGTGGAATTTAACACAAAGGCTTAGTTAAAGAAGACAATGCCTTAAAGATGTAACTAAAAACCTCCCCTCATCTTGCTGGTCTTTCTGTTCACCTACTTAAGTCAGGTATGATCAAAGTCTGCCACTGGTAACAGCCTGTAATAAATTATCAACTATGCTGTTTGAATTAAATCCACCGAGATGGATTAACCAGCTACTGGAGCAGTGGAAAACCAGGAGGTCATTTCTGAGTATCCGCTTTACAGCTTGCAAAAAAACCAGTTTTTCTGGGCGACCAGAGGACAAGTGATCAAAGTTTCACTCTGTTGTTGATTTCATCGGTGTAAGTGACTTGGTCTACAGAACTGCAGCAAGCAATTTTAAATCTTAGATTCAAGAAACACTAATATTACGGTAAACTTCAGTGATCATAGATATTAAAGATGTCTACAGCACAACCCAAAGGACACTACTACAAAGGCGCTGTCTTATTTCATCCAGTGCTTCATGTTTTTCCAGCTTATTTTTTTTTTAATCTTCTCGAGCAGGAAAATCAAGTGACACCTGATAAAACGCTACATTCAAAATGATGCCAAAGTAACAAAAGCCAAGATGCAAAATGCCTTCCTTGGAACTGCCTTCCTACTGCAATATGCATTTGCACTCATGGTTTGAGATGACAAACAATGCTCAAATACTGCAAGAAAACACAGCACAACAAACACCCTTTATTTAGTTTGGTTTACGCTACAATATGAAGTGCTGATCTACCAGAGTTCTCCAGTATCTGCTTGAACTACCTAGTCCCTCTCCAGAGACATTCAATACCCACCTGGACACATTCCTGTGTCACCAGCTCTAGGTGACCCTGCCTTGAGGGGTCTACTCCAACAGGGGGGTTGGAGTTGATGAACTCCAGAGGTCCCTTCTAACCTTCACAATTCTGTGATTTTGTGATTATCTAAGCATAACGAAAGTGCTGACAAAACATATCCATGTTTCATCTCAAATAAAGCAATATCCTTAAAAATACATATAAAAAACCCCTCGTGACCATGATATCTTTGACAATTCTTTTTTTTAAATAAGAGAAGTGTTTATGCATTACTGTGCTGTAAAAGAGACAGAGAACATGCCAGCTTCTGCATATTTCAATTTTTCAAACAGACTGCCCAGCACACGTAACAAAGTCAGCTTTGCGAAAGGAGCAGCTATTACTATTCAGCCAAACGCGGAAACTTAAGACGCCCTGGGCTGCAGGGCCAGCCGGGTCCGACAGGGTCCGCCGGCCAGGAGGGAGCTGGGGGCAGTGCCCTCCTCGCCGCCCCTCCCGCTGCCCCAGCGTGCGCACCCCGCCTGCTGCTTTCCGCCCCGGGGTCTCGTTTCGCCCCCGCGCCCACACTTTCCCTAGGCAAAGCCGCAGCCAGCGGAAGGTTCCAGCGGGCCCCGGTGCCCAGGTGTCCCGGTACGGCCCATGCCAGCCCCGCTCCGAGTGCTGCCGGCACCGCCCCCCTTTCTCCCCCCGCTCCCCGTTCCCCGTGGTTATGTAAGGGGCACCCGCGCGCGCCGCCTCCCACACTGCCCCCTCGGCTCGGCCCGGCCCGGCCC